>JAEDXJ010000061.1:0-404565 GCA_023014345.1 Galerina sulciceps
CGTTTTAGTTGTTGTGATAAGGTTGCCACCAAGCTTTCACAATATCAAAGGTCAGTTTCGTATTCGAATGGTCGTCGATTAGACACTTACTCACAGGTTTCGGGATAGCCAACGACGTAGTACGAAGGAGGGGCGGAGGCGGACAGCTGGAGGGTACGAGGTGAGGCTTCTCGAGGACTTGAATCGCGTTTAAATACTTACAGTGCTTTAGAAACCTGACCGACTCGTCAACGATTCCTGGCCGCCACCGTCAAACCCTCGAACAATGTGGGGGTTCAATGGTGCTGGGTATCGAGGCAGCTCGTCGGGCGTGTGCTACTCTGTAAAGATAACAGGTACGTCAATTTCTTGGCTCGCATTTGAATATCGGCACTTACTTTCTCTTTCATTGGCCAGCTCGTCAACGTTCCGGAGGCATCGTCAAACGTCAAACGAACACCGCTGGCAGCTTGCAGAAGGTCGATGCGAAGTGCAGACGTCGAGGACGACTGCGAGGGAACCTGGAAATTCAGAGGTGAGTCTGGTGTTTTATTTCGGTTCGAGGGAGAATCAAATGCTTACCTTCGTTCAAGTTTGTTTGTCCTCGCTCGACGGAGGATGCGAATGAGAGGGTCTGCGGGCTGAGTGGAAAGATTGACGGGTGAGTTTTCTGTGTTCATACTTCGAGAGGCGGGTACTTACGGACTCTTCCTCGTCAGGTTCCATTCGAACGGCGCTGTCGAAGACCTCAAATCAGCATCGAGCGGACGAGGAAGAATGGAATAAACGTACCCAGGAGAACGACAGGTACGAAACCGCGGGGCACAGACGAGCTGAAGATATCAAACCGATGAGCTCGTTGAGAGAAGGCAATAGCTTCGGTGCTTACCATTGCTCAAGATCGGATCGGAGGAGGAGAGGATGCAGAAGAGGTGAGGAGGAAATGAGAGGAACCGGTGGGATGAAGAGGAAGGAAGGATTCCGTGGGCTTATATAGGGAGGAGGGGTGCCTGTGACGTTGACGGACTTGGAAACGGAGGAGGGGAGGTTGTAGATCTCGCGGAGGACCCTGACGTTAAGCGAAACGCCTCCGTTTTTCGTTCCGTTATCTCTCCGTCCGTCCCCTTGATGTATTCACCAATTCTTTGGCCTTGCGTATCTCGTAGTTGGCCCAAAAGGTAGGCCACCATTTCGTTGGCCTCATCTCCCCTGCTGATGTATCTGAAATAACAGAAAGTCCGTGCTCGTATTCCCCTCCACCTTTTCCTTCGCACCACCACCACCCCCACCTCTTTCACCTTTCTCTCACCACCGACTTTGCCCACCTTCTCTCAGTAGCACCCAAACCCACCTCGACTGCTGGCAAAGCCCCTACCTCTACCGCCTCCAAAGCCCCTGCTAAGTCAACTGAGGGTGCTAAGGCAGCGAAGAAGACTTCCAAAGCTGCAGCACCAGCTGACGGTGAGAAGGAGAAGAGAAAGAAGGTCTGAAGGGAGATGTACTCTTCATACATCTATAAGGGTGAGTCAAGAGTTGTGTTATCCTTATTTCTTTATCTCAAACTCACATTCTTTCTCCTCAGGTAGGTCCATCCCAACACTACAATCTCCAACAAAGCTATGGCTATCCTCAACAGCTTTGTCAACGATATCTTCGAACGCATTGCCACAGAAGCTTCCAGTAAGTTTTTGCTGCTTTATTAGTTCATCATCCGGTTTCTAACGCGTTTTCCTCGCTTCCAGAGCTCGCTTCTTACTCTAAGAAGTCCACTATATTATCGCGTGAAATCCAAACGTCTGCGCCTCATTCTATCCTGGTGAACTCGCCAAGCATGCTATCTCTGAGGGTACCATGTCGGTGACAAGTACGTGGCTCCTTATCATGATGGATGGCTTCGATGACTGATCAATATTCTAATTAGAATTCTCATCTGCTGGTGCCAAATAGATTTGTATTGCGCCTCATTGGGGATTCTTTTTATTTGCATGTATATCAGTGTACTTCTAAATCTAGTTTTTATTTGCATTGCCAATTGATCATTTGAGGACAGCTCCTGCTATCTATTTTTTGAACATTGGTCTTGAGTGCTTGAACTTGTTTCCTCAATCTGCATTGACAGTTTTGACCACTCAGATGGGAGGAATAAGACCCCGAAAATGGTATTGTTGTTACGTGGATATCTTGTGTAGACAGCTGCTGATCAGCAGTCTAACGTTGAATAATTTAGGTGCAATGAAGCTGGTTCCCAATCTACACACAAGCTGAAATAATATTGAGTCAACATAATATATTTCACCTGCATGGGAGCAGGTTCTGGATCAGGGATATCAGTGTAGTACTACCTGTAGGACGGATCTGCTGCTTTGTGGATATCATATGCAAATAGGTGTTAATCAGCTGGTTTGACATTAATGATTCCTGGTGGTATATGGATGTTTCTTGATCTGCAGAACGGCTAAACGGTCATCAAGCGCACACAGAGTATCCCAACTGTGTTGGGGCTGGTTCTGGACCTCGAAATTTGGCGAAATGATATGTATACCACGCGTGTGTTGTTTCATGAATATTACATGTAAATGCGTACCAACCAGCTGAGTCGACATGATAAATTTCAGCTCGGAAGGAGCTGATGCACAATCTAAGGGGTATGTGAGCCAAGACCTACAAAGCAGTCTTCCAGCTACGTGGTTGACATGCCAGATCATACACCACCCAGCTATTCTACAAGCTGAACTTTCAGCTGCTAAAGAGCTGGTCCCATCTCTCACTCATGTGGGCAAACACATATTTCCTATAAATTATAAAACATGACTAACACATTTTGCACGATCTGCAGAACAGCTAAACGGTCATCAAGCGCACACAGAGTATCCCAACTGTGTTGGGGCTGGTTCTGGACCTCGAAATTTGGCGAAATGATATGTATACCACGCGTGTGTTGTTTCATGAATATTACATGTAAATGCGTACCAACCAGCTGAGTCGACATGATAAATTTCAGCTCGGAAGGAGCTGATGCACAATCTAAGGGGTATGTGAGCTAAGACCTACAAAGCGGTCTTCCATCTACGTGGTTGACATGCCAGATCATGCACCACCCAGCTATTCTACAAGCTGAACTCTCAGCTTCTCAAGAGCTGGCCCCATCTCCGATTCACGTGGGCAAACACATATTTTTCATGAAATTACAAAACGTGACTTATATGTTTTGTACAGTTGGCGGTGTACTTCGAAGACGCGAGGAGTGTCGGAATTGGAAATTCAAAATATATATGGGCAATACGATCACGTGTCTGGTCATGCGACATGTGGAAGTACATAATGTAGTGCACGAAGTCAAACAGTCCGTTAATCCTCGAATAAATGTACTGCCTGCTGCCTCGGGGATAAAATTGCAGCAACTTTGGACTCAAAGCTAAGAATGTCCCCGCCCCGAGTAGCTACTAGGTCAATAGCAGTATCCTCAACATCGACACCAAGGAGTTTAAGAATGTTGGTCGATCCAATCGCAATGGCTTGCTCTTTGGAAAGCCCACCTCCGCTTTCGATAGCCGCCTGCAGAAACGGAACATCAGAGACGGAGTACACATAAAAACTGTGCGCCACATCATACCCAAGCGATGTCAAACGGAAGGTTCCGAGCGGACCAAACCTCTTCGCAGCCTACCCCGACGAGGACGTTGTTTGCAATGAGCTCCGTAATTGCGCTGTTCTTCGAAAATGGTGGGCCAGGGAGACTGCTCGATTGTACTGGTGAGACAAACTCCCCGAGCACCAATACTTGAACGGCATACGCACATCCGTCTGTCCTCCCAAACATACGGGAATGGTCGAGCAGGGTTAAGTAGGACACCGACATTGGCGTCTCCCAGCTCCTTGGCCAACAAATGCGCTTCTGCGCCTCCAGAGATCGTCAGCTTCAATTTTCCTCGGGTCTCAGCTTCGACCTCCTTTTTGAGAATGATAAGAGTCGCTATAATATCTGCACTATGGGCTTCAATGACCAACGGGATTTGACCCTGTGACGACCACGTGAGAATGGTCAATCATATTAATGTACAATTAGTGAACCTACGTTTTTCACCTTCTTGAACCAGGCGCCTGCATCGCCTTTGTGGGGCCCAAGTAACAAGCGACGTAACGCGGCTATTTGTGTGCTGACACTAGGCTTGGAGAAGTGTCGAACGGAGACATGTACTGCTGTGACTTCTTGGACGACGGCCCCTTCCTCTAGTTTGTGAAAGGCCCCCAGAGAAAATGATGTTGCAAGCCCCCCGAAGACTCGTTTGTGGCTTGGGGCTGTTACACCTATAGTGACCTATACAGTGATATGAGGTAAATACACTGAAGGGGTTTGAAGTCAAAAATAATATGTTTGACTTACGCCAGACCGATATGCCAAGCTGAGAGAGGGTATGTCATATTGAGATATCCGAGAGTGATACGAATACTTACAGTGCATCCCGTGTAGCATACACCAATCCGTCGACGGCACGGGTGATCGACGTGTCACCGCCTAGGATATCTGGTATAGGCTGGAGGAGTGGATCTAATACATAGCCGTCAATCGTTGAAGGCTCCTGATCAATGTGCTGCAATCCTAGTGGGGAACCGAAAGATACAAGTCCTGGTGAGATAGAGCCACCATCCAAGTCAATGTATGTTGCATTCGAGTCCCGTAGCGAGGTCGATTGCAGACAGTATTCGTTCGTTCCATGGCAAACAATCAAACCATTGTGAATCACCACTGTGTTAGAACGAACTCCGGTATTGACTTCCAGTCCTTTTACGGATCCCTCCTTGACATGACGGATGGTCTTAACATTGGTGAAAACAATGGTAGTATTTAGAGGCCATTTCTCGGGGACAAGGGGCGGCAGTCCCTCATAAATGACGGCTTTCTGCGCTTCTTTGTCGAAGTTGGGTACTTTTGGAGAATTTTGAAAAGTGTCGGGTTTTTTTATGGCAAAGGGGGAACCCAGCTGAGAGATTCCATCAATAAAGACCTGGGTCGGGGTGGCGCCTAGAGCCAAGGGATGACTATCCCAGATTACGAGATCTGTAGATGATCAGTCGCCAGTAGATTGTTCAGGGGCCAAGAAACATACCAGCGTCGTATCCTGAGCATCCGAATTCTGAGAGCTGAATGCTTCATGAATGGTAGGACTAACCTTTTTCAACGTATCCAATGCGATGTCCCATTCCCATGGCCTCTGCAGAATTACTTGTTACCGACGAGATCGCTAGGTTCTCTGGGAAGCCATAAAAATGGGCTTGTTGTGCTTCATAGAGAAGATAACGCGAGTTCAATACTGGATGGTCACTCTGTGGAAGGTAACCAAGACAGACGCGTTCATGAAGTGAGTAAACCTTACCTTCATGACTACAGTCAGCCCATGTTCGGCCAATATGCGAGGAGCGAACTCTGATGCTCGATAAGCTTCTCGTTTATACCTAGAATTCATTGAAATCCATGGTGTTAAAGCAATTAAAATATGGCGTTACCTGCCCTGACTCGCGAACAGGGCGATCGCCGGGGGCTTCCCTAAATCGAACTTGGAAGCAATGCTTGCTGCAGACCAATAGAGGCTTACCCTGTGCTTTCTTTAGGAGGTCAGGAACCAGGTAAGCCTCGCTGGCATGATGGAAGGCCGCGATAGGAAACCCGAATTCGTTTGAAAGCTAATTTTTAAAATTGAAGTTGGTGACACATTGCGAATTAAAAGGCGTCGACATACCCTAACAAAACCATCAAGATCTACAGCTTCATAACAGTGCGTGTTAACCTGAAAATGGGGATGCACTTCGAATATGGTATCATCGGATTACGGCATACCTTGACCCTTCCTCGGAGAACGTCGACGAGAGCCTCCCATTGCAGGACTTCAGGAAAATCGCCGAGGCTCTCCCAGTCATCCGAGAGGACACACGAGCAATACTCATCCTGACGTTCCTTGATATGCTTCGCGGTATTATAACTATTGACATCGTAAGCTGAGTTTACATGGATCGAGGGATCAGTGCTCACGCTTGTCGGAAGGCCCAGATAGTGTCCATTCGTGTGTCCTGATAGACGCCGCCTACGAAATAGAATGCGTTGAACTTGATCATCATATAGACAAGACACGCCTTACTTGGGTTTTCACCTAAATTGAACAAAGTCTTTCTGAAAAAGAGGAACTTCGATTGTTCTGTAAGGATGCGCACCACAGGCGTGTCTGCATTCAAATCATTAGTCAACACAGAGGAATCCTGCGTATGACTGACTTCATATGCCTCCATCTAGGGGGCAAGTTGGGGTTGGGGAAAGATGTATTGATGTGATATGGTGGTTCTAGGAGCAAGGATGAGGACGACTTTTCGGAAGTTTCACGTAGTTTAATAACGAAGGCCTGGCCGCCTATGTGAAAATAAATAGGCAAGAGAGTTAGACGAGGAAGAGAGGGAAGGTTTACCAATAGCGTTTGCTGAACCTGGAAGAACGAGGGAAGTCGTTACGCCTCCTGAGATCGATAGTGGATAGGAATCATCATGGGTGTTTAAGCCATCCAAGCTCCTCAACCAAGGCTGGATAGTGCCCTTCAGTGAATTATCGTCCTCCGCCCCATCAAGGGCAGGCGAAGCGGCGTCACCCAGATGAGAGTGAATGTCCACAATCCCTGGCGTGACCCAAGCACCTTTCGCATCGACGACTAAGAGTTTCTTCCCGTAAGCCTGAATCGACGCGTCCCTGAGATGGCCAATGTTCTTGATAAGACCCTTATCCAACAGAATGTCGGCATCGAGAACCTCAGTGCCGTTCTTCCTTCCAGTCCATATTTTTGCATGTTGGATAAGTACCGGTGGAGTGCCTTCCTCGAAACGGTCCGATACTTCTCTCTGATGGAAACCAGCTGGAGGTCCAGCCTGCAGCTTGAGTTGGCGACACCGAGAAATAGCCTCGGCGGCATTGAGTGGGAGGTTGGCGCTTTTGCTGGTGTAGGGAGTCGTTGCTGCATATTGTGTGATTAAAAAGAGGACGAAGACCAGACTTAAACTAAGAGCCACTCTGAGGAACATCTTGGGTCGTCCTAGGCTATCTGCAGGCGCAGAGTATTTGTATACCTTCAGGCTGTCCATCGTGCTGATGACCATTGACCAAAGGCGAACGCGTTGAACCCACGTTGCGGACAGTTTGTAACTATTTAGAAGTTTGACTGATCGGAAGGCGGGCCGACAGAGATGACTGAGATTTGCAAACCACTTCCTGAATTATTATCAGGAGCAAGCCTTCAATATGCCTCGGAAACAGAATGACGATATGGACATTGGCTCCGACTCCGATCTTTCGATAGACTTCGAGGAGAGTAAAAGCAAGGGAAAGAAAAAGGCTGGTGAAAAACGAAAACTCGACAAAGGCAAAGCAAAAGCAAAAGATACAGTATGCCTATCCTTCTGAACACAGAGTCCTGGTGGCTTAACTGGTCTTGGATCCAGCAAGCATACACGTGGGAGGCATCGTTCACTCGTTCTTGGGAAACAGTACAAGAAGATGAAGCAGGTAGTCTGCAGACGTCTGTCGAGGATCTCTTGGCCAGGGGCAGGAGACGAAGGTAACAGTTCTCCTCGCCGTAACGATTCGCAGGCTATCTAATTGCGTTGATACGCGATTCTAGGCTTCTAACACCAGCCTCAGCCATTCGACGAACCATAATCCGTCACTTAATCCTCATCCTCGATTTATCTTCTGCTATGATGGACAGAGACATGCGACCCACCCGTTTCGATCTCATGCTTCAATATGCCCGCGAATTTATTACTGAATGGTTCGACCAAAATCCTCTGGGTCAAATAGGTGTAGTAGGAATGCGAGCCGGGCTTGGAGAAAGAATAGGCGAAATGTCAGGTTCGCAGATTGAAAGCTGTTGCTTTACTGAGTACCCAACCTGTCTGTAGGAAACCCTCAAGAGGTGTTGAAGGCTATAGCAGATAGACATAAACTTGAGCCTGCAGGAGAGCCAAGTCTGCAGAACGCTATAGAGATGGCGCGCGGTAGTATGAGGTATAATACCAATCATCGTTTGCTCTGGATATTAGGACTCAATATTCCTTCAAGCCACCTACCAACCCACTCCTCCCGCGAAATTCTTGTCGTTTTTGGCTCCCTCACCACCTGCGATCCAGGCAATATTCACGACACACTAGACTCTTGCGTCAAGAACAAGATACGCATTTCCGTTGTCGCGATAGCCGCAGAGATGAAGATATGCCGCAACCTCTGCGACAAAACGGGAGGTCGGTCCCTCGTCTTTTACACCTTAAAAAGTTTTATCATTGTCCAAGGCAGGTCAATTTGGTGTAGCCATGAATGAAGGACACTTTAAAGATCTCCTCTTTGAAGTCATTCCACCTCCCGCTCAGCGAGCTATGTCGCGTGCCGCTGGTGCTGGTGCCACCAACCCAGCCGCAGATCTTATGATGATGGGTTTCCCGACGCGTCTGCCTGATGCTTCCCCGCCAAGCCTTTGCGTCTGCCATTCTGAGATGAAAAGCCAGGGTTTCCTATGCCCTCGTTGCATGTCCAAAGTGTGCGACGTCCCTACCGATTGCGACATTTGCGGTTTAATGATCGTCAGCTCGCCACATCTAGCGCGGAGCTACCACCATTTATTTCCCGTAAAGCCTTACGACACTGTGTAAGTCTCTAGGTCGTTCGCACATCCTTTGGACAGTTGACCATTGACTGCGATCGACGCAGGCAAGAAGAAGGGGATATCCTTGAAGGTTCAACAACATGCCATGCCTGCGCAAGGCCATTCCCCTCCAAATTAATGCCAGCAAAAGAAGGCATGAGCCCTGTTGGACGATACCGGTGCCCAGATTGTCAATACGACTTTTGCTCGGAGTGCGATGTCTTCGTGCACGACGTCGTGCACTGTTGTCCGGGGTGCGGCAAATAGATGAACCTAAACTTTGTAGTATATGAATTCAACATGGTATCGACATTATTATGATTATAAAAGCGCAGTGGTGTAACATAAGTATAAATATATGTTTAGGCCACAATTGTCCCACTTCATGAACAGAGATCGTCCGAAACCTGTGTAGATCGTAATGGGAGGAGAGGCTGCCAGCCGCTCACTCAGTCGCTGGCCAAGTCCAAGTCCAACCAAGACCAAAGGCTACCGCTGCGGCCTAATACGCGAATTCACACCGCCTGTGTAATTGTCCAACCCTAATTCATCTCTGAAAGGATCCATCGACCGCCGTTGAGCACTAGTATCAGCAGCTAGGCCCGTCCTTTGCATCAGCCCAAGTTCCAAGACGTCGTCATCTTCTGGATATACCAAGCCAGTTTGTTCATTCACAGGCCCTCTTGTTCCCCTTGGTACAGCCATGCTTGAACCCGTTTCACCTGCTAAAGGCAGAGATTGATGCAGGGGGTGTTGATGATGGTCTACGTCCTCATCGTTGTCATCTTCACCCCCACCATCCTCCTCGTCACTGACTTCTCCGACAGCCCACAACACGTCATCCTCACCACTTGGCAGTGGTTCGTCATCTTCATCTTGACCTTCTCCGACATGCCCGTTTCTGTTCTGTCCTACTTTTTTCACCGTCCTCACAGTTTTTCGGCGTCTTCTCCGTGGAAGAGTGGTAGACTTTATTTTCCCAGTTACGGGTTCTGGCTTCTTGTGTGTCAACAGGACCACGCCGGAAATTAGAATGAGAACCGAGACAAAAATGAGGAAGAGGGTCCAGGATTTGTACGCCCCGACTTCATTGTTAAATATTAGAGAATCCAGCCATCTAGCGATTCACAAGTAAGTACAATCCCAATGGGATACAGCCCAAGAATGGACGCACCCAGTTGCGGTATAGACGCCATAAAAGACGGGTACTACAAGGGTCGAGTCATACACCTTCAGCCCACGATTGAGACAGATGATTTGAAGAACGGCTGTGATAACAAGTAGAATAATAGTAAAAATAGGAGCAGCATGCCCAAATTGGTTTCCTGGGTTTTCATGTGACAGAGATCCAGACAGCAATTTAACACTGAAGCGCGTAAATGCGAAAACACAGAATAATAATGACTATACGCACGTAGCTTTGGCAAAAACTAGACATCCCCCGGCAAGGCCACCACCGCAGCAGGCCCATCCAATACCTAAGGTCCATGCTATCTGGGTGTCATCTTTCGGAGCAGCCCAGGCCTCAAGGCGATCGGTTACCCAACTGAGAAAACCATCCCACCACACCTTTAACCAAAAAAAGATGCCAAATATCTTGCCTAGCCATGAGCGCCTTCGCCCTGCATTGAAGGGGAGATTGGGAGGTGGCAGGCCAGAGCCCTGTATCGGACGGGCTGCTGAAAAGGGAACCGCGGCCAAGTCTGCCCTTGATGCGAGAACAAAATCTAGCCTGCTGGTGAAGATGAGGAGAGATAAAAGGGCAAAGCCCATGGCGAAGAAGTAACCGAGCCAGCCTCCTCGACGCCATAAATACGTGATGTGTTTGACGTCAGTAGCATTTGTGAGACCGCTGTTTATAGAACCAAAGGCGACAATGCCAATAACACCGAGAATAACGACAATGGTGCCCTTTGAGAAATCGGTAAGATCAGAATAGAAAGCCAGCACAGAATGAGCGTACATATATGTCGGTACTTGTGACGGGAGTTCCGACGAGGAAACGAGCAAAGAGGAAGTTGAATACAAGGGAGGTAGAGCCCAGCGGTGCGACGTATTCTATGAAGCTGTTAGATAAGACTAACAATATATGAGAGCATGAGGTTTTTGACCTGCGCGCATGTATTCAAGAGCCAGAGTACTTCCTATTAGTTGTGACAGACTGCGGTAGAGTCAGGGCGATATGCGACGATTTGAGAAACATTACAGACATATAGAGTAGCATTCCGAGAAGCCACAGCGGCCGTAGCCAGTCCCTTTTTCTCGAAGCTTTCGGTATCGCGTTCGTTCTAACCTTTGGGATGGATAAACAATAGGAGAAAAAGCGACAGTCATTGAAGACATACATGGTCTAATTTAGTGAGATTGAGGCCGGCAGCGTTGAGTATGGAGGCCCCGAGAATTATGGCGAGACCAATGATGAAGGCGAGAATGGGATTAGCATGGCGAGGAGAGACTGTATCTGAGGTCGAGTTCATTGAAGAGAACGACGAAGGGACCAAATTCGAGTTCATCAAATTACGTCAGCCCTGTTCTAATACAAATCACGTCTGTGTCACAACAACCTCACTAAGGTCCAGAATTCTTCTGTACGGAGCCTCCACAGAGCCTGCTTGCAATGTCACCCGACGCCATGGTCCAATTCCCCCACCCACCAAAACAGCTTTCCCGTAATACTTTATCCAAACTCTGCTTGTCGTCGGAAGTCGCACCGAAACCCTGTAGTGCCCGTCGAGCCCACGCTTTATTGTCTGGCTTTCATCCTCCGTCAAAGACCATACAGCCGTAGGACTGTGGAGTCCTTGTCCGATTACATCTGTTTCTGTCGTCGTTATTGTTTCGTTTGAAACATCCTCACTAGAGACAGAGAAGGTGGAAATACTACTCTCCTCCGCATCAGGATCGTCTCCGATACAGCTTGAGGATATGTCTAATATCTTCAAAGGGGGATGTTGGCCCTCGGGATCGTCATGACCAAATGTTACGTGGAAACTTGCTGACTGGAAGCGCTCCTTTGCCACAGGGTCGGGCATAAAGTCGAGCCCAAAAAAAATTCTGCCAGGACTTGCCCTGGGTTCAATCCAGAGGCTTATAGCGAAATACGAACTTCTGTCGTTTGCTCTGCCAATTTGCATGCCTTTTTGCTGAGGGTTGATTCTTATGACACACTCCGGCTCCGGATCCTTGAAAGCCTCCCTGTTCCTTCCTAGCAACAAATGATTTTTTGATCGTCTATCTTCGAAGAAGCCGGTACAGGCTGGGCCGTCCACTTGTTGGCTTGCCATTCGTTAAACTTCTAGTGAGCAAAAGGTGTTTATCGTATTCTGGGATGTCTGTACATACCCTGCTCGGGAGGTCTGTTAAAAAAAGATCAATAGCGAATGGATCTCATACGATTACCCGCCTCACCGTCGTTCTGCTGCAAATCTGGCACTCTTCATGCTTTTTGTCACTGCAACGTGACTTAAATGAAATGTTCTGCAATGTCAAGCATTTTACGCACTGTGCTGAATGCACACAAGCTGCTGTTCCTTTTTCGTGATTGATCTCCCTGCTTAAGCATGGTCAACTTGTTCTTTATTGAAACAATTCACATACCTGTTTTTAAGGGACTTCGTCAACCATGCCTTGAGCGAAAGAACGTGAGCAGCAATGGTAATCAACCCAAGAGTCACCTCACTTCAAACTCGACTTGTGAATGCGCACCAACCACCCGTGAAACTTCTTCTCCTGCTTTGTACACGACTATGGTCGGAAACTAATAACGATAAGTCGGTATCACAGTTGCACGTATAACTCTATGCTAACCGTTTTGACACTCAACTTTTCTGAAAGGTCCTAAATTGAACGAGTCATTTTACAACCGTCAGCGATAAATATCAGGATGTGTAAATCTATACTCACGTCCTCAACTCCAAGCTTCTTCAAGGTCGCCTAAAATTAAGCTATTCATTTAGTTTCCATCAAACGATATATGCCTTTAAGGCTTGCCCGGTGTTCTGTCATGTCAAATCTCCCCAGCGTCACACCCTCAAACGTATCTGCACAAACAGATGCTATTGTCTCGAACACTGGCCCCACTATTGAGCAGAACGGACAATCCTTGATGTGAAAATAGATGACCGACTCTTGTGGCAAAGAGATCTGGGCAGGCAAAATGAGTGAAGGTCCCAACTATCTGCCAATGCAAACTAACGACTTCGGTCAGCGACTGTGCATCAGGAAGTACAGATAACATCGAGCAATGTGAGTGCCTTGCAAAGGTGGGGAAGTGCTTGTTGTCCCCGGCTTAGTCTTTGACAGTGTTATATCAGACAACCTCACTGATTACTTGCAAGCAGGTGCAGGGTCATCCGATGTCGCGTGACTTTCCTATCTGTCCATATCTCTTCAAGACTCACAAACTGGGAACCAATTGACAATGCCCTTATCAACTAGCCGAGAGCGGAAATTAAACCTGCATCACTGCAGTTGGCAGGACCAAATGCCAAAGGGCTCAGTCATCTCACCGAAGGCCCCCTGAAGTGGAAGTAGGAATTTGGCGCCTAAGAACCTTCTTTTCGCAAGCTCCACTGTCAACAGCGAATATCTGCTGACCAACTTCGCCGATGGTTCCCTAGATAGGCGCTTATGTGACAATTTTCACCGCAAGGATGTCGCGTGGTGTTGCTATCCGAGGGTTCACTCTCATGGTCTGTCTTGGGATTGGTCGATCTGGGG
This sequence comes from Galerina sulciceps, assembly GCA_023014345.1. NCBI lineage: Eukaryota > Fungi > Basidiomycota > Agaricomycetes > Agaricales > Galerinaceae > Galerina > Galerina sulciceps. The sequence goes on from JAEDXJ010000061.1 coordinate 13,371, forward strand.
TCAAAAAGACATTTCCGGGTTGTCAGGCCTTATCGATGGACAGCAGCGTTGTTCGCCACCTGAGTCGGCAGGGCTTGTTCTTCTCAACAATGCGATCAAAGCTGCAGGGCTGAATGTCAGCGTAGCCATAGATATAAACTTACCGTTCGCTCCTATCCCATTCCCATCTGCTGAGTATGTCCACCGTACCACAGGTCAATAACGAGGCGGAGTATCAAACTATTGTAAGCCAGTTTAGATCACCCTCGGTGCAATGGAAATACTCAAAGCATTCACCAGACATCGAGTAGCAATTTTTCTGTCATACTTCTACTCGACACAATGCGGATACTGCGATCTCATGACTCCAGTCGTAGAAGAAACCGCCAACTGCTATGCTAGTGGAATGCTCAGATTTTATCGTGTAAACGGGCAGGATTCCTGGCCAGGCGTGCAGGTCAGCAGAGACCTCGTCTATCAGAGGAAAGAGATTTTTACCTTGGACCGATCAACAGAGACTAACAACCCGATTGAAAATAAATGCTGTAAGTTTGCTGTCGTACCGCGATGCCGAAGAGATTATCCCCTACGCCTCTGATCTTCTGTGGTGAATAGTATCCGCAAGTATGGGTTTTTCGTGACAACAAGGTTTGTGCACGCCAACCTGGCTACATCAACTACCCAAGATTCGAGGTATGTTAAGCAGTCGGCCCACTGAAACAAGTCATTGAAATCCAATATAGGAATGGATTTCATTCCACACCTCGGGCAAGAAAAAGTTAGAAACCTTCCTACACTGCTCGTAGGATCGGATGAAAAACACTGACAAAATCGCATTATAGTGGATTCGCTGTCAGAGCGTGCACTGTGAAAACAGAAGATGCTGAACAGGAAGCAGACGAGGTAATTATGACACTCATCTTCCCTCTTCGGCTAAAAACAACCTTGTACTAGAATTCTCCACTGCGAATACGCGGCAATTCGGCAGAGTCTGATGCTGCTGATGTGAGTCCGCATTCTAGTAACTTATACATGGATGCGGGCACAACTATTTTTTTTACTGGGCATTGCTAGACGTCTTATAAGAAGGAGCTGTTTGCCATATGGGCTATACAAAGCGCCCCATACTTCGGACCACTTCTTGCATTCTTGAAACGAATTGCTATAGAGAAAACAGACGACGCCGACTTCATGCTTTTAATTATGGACGAAGCAGATGTAGGTCTACACCGTGACATTAGCTTCGCGAAAACCATTTGACATGACATAGGATGAGGTAGACGACTACTTCTTAAAATATGTACGTCGCACGTGAAAATCTTATTTGAGTAGATATATAAAATCTAATGTTTCTATGCTAGAGACCACATGCCCAGTTCTTTCTTGGTGAAGACCAGTTCTTTACCTACCACTTCCTCACAGGCGAACTTGTAGAACGGTTTTCGGTGAATATCACAACTGTGTCCTCATTTTACCATGTTAACCGAAGCGCATGAGTCAGAAATGGGTGGTAGATTGTCTTACTGCAATCCGGTTAGCTCCAAACGAAACGTTACACAAGTTCCTCTGACTAATCATCGTATACGTACAGGATCATGGAGCCCGGTGATGTCCAAGGCGATGAGTCTGAAAATGATGGCGGTGAAGATGAAAACGAAGAACCACTGATTGAAAATGGGGACCAAGTGGCCGAAAACGAAGACTCAGAACCTGCGATTGAAATCGAAGAACCGGGGGTCGGGAACGAAGAATCAGACGTTGAGGACGAAGACATAGCGGTGGAAGTCTCGTCCAAAGGAGTTCTATACGAGGAAGTGTGTAACATCCATTCCCTTTTTGTGCGCAATACACTTATCTCTCCGTCTCAGATTATACGGGGTGGTACTAGTGTTGTCCTATTCCACGATTCCACTCCACTTTCGCGCGCTATGGTGACCGTGCAAAAACGGACAGCTAACAGCCTACACCATAAAGGGATGAAACTTTTTCGCGTGAATTTTCAGTTAAACGATGTAAGATCAGTCACAATTGCGATTTCAGCATGTGTAACCTAGCTTCTCCTAGGCGTTTATTGGGCCTTTAAATCTTCCTGCGGTACTTAATGCACCTACAACTACTGTCTTCTGTCGGCATTAATTTCAGTCCAGGGACCCACAACCATCGTTTTTCGTGATGGTTTGCAAATCGGGGAAAAGTCAGGCATTATGTTGGATGTAGACCTCGAGGTATGCTCGCAGTTGCACCAATCTTTTGTACAGTACCCACCAAGCTACAGAAATGGGTTGAACACATTCTCCTTCGTCGGAACAAACTTCCGTTCCTTGCGTCGGTGCTCGCTTTCTTCCTCATTTCACGCAACACCTTTAACAGGCAGGATATCTTGCAGGGTATCATCCAAGATGGAACAAAAATCCATAAAAGCCCTCAGCCCAGCTGGATTATTAGATGTCGCAAGTCCAGCATCTAGACCTTCTTCAAGGGCGAGTTCTCGCTGGGATGCGGCGTCTGATGTTGAACGGTGAGAGTTTATTGAACAAGTTTTGACTATGTATTCAGCTCTCATTAATTTCACGCGCAGATTACACAACCGGCAAAAATGCCTGGGTGGGCATGAAGACAGAGCACGACGTAACATCCTTGCTAGGCTCCTGACGAAATCAAAACCGTTCCTCGATATTGAGCGGGGATGTGTGATTGTCCCTAGTGATGCACATGAAGGGTTGCAGCTTGGTCGTGCGAGCGAAGAAGGATCATACTTTAACCTGGCATTGCGTCTGTCCACGGACAACCCTCTCAAAATCGAACTCCGCGTCGAGTTTGGCACAGATCCCACTGTCAGCTTAAAGTCACGGTTCAAATCTGCAACCATTACTGCGGATTTCGGATACGACGACGAGAATGGACAGTCTCACTTTTTGAGGCTTCATGAAGTACAACCGAGGGAGTTGAAAGGCGAGTCGACTGTGGCCCAACTAGATAAAGGGACGGAAACTTCCCTTTCATTGGGGGTGGGGTATCAGGCTGCGTCGATCACGACTGAGGGCAAGTTATTGCACAATGCTTCCTACTCACGTACCACTGAGCAGATGGTGAGGGGACATGGTGAGATGACGCATACTGCACATTGGACCTTTGTAGAGGATGAAACAGGAAAGCACGGGCTTAGACCTCAGTACGAGCTGTTTGTCGTGCTTGGTAGAGCAGAGATCCCCCTTGGCGAGATCTGGATTACGTTCTGGGGGAAGGCCATGCTGAAGCTTCCTGGGGGAGAAGAAAAACTAAGGTTGGGGTCAAAGGAAGAACCACATAAACGCACTTTACTAGTGGATGTTGACATGATTAACAATTAGGGAATATCATATCTGCCCATGAAATCGAATGCCTTGCTTTCCTCTGCCTTTGAAGACACCGCTGTTCTAACAAGTTATTGGTTTACCTACGTAAACCTTGAAAACCCTGAACCATTGTGTGATGCTATTGACCCCTGATAGGATATAATTCCCAAAAAGGGTCGACTCATGTGAAACTGACGTCAGCAAGTGCACTGAAACCTTTCTTGTCTCTTCTCATGTCAGTGCCGGACTATGTCCTTATCGACCATGGATCCTTTTCTGCTCTTCCCGAGGAACTTGTTGAAGCCCTCAATCAGACCTACTTTCTGCATTTGCTCGCTACCGACCCTCAAAAGGTCATACCTCCAGGAAAATCTCTGTTATCTATGTTGACCCATGCAAACTTTCGAATATCGGACGACAGTAAGCCCAAGCATGAGATAGAGACCCAAATAGCAGACCGCGTTAAAGAAGTGGCTCACAAGGCTTTTTGGAACGAAGTGGGTGTTGTTCATTTTTGCAGCCTTGCTGGTTTACCTAGTTCCTAGGCTCTAGAGTTGCTTTCTTCTCCTCAACCATCCGTGCAATTGCCGCGTCTAAAGCGATTATACCTAGATTTATACGAAGCACTGACGCCCTTGTTTCCTCCGAACCATCGGACAGTCATCTCTCTGTCCTCTCCCTTGTCTCCTACATCGTCGCCTCTTCATTCAACCATTAGTTTGCTCAAGGATGTCCTGGTCGCGTTACGTCAACGATGTGCACCTGTTAGAGATCAAACAATAGATAACCTACTCTCCTCTTTGGAAAATCCCCCCAATACCTCAATTGGACCCCAAAAGACCCAGGCAGCGACAGATTTAGTCCATCCGACGCTGCTTGCTGAATTCGTGGTCAATAAAATCAAAGCCATCCTGACTCTTACAGAAGACATGAAGACCGACCTTAACACCTTTGTACTTGGGTCTATGACAGAGAATCAGCTGCAAAGCATGCTCTTGAGCGATGTCAAAGTTCGAGAACGGGAGCTAGTGCTGGGGGTGTGGATAGGGAAAGATCGCGTGCGAGAGCTCTGGCGTGCCTGGGTCGCTGAAGTGCCTTCTAGTCTTCCATTCGACAACGAAAGGGTGTGGATTAGTAGACTCTTGCATGCCCTGGAGGATGATCAACCCGTACATTGCATACTGCCCTTCTCCCTTTTGTCTACGACATCTTTACCTCACAACAACGGCTCCAATCATCTCAGACAACAGTCACCAATAGGATCTAACGCTGCTCAACAGCCAAAATCCAACCAAGTGCCTCCCCAACTCTTTTTCTCAACGCCTTCATTGCTATACTTACAGAACTATCTTCAAGCAATTGTTATTGCCGCTACTTTACGCTCTCTTACGCGATTAACTCCTTCCCCGTCGAAGCCGTCTACTGTGGACCTCTCTGATACTGTAGAATCCGATTTCATGACTCGCATATGGGCCCTTTTGGAATCAGAGATCGATGGCGACGTCGGTGTCGGCGCTCATGAGGACCCCAAAGCAGAAGCAGTTGGCCAGACCAAGTTGGTAAACCTTGCGGATGAAGTTGTTCTCGCGCGTCAACGTTCATTAGGTCCGACATCGGCTCTTGGCGCTGAAGAGGAACGGCGTCTTCGTTTAGCTGTAGAACGCAGTATAAGGTCCAATGATCCTGTTTTCTTGCTCCTGAAGAAACGTCTTGTCGCCGCACTGGAAAAGTGGCTCGTCCTAGTCAACTCGACGTCCAGCCAGTCATCGATGACACCGGTCAAGATGCAGACTGGGAAAGACCTCGTGCAGGAAAGGGCCGGGAAGACATCAAGGCTAATGTTATGGGAGTCAAAATCTCTAGAAGATTTCCAAGCTGCATCCCATATCGGTAATGTTGCCGTAGGCACAGTTCCCGGATTTGAGGAGACTGTGCTGCAGAAGGCTATCTTGGAAGTTTTGCAGAAGGCTGCGAGCTGCGTTGGTTGGATAAAGGGAGTCTGGGGAGATCTGCTGTGATTTGCAAATAGAATTGGACTTGCGCACCACCGATCATTGTATAGTCTACTAATAGTACATAGTAGTTTATGTAACTCAAGATGTTATTATTGACGTGACCGACTTGGGCTTGGGCGTCCAAGTCAATCTCCGTGTGAATTACTTCCTCATGACTCAAAGACCAGCAAACTCCACAGGCTCACAGGCTCAGGTTTGTGAATGTTTCAATCAGTGAGCGGGAATCTATTGGCTAGCCAGTCACTTGGGCATAACCCTTTTACATATTAGTGTAGGTTTAGCTGCGGCCCTTTCAAGCTTTACTCCGAGTCTTTGAAGTTCTATAAGAAGGTCTTTGAACCCAGTGCAGTCAGTTCGCGTGGCAATAGCAGAACCCCACGGAAAATAGGTACCTTATTTTCCGATTCTTCAAGCCCTTTTGCGTAGGAGTACGACCGAGAACGACCTGGTTCCAGGTGGGACATGACGTCGAGATACGGCACCAGTTCTCTGCCATGGCGAAGGAGAAAATTATTTGCACCCTCGAATCCACAGTGGTCGGATCTTATCATGCATCACGCCCCCCTCATTCATCTAAAATTCTGATGCAAGATCCGGGCGGGGACTACTAAAATTCTTACTTTATGGATTTGGGTATCGTACTATCCCGAGGAGTCGCAGTACGCCATATGTACGCATGCGGTAATCTGCATGGCCGGCGCGCCTCCAGGAGAAAGGGTACGGTACAGTCAGTGTGTACATAGATGGCATTTTGTCGGGTGGATCATCAACCAATGATGCCTCATTGGACCCCCCTTCACTTCTCAGACGGTCCTCAGATTTTGGTGGTTTGGACCATGTTCGTAACCGACACATGCTGACGATCTTAGCACACATTAGAGGCGACGGTGACAAGATATCCTGGTGCTGTGGAAGCCAGTTTTGTCCCCACAGGAACTCCGCTTTGATCAGGAAGCTCCAAGCCTCCAACTCAAATTTGCTAGGTTGGTATATGTATTTCATTTCTACAAGAGTTTTACATGATCAGTTGCTAGGTGATTTAAATAATTATTAGAACCCGACTCGCCGATATGGTCCTGCAAATTGATCCACCGAATTTCGTATAACCCTCAAGGTCTTTTCTATATGCATCCTACTTTTCCCGTAATCCCTGATTAGGTGTCTCAGACGCGGATCTCATCCGTATCTACCAAACCTATAAAGAGCTCCAAGATGAAGATGCCAATCCAATACGGAACATCTGGTGTCAATGGTCCTCGACGACTCTGCTCATGAAAACGCTTTCAAGCACGTTCACGGGCTCCCGCCTCCTCTGAATCGCCCATTTCTAAATACCGTTTCCCCGCCAACGTTGTTATGGAAGTTTATCGAGGCTCATACAGACCTCGCGAAGTATAGGTGTGTTTCTCCATTGCTTTCTTCGGCTTCCAACTGAACTCGTTTGTAGGACTCAACCTGTCAAGGTTGACGGATATACCTTGACCACTGCTGCAGTCGTCGCTGCTGCGCGTCATTCAGCCTCGGTCAGACTCGACGATACCAAGAGAGTCAAGGAGCGCGTCAACAAGAGCAGACAGGTGGTTATCGAAAAAGTTGCCAGTGGCGCTAGTATATATGGCTTATCCACTGGGTTCGGTGGCAGTGGTGTGTTCATATATTCCATCGTCTCCACTTGCAAGGGCTTACTTGCGAACCAGCCGATACCCGTACCGATCAACCTATAACCCTTGGCCATGCACTGCTTCAGCACCAACATATCGGTATCTTGCCGACTTCAGATCATCCCTCGAGTATTCTGCCTCTTCAGGATCCCAACTTTTCGACTACTATGCCTGAATCTTGGGTCCGGTTCGTTGATTTTACCCTCAAAGTATTGTATTGAGATATTAACACTATCGTATACAGAGCAGCCATCTTAATTAGGATGAATTCACTTATCCGAGGTCATTCTGGTGTTAGGTCAGTACCTCTGTTTTTAGCATCCGCGTATCTCACAGACACTTACACCAGGTGGGAGCTCATCGAAAAGATGAATGAACTTATTACTGCGGATATTACCCCCGTTATTCCTCTTCGAGGTAGTATCTCCGCGTCAGGAGGTCTGCACTATATTTCTCAGAGCAAAAGTAGAGTACTTACTTTGACCATAACAGATCTATCTCCTCTATCTTACATCGCAGGCACTTTAGGTGTGTTTAGCAGCTATTCACGGTGTGGAAACATCACTGACGTCAAAAATAGTCGGCAATGCAGGTGTTCAAGTTTACCATGGCCCTCGGTCTTTTGGTCCTCGTCAGAAAGCATCATCTGGCGAGGTGTTAAAGAAGCACTCCATCGAGCCTATTGCCCTGGCATCGAAGGAACACCTTGGGTTGGTCAATGGGACTGCAGTGTCTGCTGCTGTCGCTGCACTCGCGATTGACGACGCCACACATCTCGCCCTTCTTGCCCAGGTCTGCACCGCCATGGGCACAGAAGCACTCAGTGGGACGCGTGGTTCATTTGTTCCCTTCATTCATGCCGTTGCACGTCCTCATCCCGGTCAGGTCAATAAGAATTAGATCGATGCTTTGCATTCAGACTTACCTGCCCGTTTCAATTCAGGTGGAATGTGCTCAGAATATCTACAGTCTCCTACAAGGCAGTAAACTGGCTCAGCTTCATGAAGAGGAAGTCGGCTTAAATCAAGACCGGTATTCTTTGAGGCAGGATCGCTATCCTTTGCGCACCGCTCCTCAATTCCTTGGCCCTCAGGTTGAGGATATTCTTTCTGCCCTGGCTGCTGTTACGCAAGAATGCAATTCCAGTGAGCAAGTCGTATTACCTTCATTGTCCTTTTTTAAACAATTCATTAGCCACTGACAACCCTCTCATTGAAAGCGATACTGGTATTATTCATCACGGAGGCAACTTTCAGGCTATGGCTATTACTAATGCCATGGAAAAAACACGTCTTGCCTTACATCATATCGGAAAACTACTTTGCCCAGAGCACGGAACTTTGTAACCCAACCATGAACAATGGTCTTCCTCCTTCACTTGCAGCGACCGATCCCTCCTTGAACTATCATGGAAAGGGTGTAGATATTGCCACCGCTGCTTATGTTGCAGAACTTGGCCATCTCGCTGCACCAGTGTCCACTCACATTCAGTCGGCGGAGATGCACAACCAAGCAATCAAGTATGTTGCTTATTCAACTTCAATCAGCTTCTTGCTCACAATTTCCCTCCAGTTCTCTGGCCTTGGTGTCTGCTCGCGCAACAGTTACGTCTTTGGATGTTTTGTCGATGCTCATGGCTTCTTATCTGTATCTGTTATGTCAAGGTACATATCTATTGTTTCTCTCTTGAATGTACGCTAAGTCTTCTATAGCTCTGGACTTGCGCACCCTTCGAGCAGAACTTTTTCGAGGGCTTGAAGGAATCCTTCAAGAAGAACTCGCTTCATCCTTCGGCACTTTTATGACTCCGCTTCAACACACCCAACTATCGGCTAAGTTGTTCGAAATTGTGTCCCAAACCTTTGATAAAACAACGGTTATGGACAGCGCTGATCAAATGTGTGCCATAGCGGGATCAACCACTGCCATAATGCTCGACTTTTTCAACGATGCCGACACCATCAGCAGCTCAGCCCCAGGTCCCGCTATCAAATCTTTTGGCGAATTCAGGTCCAGTGTTGCGACTAAAGCGACAAAATTACATGAGAACCTGCGAAGGCAGTATTTGACTGGGATTCGCGGACCCACACCTGCTACATCCGAACTCGGAAGGACCAAGTTAATGTACGAATTTATCAGAAAGGATCTCGGCGTCAAGATGCACGGTGGCGAGAACCATGTCCAATTTGTCAATGGCGCTGGAGTTGATGATGTTTCGATCGGCCAGAATATTTCGAAGATTTACGAGGTTTGTTTCTTTTTTCTTTGGTCTGTTCCATTTCAAGCTGATCTTTATTTACAGGCAATACGGGATGGACGCATGCAGGGCGTCGTCTTCTCTATGTTTGTCTGAACGATTCAGACATGTGAAGCCATCTAGATTGCAATTGCTACCCTGCATTGTTTACATTCGGACCACCTTCTGTTTTTCTTGTATTATACCAGTTGTGCCATTAATATTGTGCTTTGAGTCCATCCTTGATTCTTTAAACGAGAGTTAAGTAGTTAGAAATTGTTGTTAGTTGAGTACGATAACTTTGATGATACACAAGGGCAGCATAAATTATTTTAAAATAGGCATGTCGCAAAGGCCGATCAATACTCGGTGTCGCCTCTGGATCTAAATGTAACTCTTACTTCTGCAATCTCCTTTCTTACGTTTCTAAGTGTTTGCTCGATTTGTTTTTCCAGAGCGGAAGTTTGTAAAACTGTGGTGGTCGAATTTACCTCTGCTGTGAGGTCCACAAATATCAGTGACCCAGAATGACGCGCTCGAATGTGCTGAATTGATAACAAGGAAGGTAACGAGGAAGCCCCATTTCCGTTTAAACCAGTAGATGAAGGTTCTGCTAACAGAGGCTCTAAGGCTTTCGAGAGGGATTGTCGAGTCCGCGGTGACACACTGGCATCTGTGAGGTCTCCCCAGGCGCCAGCGAAAAGCCCTAATCCTTGACGCAAAATTACAATAGAAACAAGCAGTCCTGAAAGAAGGAGTATGTCAGTTTCAAGTGACGGAACTCTTGAGCACCTACTCCCCCAATAGGATCCAGGGGAAACGCAGGGAAGAACCAAGTGCTTAGGATGGCGAAGAACGCGACCAAACTTGAATACGCATCACTCCTGTGATGAATAGCGTTGGCTAGAAGAACCGGGCTTTTCTCTTCGTCTGCAACGATTTTGGTGACTCTATATAGCCACTCCTTCGTCAGTACGCTGACGGCAGCAAACCAGGCGGCGTTGGGGTCCACAGCGTGGGCATGTGCGTGACCAATGTCGGGCAAAGGAGCGCTTGATGTGATATACTGCAGCACTTCTTGCAACTGTCCTGGAGGCAATGTCCCAGCTGTCTCGCTCAGAGCCAACATTAACAAGTGGTACGAATGAAAACCGATGCCAAGGGCACCCCCAATTAACAATAGTGAGATTGTAGTTGTCCCAAGAGTTTCGAATTTCGCAAAGCCGTAAGGGTATTTTTCGGAAGGAGGTTTGCGAGATAGACGCCAGCAGAAAAGAGTGACGAAGTCGCCAAGCAAATCTGAGGGACACGAACAAGGATGTTAGCAGTTTGTTCTGAGGCTAACTGTGCACTTTCATGCGACGAACCACTCAAGGAATGACCAGCGTCGGCGAGCAGCGAAGCCGAATGCATGTACCACCCGGCTAAACCTTTTGCTGTTGTCAAAGCCACATTAGAAAACAGGCCAACGAGCGTTATGTAGCTGCCACGATCGCCTGTTTGGAAGGACAGAAATTGAATTCAGAGATGTGGGGGTCAATGTTATCAGCACACACCAGAGCCTTGCAGCGCAGAAATTATCTTTTCAGCGTCGCGTGCATGCTCTTCGCCATGCGAATGAGAATGACCAAAGATCGAGTGTGAATGGGTATGTGCGTCATGATGTTCGTGGCTGTTCTCGTGTTTGTGATCCTTAGTCGAGTCCTTCACCTTCCCTGCAGGCTTCTGATCCATTGAATGCGAGCGTGTTTGAATCATGAGGAAGTGTGGGGAAAGAGGTTTGAATAATGAGGTTTGTGTTTTGGCAAAGTACCTGAAAGGAACCACGTCAGTTCTCATGAATGATGGGACCAAAATATGGTTGTGCCACGACGGCAACGTCGAAAAAAAGTGCTGAGTACGTGTCCTCTGCGATATGGGAAGATAGGTGGAGGGGAAGGAATTCGACAGCAAAATCGAAGAGTGTTTCCGACAAGTCAGCGTCAGTTTCCAGGTAGAAAGTACCATAACGAATGTTGTCCTGTAAAGTCCAGCTTGTCATAAGCCAACTTCTGTCTCTGGAAGTGTCTCAATCCTCCTGAATTCTCCCGAACTTGTGCAGGTCGGATGTACATGAATCGAACATGACTATATATGTATTCTTGTACTTAATCTCAGCGATGGGAACCTAATTACACTAGCTGTCACGAAAGCCTGGACTGAACGCATTTAACTCGTGCCGAACGCCAGTCCTGCCATGTGTAGGGCACCTGGAAATGGGAGTTTGCTCAATACAAAACTGTAGGAACGGGTGGTAAGGTCACATCCGAAATGGTTTTGGTGCGAGAAACGGACGGCACCGCACACTACTGACTTGGGTCGTAGACCGATTCCAACAACTGCACCACCTTGGTCAGGGTGGGATCATCCTCACTTCCTAATGCCTGACTGGCTATGGAGGTCAGATGATCTTTAGGAACTTTATATTCTAAGAGAGTCGATCGAAGACTGAGGCTGTCCACAAGGCTGAAAAGAGCACGCAATGAGTCAAACGAAATGGATAGCAGCCAACTCAGGGCATCATATACGCACTTATCGATCAACGCCGCCAACCGACGTACATCTCCCTCCCGTGAACCTGTAGAGGGCTCCCGAAGATAAAAAAGGGTTGCTTCTAAGGCTTTCTTGTCGTCTTCTGAGGCAATTTCAGACTTCAAGCGCACTGTGGGTGCCAGTGTAAGGCACTGCAGATCGTAAGTAAAAAGAATAGAGAGCCCAATGATCGACTGACAGAGGTTATTCCATGAGGAATGTTGTACCGCGCTCCAAGTTTGTGACCAAGGGCGTGTGACAAGCCTAAAGCACTGCAACCCCAGTAAAATCTTGGTTCTCAGATCATATGAACGCGCTCACCTGTACTTTTCAAGCTTCATGGGCCACAAACTCATCCATGACGCAATTTGCAGCCTTTGTCGGACCTCTACCGAAGTAGAATTGGCCTTAGACTCTGGAAGATACTTGAACAAATCAGCCAGTGCTGCATAGGCAAGGACTTTAGCTGGATGCGAGACTCCTGGCCTGTATAGATTCTCTAATAGAAAATCAGCACTGGATGCCAGGGATGCGATCGTCAGCATATTCCCACCAACACAATGGTCCAGGGCTCGGATACCCGTGGACAGCCTGTTGTAATTTTGATATTAGCTCACTTGACATATCGTAGGCAAATGAAATCTTACCAGAGTCGTTCTGGGGTAGCTAAAGTTAGCTCTGCATCAAGGATTATCCCAGCAGGTGCCAATTCTTGGGAAGATACGGCGACCTTATGGCCTTCTTCATCGGTAAAGCCAGCCCCGATCTGCGACTTGGTCAGCCACAAAAGATAACAAAGGGAGAAGTCGGAAGATCGACACTATATTCAGCTGCACTAAGGGTTGTTGGGATCGCAATTTGAGGAGGGGTTTTGCCTCCAACATCTTTCTGGATATTGTAAAGCATCGCTTTGGATGCATCAACAGGCGAGCCACCGCCAACTGAAACAATGCTGTCGCAGCCTGTTTTGTTATATTGCTGAATGCCGTCACGGATTCCTGCTATAGGGGAATGCTGGCCAATGTTGAAAAAAGTCCCGCCATATGCATCGTGTTGTTGTAAGATTGCTTCTACTTGCCTGACAACATCAGTCTGGCTTCTACATCAGACATTTTATTTATGAACGGAGATTTCCTGAAACTTGCCTTGCTGTGCAAACTTTTTCCAGTGACGACTAATGCTTTCTTGACACCCAACGTGCCCAAAAGCTTTGGCAAAGCTGTTTTGACAGAACCTGGCCCATAATACACGCCCTTGAGGGTGTCAGTATAGCTGTAATAGCCGCTCAAGGGAGATGATCCAGATGCAGTGGGGTCGAGGCTGGACATTTCTACGAAGGGGGGAAAAGTAAGACAAAGAATGCGAGGTGGGTTTTAAACATGCTTAGCGATCGATATCGCTCGCATGAGCACAACTGTCCTAACAAGCTCAGAAGGTAGCGACCTGAAAGGAATTTTTACACATGCCATGCAAAGCTATGCTGCTGGATTCCCACATGTATCGAAATTGGATTTCTGTCGAACACCAAGTGCTGCACTGGCAGCTATGTTTTCACGGACGCTGTGCCCATTGCGTCTAAGGTTATTTGTGGTCGCGGGTGCCCTGATCCGTCAACATCACCCAGCCTCTCTGTCGCGTTTCAATTTATTTAACGGGAAGGCCACCTTTTCTCTTCCAATCCGTGTTGCAATTTGGTTGATCCTCCTACGCCGACGTGGTGTATCGGCGACGGTCTACCGGTCAACGCCATCCACTGGAGAAACGAGATTATGGCCTCTGAAAGAGAATCATGACCATCCTAAGACTTCTAGGTATTTCCCCTCATTTTTGCACTCTGCCAAGTTCATTTATCTGAAGATGTTTATACGGCAAGGGAATCATATCGGATTCTGACGTCAGCTATTGTACCTCGTCCTATCGCATTTGTATCAACTTTGGCTGAGGATAACAAGCCGAACCTTGCTCCATTCAGGTTAGTGTCCTTACTTTCTTGTTGGTTAAATTGATTGAGGAGATATGGCTTCGGTGTAGTTACTTTTCCATGGTAGGCAAAACTATTTTGAGTTGTTACATTCAAGCTAATGGAACATTGCGTTGGGGTTTAGGTTTCTCATAACCCACCGTTGCTCAGCATTTCCTTCAGTCTATCAACTCGTCGGCCAAAGGATACGCGAAACAATATTCTCGCCACAAAAGAGTTTACAGTTAGTATTATTAGCGAAGCATTTGCCGAGGCTGCGAATGCTACCTCCGTGGAATCTCCTGCGAACGCTGATGAATGGATCATCAGTGGCCTAAACAAGGAGCAAAGTGTAAATTTTCAACGTTTTGACTGAGTGCATTTGGAGCACCCGTTGATAAAATCTTTTTGACAGACGCTTGTAAAGCCACCATTTGTCAAAGAAAGTGCGATAAGCATGGAATGCGAGGTTCGTAAACAACGGTTAATCATGATCAGCTCTTCGACAGAAACAATCGTCAGATGTATAGCTCTCAGGTTATTACTCCTCCGAATTCGGTGGAGCCTACGACAACCATGGTTATGGGATCGGTTAAGAAGATTCATGTCCGAAGATCCGTTCTCAGCGAAGACGGTATGACCGTCGATCCTGCGAAACTATGACCGATTTCGCGTCTCGGAGGGTTATCATATAGTAGGTTGCTCGAAGCTTTTGATCTTCCGTGACTCTCCTGGAAAGCGATGCGAGACGGATACAACAATCTTCCTCAGCAAGACGCTTCCGATAATCTCCAATCGAGAACCTCTCCGAGGGCACATTGTAAACGTTCGACGTGATCGAGACCTGTGCATTGGGGTGGCAAAATTCTCCACAGTGACTGATGTTGATTGGCTCAAACTTCTGACCGTTCAACATGAAGTGTCAAAACACACCAGCCATGGGCTTGAGAAGGTTATCTAGATGAATCGATATCGATAACTAGAGAGGAAGTACTAGAACTGGGCAATGGTAGCTATTTTGAACTAGTTTTGTATTGATAGATTGCATAGAGAAGGAAGGGTATACAGGAACCGTCTGTGATCTCAATTTGTATCGGCGATTATGTGAGAGCTTGAGCCATTTCCGAGTGTCAAGTTTGGGATTGAGCGGAGGCAAATCCAGACCACGTGTTGGGACTCTTCAAGTCCCCAGTCCATCACCAGACTTCTTTTAATTTCTCCCTTCTCCTCGTAAGTCTCCTCCCTTCAGGGTAAAACAAGGGAAGCCTTACCTTTGTGCGCAGTCTCTCTTCCGCCGCTGGTTGCTTAATACCAAGATAGATCGCCCTTGGCGTGCTCTTGAACGGTTAGTTCTCGTCGCCCAACTTCATCAGCGTCTGGCGTTCATCCATCCTCGCACAGGCTGCCATGGCGGAACAGGAGACTCATTCCTCGCGGGCTGAGCAGAGAATGCTAGCTGTTGCGAAACTGAAGCGCGCCGCTTCCTTGCCCCGTATGAAGGATGGACGGCGTCCCCCGATGCACGTAGAGGCTGTTAGCGAAGGTGAGAAGGCTCAACGTGAAGAGGAAATGGCAGCGAGCGAAGAGGAGATTCAAAAAAACGGAGTAGAACAGACCGTTGGATCGGGAGGAGAACAGATGCACACCGAAGAAGAAAGGGACAAAACACCAGAGCCTGACAGTGATACTCCTCTGCCCCCAACCGAAAAAACGACGGATGTCGAATTGGAAGCTGACACCGAACTGGAACAGCGGCCATTGTCTCCCACTGCTGTCTTCAAAAAGCGACGCTCACGATCTCGGTCAAGGTCAAGGGGCTCAAAGGACTACAAGGGCAAATTCAAACTACCGCAGTCGCCCGTTCATCAAGTAGGAGGTGACTCTTCACAAGATGAAAACCCTTCCATATCCTCCCCCGTAATGCTGCCTATGGTTCCTCCTCTCTTATCGCCTATACCCCATTTCCCATTCCTGCAGCAATCGCGTTTCATTCGGTCCCCGACTCCTGCATCCCCAGAAATGTCACTCTTTTATCCCGGCACCTCGCCACCCACTCCTCTTCCAACCCTGGAGGACATACAGAAAGGTCTTATGCGCTCGAATAGTGCCGGTAGCTCAGCCGCTGGGCGAAGATTAGCAATGCACAAACTGACGGGAGGCACGGAGACCTATGAACCATCGCCTTCTCCAACCCCACCTCCTTATTTGTCAAAGCTTAGTCGGAACAACACGGTCGCGGGGGGCGAGCGTATTGCTGCGAGGCAAAATATGTTGAGCCGGCTGGGAACCCGAATAACAAAGGAAACAGATCCTGAAACCGCCAGTGGGGGAGAAGATAGAGGGGGACCTTCCCCTATTCCAGTAAAACGTCGTAGAAGACGATCACGGCGGACATCTGGAAATGCCAATGCCAATCCCGTCATATCCGACTCCGATTTCAATTCAGATGCCAATACCCCAGCTATCCCCTCGACACCTCTCCCCGGCCTTCTTAACCATTTAGCTGAACTTCGCGCACAATCCACTACGCCCAATCAACTTCCGGGTTTTCGTACTCAAAGTAGCGACCGCGTATCAGATGGTACACCACCACCACTCCCAGTTCTTTCTATGGAGGAAGAGCCCGAGCGACCTGAGCAAATGCGTCGGAGAAGTGTTTTGATTGAAGATCCGGACGAGGAAGAGCGCGACCTCCCTGAACAAAGATATGCTGGGGGACGGGGAACCCCTCAGCGGTCATTCTCAAACATGGACGGTCAGAGGGTTCAACCTTCACCTTCGAATAACTCCTCGGATTCAGGTCCTGCGTCAGGCATTGCTGTACCGATATTCTTAAACCAACGGGCAGTATCGAGGAACGAAATGTTTCCCAGTAGTCCATTTACAACTCCGCTGAAGGAAAAGACACTGAGCGACGAGGATGAGGAGCAAGTCATCTACCCTGCAACTACCGCTAGACCACGTACACCTTACGCAAACACGATAGAGAGTTATGACCGTGAAATCAGCTGGGTTGCGTCTCCAGGTGTGTATTGGTTACATTTGTTTTAATTATTCTGTTGACGATAAGTATGTAGTTCCTGAGATACGTATGCCAATTGATGACGATGAAGATGAAGATAATGAAGATCTTGACCAAGAAGTGAATGTGCAACTTGAACCCGAAGAGGATGAAGTTCCTCTGTCTGGTGCATCCTCCAATGGCTTCTCTCCTGAAGCATATGACGATACCTCACCTCGTGCTTCTTCGAGCTCAAAAAGTGTCCTGGTTGAGTCGGAGATGTCACCCGAACTCAATTATGTGCCGGCTTCGCCATCATCTGTGGCCCTTGCATCACAACCTGCCTCTATTGATGAACCCGCCTCACCCCGAATCTTTCCAGCTAGGCTATCTGTTGCCTCCCCCATACAGAGCGTCGGGGATCGCTCACCTCTAGCCACAGATTTTTCTGAATGGGAAAATGATTCGCCAAAGCGAGCAGAACCTGCTTCAGCGACAACATGGGAAAAAGTTAAGAGCACATTTTCGAGAGCAGGTTCAAGCACTGGGAGGAGATCACGCACGAACAGCATCGTAACTCGCGAACGACGCGATCATACTGATTCTAGTATTAGTCGAGAAAGTGGGGTAAGTTTGATGAGCGCGAAGACAGATAAAGGCGAAGGTATTGGAACTTCAGGCCCGCCACAAGCGCCGCCTCTTATGCAATCCCCTTCGGCCTCAGCGTCTATCCTGTCGCTTGCTCCTCATGCCCCCCCGCGAAGCAGTGTATCGCCCATCCCTCCTCCTTCATCCGCTGATATGTCAAAGTATCAAAACGCCAAACTCTTTCCGTTCCCTGGTATGCTGAGACTGGAGGAGGAACGACGAATGAAAGGCCAGCCTTCTGCCACAGCATCAAGCCCGGACGTGTCTATGCAGTTGAACGCTTGTGACGATATTCAACCACCAGCCATGGCGTATTCGTTTTCGAATACCCCTACCCAGACACCGGACATGAACAGGGAGCGGAAACTATCCCAGCAAAACTCCGATACACAACTGTCTACCAAATATCGGGCAGATACACCCTCAGGGCAATCCTCCTCACTATATTATGCCGTCGATGCATCTACTTCCACGCCGCAGAATGGATCAAGCTACAATCTCAAGTTGCCCACAACACTTCCTGGGGTAAAACAATGGCTAAGCAAGAACTCAAAAAAAAAAGCATCTGCTCCTCCAGGCCTAACACCTGGAGCTGTTTCATTCTCTCCTCTTCCTGTTTTGGATTTCCAGGCTTCTCCTATCACCAATAAGAAACCCTCGATATCTGATATCTTTGGCAAGAGAGCGAATGAGATGGGTGACTGGGAGGATATAGGCATGACGCAACCAAGTATCAATGGCGATTCCGTTATCAGTCAACGCTCGACAAAATCGGTCCCAAATGGTGCGCCTGTGAATGGGTCGAACGCACCGGAATCAAACACCCAGGAAAACGGCCAAGCTTCAAAGTCCCATAATTTCGTTTCTCTTGACCTGGCTGCTGGACGCGGGTCGCCTTACAAATTCCCCAATGGGCCATCGTCTTTGACAAGGCTTGCTACAGCTACTCCGGACCCTTCCTCTGTCAGTGATTATCCAGCTCCAACGGCCTCCGAATCATCATCGACTACATCTTCTCAATATTCGCTGGGAATCCATCAAGGCCCTGTCATTCTTGAACGCCTAGAAGAAAACCTGATTCGAGGGTCCAGAAGTCCTATGTGGTCACCTGCAATAGAGGACCCGCCTCGCAAAGTTATTTTATCTTCGCCAGTCCTTCAGGTGGTCAACCCGAACACAGTGAAAGACCGATTCTTGTTTCTCTTCAACGACATCCTGGTCATCGCGAAACCTGTCACTTATGATCAAGATAACCTCATGGATACCTATAAAATGAGCTTACCAGACAGAAAGTTTACTGTGAAAGGGGTTGTACAACTGAGGAACCTACGATTTTGTGCTGATCGATCAGAAGCTCAAGGGAAAGCAACTTCCCCCGGACCTCGCCCTCCTCTGATTCGTTCCTTCATCTCCCAATTCTCAAAGGATCCAGATCACGCCATTGTCACTCTTTTTACTAAGTCTGGCGTTCAAGATGACGCAATCTTACTTGGGCAATTACTGTTTAGGACCCTGGAGTTGGACAGAAGCCGTCTTGGCGAGTATCTGTCGAAGAAGACGTCAAAGACTGTTTTAAAGTCTTATTTGGATTGCTTTGGGTTTGCCAGTCTGAGAGTAGATGTGGCGTTACGTGTTTTCTTGCATTCCGTGAATGTGCCTCGGCATTCTCATTCTTACGGGGCCCTTGAACACCTTTTGGACTCATTCGCCAGTCGTTGGTACGAGGCTAATGCTAAATTTATGGCTTACGACAAGGATATGGCCGTTCGTTTGGTGTGGGCATTGGCTCAGTTGAACGACCGTCTCCATGGCGGAATTGCAGAAGAGCCTGGTCCGACTGACCACATCAGGCGGAACGTGACAAGCAAGGAATTTTTAGACGCATTCCGCCGATATGACGCTCGGTATCTGGTTTCTGATGAATTCTTGCAGGAGCTTTATCGGTCAATCTTCCATGAACGACTGTGCCAGGCCTGTCCAAGGATATATAGTGGTTCCCAAGACACACCTATCACGATCAAGAGAGCGCTACCGACTAGACTTACCTACAAAACCCAATCGGATCCCATTGTCTTCCGTTTGCCGCAAGCCGATCCCTTACTCACAATCGAGCTCTATGGTCAAGATATGGATTTCGACCCACCTGTCCTACAATTCTCGAAGTCTTCTGAAGCATCTTTTCGCATCATGGGCAAGTCCCTAGGTTCAAAGACCATCACGATGTGCCGATCAGGACCAAATGCAGTCAAATACTCTGGCATTCCCCTGAGTCACACCATCGTCGTCGAACGCGCTTTCATGCGAAACACATTTCAGCTCGCATTCATCCAGTCCGGTGTGAAGCGAAGGTACATGTTTAGCGTTGACGACCCTATCATTAGGAATGAATGGGCAACTTGCTTGCGCCGTCAGATTGATTCTCCCGTTCCTTCAACATTAGCCGGAACGGCGTCGCCTGGAGCTTTGAGATTCCACAAAGCAGCTGATGCTATTGCGTTCAAGGTTTTGCAAGAAACTCTTATGGGCCAAGGTAGCTCACCTGCCCACCGAACAAATGGGTCCGTCTCGGCACAAAATAATAATGTCAACAGTCCTCATCTAACAGGTGCATCTGTGCCTTTCATTAGTCCAATGCACACCCGGTCAAAGTCACGGAGTAGGGTTTACCACCGACACGGCGCCGGCAAAAATGAGCTGGACCTACAACGATCGGCGAATAACTCATACGACAGTAATGATTATAGCCCAGATCCAAGTGATAAGGCAAACACGCCAGAGCAACGATCTGACGGTGTTCTTTGGACTCAACGAGACCTGGAGATACATTGTCAGCAGAATAGCTCTATATCCCTCGTCCTCACTTTCTTACAAGTTGGAGCTTCGGAGAGCCCCTCCGCATAACCATCACTTATGTCCACATTTGCCCTATGTAAGTTCTTGTAATCCCGTCTCGTAGATGCTCTCTAATCATTGTCCATAGCTATTACAGGTGTACATCTACTCTCGTTCTTTGTCGTTCTCGTATGCTTTCTTATAATTCATGTATGCTATGTGTTCTCTTTACATTATCGGGACGGTGCTCCTCGCTTCTCTCCTTAATTATACTTCTGTTCTCCTCGCGTCTTTCTTGAATAGTACATATATACAGGTGCCATGTATTTCCTTTACGTCCTTCCTCTTTCATAAAACATATGATTGTGATCTGAACGGCGGGCAGCGCTCTCGTAAGCACACAGGTCCTTCCTGATGTGGAATGATAGTGCTGCGGGGTAGAAACCAGTGGGAAATCAGCACCCTGCATTTAATCTACCGTTTCATAGAGCAGTGCCAAGCACGGAGTGCTAAAAACACTGCAACATGGTCGTTATACCCTAATCAGATTAGTGGGGGTGGGCATGACCGGTTCCACTGATGGTATGCTTAGTCAACACATTCCCACCGAAAAAGTGTCCGCCTGGCTTTTTTATTCACTCGACAACAATATCGTTACAACGCCACCTACCAGCACTTCCAATTTGTCGTAGAAATAGAATAGAATAATCATTTTACTTGTTTTCTGGCTTGTGGATTCAAATGCTGATCAGAAGCTAATTATACTTAGATTGCACTGTAATATACACTCAACCTAGCCCACACCAGTGGTGTATGCAGAAGGGCTCAACAGTCCTCAAAGGTTGCATTATGTGAAGCAGTGAATATTTCTATTTGTTGAACCGCGGTATACATTGCATAGGCACCCCGAAACGAACCTCGGATGGTGCGCAGACACGTCCTGTCACTCAATGTCACGCGTAAATTACGCGTTTTGGCAGAGATTTCTGCCGAGGCTTATAACTTTTTTTCGGGGACTTTTCGCGACTCGCTTTGCGGGAGCATTTTGTTTTGTTTGTAATTATCTACAAAATGGCAACTATGTTTGTCGAAATTCGAAGTTGTCGTTGAGATAGACCTTGAATTTGGTACCTTTTCGCGTCAAAAGTGACCTTAAACTTCATATTTTCCTTATCTTAGTCACCAAATCTCTTAAATTTACCATAAGAACAAATTGGCTTCCAAAGTTTTTGGATCGCTGTCGAGCTGCAGAAGTTATAAAAGGCGGACATCGACCACTTCACGATATGCAGGTGGGAACGGTCATGCAAACATCACCAAATCACTACTACTAAAGACGCTAGATGCCTATGATCTTCCCACGTTTTGTAAAGTGGAATGCGGGCGCGATGTCGCCGCCGAGTGGGCTCTCTCTTTGCTGGAGTTTGTAACTAAGGATTTAATTCTACTGGTTTCTGCCCTTTTCGCTATCGAGGTGGAGGTAGCCTTGCCAGTGCGTTTATCGTCTTTGTTGGGGGGCCCCACCTGTTTGTGCACTTCGGCATCGTCACACATTTCAATGGTCACCCGTGCTCATTTCGGGTAGTCATTTCCCGATCGGTCATTTATCTTATCAGCTCTTGCTATCTTATCTCACTGCTTTTTTTTATTCCTTTTTACTTTTTTTTCTCTGCAGGTCAGGGGCTCAGCCACTAAGAAAAGGTGAGTATCTAGATGGATTTAGTTGTAATTTAGGGATATTCTCATGCAAAAAAATTGAGCACAATGTGTCTGTATGAATTGTTGAAGAAAGAATAGGCCGTTTTGGTGATGAGAGATCATGTGACACACTGTTCATCTTGCAAGGCCCGTTTTCGAAAACAGGCTTCACTCATTGACCACAAGAAGTGCATGTAAGGTGCCGGAATAAGTTCGTTTCGTGCTTGCCACTCACTATGTCGAAAACGATAAATCTAGCAAGCGAGCATGCAAAGCTGGTTTCTTGCTTTAGGATTTACTTACTTGGAATTGAGCTGTGAAAATGGTACTGTTCACAAATGCGCGCTCCACCAAACGTTAGACATGGAATATAAGTAGAGCCACGAAAAAGTAGAATCAGATACAGTGGTTTCGAAGTCTTTTCCTTCAATTGAAATCCAGCATGTGAACATGCAAGCAAATGCGAACACTCTTAGTCTATCTTTTGGCAAGCCAGCCAAAGCCTGCTGGTTTCTTTTGGGTTTCTTGCTTTAGGATTTACTTACTAGAAATTGAACTGTGAAAATAGTATTGTTCACAAATGCGCGCAGAGCGCGCCGAACGTTAGACAAGGAATATAGACCCACAAAAGTAAAACCAGATACAGTAGTTTCAAAGTCTTTTCCGTCAATTGAAATCCAGCATGTGAACATGCAAGCAATGCGAACACTATCTTTCGGCAAGTACCCGTGCGGAGCACGGGGACGCGCTAGTACCATCAAAAGTCATAGACGGTGCCCACCCCCACTAATCATCTGGGCCATTTTGGAATCGATCGTGCTGCATTCTTACATCTTTCAGCAGAAACGTGTTGACCACAATCTGTTCACTGGAGGAAGGTACTATTAAATACGGCCACAAAGGCGTGTTGTAGATTGCATGGCAATCGCGCTCTTGCAACGAGGTAGCCAGCGATGACCCCTGTATATATTGCTTCATCAATCTCTGTTACAACAGACATCTCCTGGTGAGGGTAACACATTAGTCTAAGCCCGGCTTAGCGCAGTTTCCTGTCACCGTCGTTTCATTTGCTCGCCAACTATACATTCTTCTTCCCGACCATCATGTTGAACATCCACACCCCATCCGCCTCCACAACTCATCGCGAGAGGCTTCATCGACGGCCACAAGCTCATGTGCATGCGCATTCAGCATCCGAAACAGGCAGCGCTGACGCGCCATGGGGACACATGACACAAACCTTCACTTGGATCGATGAGGAGCAGTTAACGAAGGGAAGCAAACGCCCCTTGAAGACGGAGGACTGGGTCAGGGAACAGCAATATTTCTTTAGCCCTAAAGAAAGTCATTACGAGTATGATCCACCTCGACCGCGGACAAGCAAACACAGACGGGAGGAATGGGAGGACCTCGTCTACGTTTACGTGTAGAGGCAGAACAGTGGATGAGGCAGGAGGAACGGGCACGCCGGGTTGCTCAGGAGCGAGAGAAGGCCCGGGCAAGGATCAAGGAAGAGCTCCGAAGGATCGAGGCACGTTTTGTGCAGAAACGAGAGTCCGAACGGCAAGAACGGGAAGAAGCACGACGCAGGGCACACACGGAGCTACAGGAAAAGGAGAAAAGGGACCGAGCGAAACTGGATAAATTAATATTGGATGCCTGGAGCAACTATGACAAACGCTGGGCGTCGATGGCCACATCCTCAGATCTGCTCGAATTCAAGAAGATCCCGTGGCCGCTAATCTTACCTCCCCGACACACTGGAGACGTCACACGAGACGCGATTGTCGCATTCCTCTTCTCTCCCCTTCACTCACAGAACCAGTCACGTAAAGAGAGGATTCGTAGCGCACAACTGCGATGGCATCCAGACAGATTCCGACGATATTTGGGACGGATAGCAGAGAACGATAGGACGACCGTTGAGGAGGGTGTTGGGATCGTAGCGCGGTGTCTAAACGAGTTGATGGAGAAAGAAAAGAGACGCAGTTCGAGTGTGTAGATAAGATTAAAAAAAAGTAATTTATTTGTTTTTGTTGATTTCGGCTGCTCTTGGGCCGCGGATTACTCAGTGGCCCGAAATATTTTGCGTCCACTCATCCACTATGTTCTCTCGTCTGTCACGCCTTCCCCCCGCAGATCTCTACACACGAGAGCTACAGCAGGAACGTCGTCACCTAATGCCTTCTGGAGAGTTACTCTTGGTGCTTCTGCCGTCACCGCTGCTTACATGACATGGCGGTTGACGAAGGAGAGCAACCAAATTGCACTGGACTCTCCTCAAATTCTGAAACGTGAGTGCTGCTGTTGCTCAGCGCTTGTTTTCTTTTTACAAAAACGCCGGCATAGCTTCAAAACAAAATTCTGAGGCCACATCTCTGCAAAGGGCGTTACATTCAACTGACGTTCTCCCAGAGCCCATCGCGTCAACGTCACACACCGAACAGGAAGTATATGTACCGGAAATCCTTCCGCCCTCAGAGACCCGAATTTCGGCTCCAGATTCCGATGATAGAAGTCCCAGACCAGACGGCGAAGAGCCTTCTGGTGAAGGCCAGGAAGCATCGCAAGGCGCGTTCAACCCAGAAACGGGCGAAATCAACTGGGATTGTCCATGTCTAGGTGGAATGGCCCATGGCCCTTGCGGACCCGAATTCAGAGAGGCCTTCTCCTGCTTCGTTTTCTCAGAGGCGGAGCCCAAAGGCATCAACTGCGTGGACAAGTTCCAGAATATGCAGAATTGCTTCAGAGCGCATCCAGAGGTTTGCCGATGGTAAGATCTAATTCACCTCATTTGACGCGTATTTTAAGGCTTTTATGATATTTCAGAGATCATGGATGACGATGACCAGGAAGCCCCCGCCCCAACCGATTCAAACGTCCCTCAGGAACTTCAAGTCATGACAAGCTCAACAGCACCGCCACCTCTGGCCTGAGTCCAACGCAAAAGCCGCATATTGATAGGACACATGCAGCAGCTGTGGTTCTTCATGACATACACTTACTTTCCCAAGAAGTGTCTGAAAACTAATCACTCTGAGGGCATTCATTGTAGACTTACTTACACTATTACATATCTCATTGCTAATATATTTATTGCGAGCGAAGCGAGCAACCATTGACTAAGGGTGAGAGCGGGTGTAAAAACTTCCCACTTCAAATTGTAGTATTGAGTAGAGAACTATACTTTGTACGACATTCTGCAAAAAAAAATGTGAAATTTCGCTCTCGTATGCTACCAGGGTCGGGCTTTGTCTTGCCTAGAGTATATGGTGCATGTAAGTATTTTCATACTCAAGTATCATGGTATATATATACTGACTTTTGAAACTGTGATGTACAATTGCCAGTCGACTAGCATGGCGAAGCGAGCCCCCCCTGCAGATTGCAGGTATGTAATACGCACCTCCACTCGAAGAACTGTGTTGAACGACCATGAGTCATACAATGGTTTAACTTTTATAATCTACATATGTAGCTGACATCTGGGTATATAAAATATAGGAACAGCACACAACAGCAGCAAAAATTAATTAATTAATTCATTCTGAAGTGCTTCTCAATGACTTTATCCCGCTGAATATATCCATTTGTCTTGAATAGCTTTGACCTTAAAAAGGAAGAAATGTCGAAAATATCATGTTCCTTTGCCTGGATAGTCATGAATGGTAAGTAAGAGATCTTTCAAGTCAGCATTGGCAAGGTCAGACCTTCTCTTCAAGTTCAGACACCTTAACAACGACCTTTTCTGGCTGTTCATGACGTTGCAACTGGTGAAATCGAGCCTTGTCCTTTATCAAACCACCAAGCAGGAAAGCAAGCAATTCCTCGTGGTCTTTTGACTGCGTCAGGTATTTTCGGAATCCCTGTGCGCAAAGAGGCAAGAAATATTAGTGGCACGCACATGCAAAGTAACAAGACAACATACCCTCTGCAGCGTCTTCTTGATGCTCAACTTCTGCGCACTCACGAAACTACCAACTGCGACCTCGATTGCAAGGTCGATATCATCGGCACGGACGTATTCGCGCAACGCCATCTTAGCGCTGGCTTCGGCCATTCGAATCATACTCTCCAGATGACGAACCGTGATGGGGTAAGAGCCAGTGGCCATCGACTCCCGTCGCAGGTCTGCGAACAGACGGGACAGCTTTTCCTGGTCGACGTCGAAGAGCTTCGGCCTAATCTTCTCCCTGGCATACATGATGTACTTCCGCAAAATGTCTTGTGGGATGATCTGGAGTGTCGATGTCAGTAAAACAGAAGGTGGGGCTAAAGGAGAGAAAGCGTACATCTGCGTCTAGAGACGTCGCGACTTCCATTTCCTCCGTCTCCTTGTCGAACTTGGGGTGGCTACGCAAATGACTGCCAACAACAAAGCGCGCCAATAATTCATCCATAACGGGGTCCACCGTGTCTTTCACAACACAAAGCACATCAAAGCGAGACAAAATGGGCTCGGTCAGCTCGACATTCTGTTGGAACGGAATCGTTGGATTGTACCGTCCGCGAATGGGATTGGCTGCAGCAATGATCGCACACCGCGCCTGCAGGCTCGTCACGATCCCGGCCTTGGCAATAGAGATGGACTGCTGTTCCATCGCTTCGTGAATGGACGTTCGGTCTGCGTCGTTCATCTTGTCGAACTCATCGATGAGGCAGGTTCCTTTATCGGCGAGGACCAGTGCACCTCCTTCGAGGGTCCATTCCTGGGTGATGGGATCTTTGCGAACACTGGCCGTGAGGCCGACAGCGGAAGCACCTTGGCCAGTTGCGAACACAGAACGATGTGCAGTCTTCTCGACATATTTGAGGAATTGTGACTTTGCCGTTCCGGGATCACCGAGCAACAGGACGTTGATGTCTCCACGAATGCGCAGCTTGTGATTGATATCTTTAGGTACCCCACCAAAGAGTGACAGAGCAATAGCGGTTTTAATATCTTCATGGCCATAAATGGAGGGCGCAATGGATTTGATGATTCTTTTTCGAATCCGTTCATCTTTCGCGAGGTTCCGCATCTCCCGCTCGTCCTCTTCGGTCAGACGGAATGCAGCGAACAAGTCTTCCTTCTTATTGACATGGTTGGCTTCAATAATCGTTGAGAAAACTGGAAATCCGTTCTTCGAATTCAGAGAAGCGTCAAAGTTGTTGCGGTAAATTCCAGTTACTTCCTGTATGAATGTAAGTATATTTAATTAAAGAGGAAGCGAATACAACTGACCACTTCCTCTCCTGGTTTCGCGCTATCAATCAAGTCGGCCAAGAGGATGACTTCACGGTGTCTGGGTAGACGACCAGCAGGAACAGAACCTGGAGACTCTTGAAGAGTCATCTTTTGGTAATTACGGTAGATAGTCTACAAGGGGGAAAGACAGTTGCTAAGACCTGGGATGTTTCCTGATAATGAATAGACGTACCTGTTCGGAATTGACCACAAAAGGGCCTTTACTTTCACAATTTGCACAGTAACTAATTTTGACTTCTTTTGAAGCGTCTTGGTAGAAAGGACCTAGAACAGCTCCGCATTTCCGACAATCAAATTTGACATATTTGAGTTGCGGAAAGACACCGGTTCGCCTTGTCACTACGCCAGAAATTCGTACAAGGTTGTTGAGGTTAGACCGGCGGAGGTCTCGCAGCGTCAGGCTCAGAGGCAGATCGGAGATCCGCACGTGAACCTCAGAGTGGATACGCTTGTACGACGAGAAATAAACCAGGATGGCATCCATGGCTATTTCATCAAATATTTCCAGCATGGCGGTTGGCGAGTTTGTCAAAAAGTATGCAATAATAGGCTTAGAGTCTGCCAGATGCAGGTAAGAAATCTCCAGAGATTCAGCATTGGCTGGTGATCAAGGTCAACTGAGAACACAGGCGCTAGCAACGACGCACTTACTTTCTCCGAGGTATTTAATTCTTTGACCGTAAACGGATGCCCCACTGTCGTCAACATAGGTCATTAAGAATTGGCGGAAGTGCCGAACGATCGATCGACGGACGCGATCATGTGCAATCCACTCGACAATGGATTGTGCCTTGATGTCACTCAATTGCTCGAGAGGGATTTCCTAAAAGATGTGAGCAAAGGATTGGACGAAGGCATGCAAATGCCACGTACATCTTCAACACCGTCCAGATCATCCAGATCACGCCGTTCATCGTATTGTTTCCTCGTCCGCATCTTCATACTAGCTATGCCTAGTTCATCGTCAGCTTCATCTTCCATATCATCGTCACTTCCAAGGAACGCAGGAGCATGGCTTCTACGGGCAGCGCGTTGACCTCTTCCCCCACGTTCAGCACGGTCGCGACGTGCCATTTTCGCTTCAGCAGCGCGACGAGCAGCGGCTGAGAGCTCCTCAACGTCATCGTCATCGTCGATTCCAGCATCCGAATATCTATCCAGGACTTCGTTGGGAGCATAATCTCTGAATAAGGAAAACATTAATTCAGTGGTTCCAAAGGTGAAAGGTGGATAAAATCGAACTCTTGGAGAGTTTCCCCGAAAAGATCTTCGCCGTCGTCTTCTTCTGCCTGCTCGACGTCGTGCACAGCATCCCGGTCATCCAAACTATCGTCTGTATCTGAGAATGGTGCAGGCGGGGAGGATGGGGGCAACGATGATTGAGAATTACGACGCGTCGGTGTTCCTCGTGGTGGAGATGAGGTTGGAGGAGAAGAATCTCGTTGACGTTTTGAGCCTCGTGGAGCCTGCAGAGCATTTTGAGGCGGATTTTTTTGAGAATTTCACGCGTCCGCTTACCATGATGAGAGAATCTAATGAAAAGACGCGAACAAGGACGCGACGCGTTCAATTTTTCCAAGGCTGAGTCTGAATAACGGAGTTTGAACAGATGTACATATTTACATAAATAATAATGTCAGGTCCGAAACTGTATCATTTCCTCAGTAATGGGCTTAGGGAAGTTGACCAAAGGTTTTCTGCAAAATATTCCGTCAGGATATGCCCCATAAGAGCAGAGAACAAGAAACACACTCCCGCATATCCCACACATCCTCACTGCTCTTCGTTAGCCTCCTGTTTGCCCACCACTCTGCTCGGCGCTGAATCCAGGCATCGCGCTGTTCTTCAGGATGCATGGTCTTCAGGGACAGGCAGAACTTGAACTCCTGGAACTTGCGGTCGCAGCTTGTTCTTTCGCCGAATCGGTAGATGGCCTTGATCTGCGCACGGATAACTATTCCCGTTGAAAAAAAAATTGCAAAGAAAAATGGAGGAAGTTGCTTACCACTGCACCCCAGATAATCATCGAATACGCTGATGCACCCCGGTATATCCGCCGGAGTGGGATGAAGAAAGCGAAGACGAGCCTCTTCTTGTTCCACGACTTTGTTGAAGTCCGGTTTAGACATGTGAGAAAACAGGCACACACACCCGGGTCAATGATGACCATTCCCCGGTCTCTCTCCCATCAGCACAATGTATACCATCTTTTGAGCTCATTCATATGATAAATATCAGTCGTCAATCGTTTCTCTTCCTTCGCGCTCATCATGCCCTATGCTTTCCGTCACCAACCTCTCAAAGGCTTGTACTTGACATACCAACTCATAACCACTTTGTTCGTTCGCTTCCCACTTTGGGTTCTCCTCAATATACCTAGGTAACATTCTTTACCATTTGATTAAGCCAACGACCACTAATCTATAAAACCCTTCCGCAAGATCATGGCGCCCAAGGAAATCCTGGTCTCTCAAGAGGGCAGTATTGGTAAATCTTATTCGCCATGTCATGACGATCACGGGCCAGTAAGTCGCTGTTTCAGTCACAATAAGTCATTCAATGTACTCACCCACTTTATTTGAAGCACGGGCCCCCTTCGAAATTTACCAAATCACTTGGCGATTAAACCTGGTCCCAATGTCAACGGTGTCTGGGTCGGAACCGCCAACGATCTGGTGACAGGGGACCTTAAGGTGTGGGCAAATATCTCGAAGGTATCGTCCGTTCGTGTGCCAGGATACTGGCTACACAAAAAAGGCGCATCCATCAAAGTTGCCTCCGCCCCTCAGCCCGGAGAAAAAGTCATCTACAACCTCCACGGAGGCGCTTACATTCGGCAATCGGCCCACCCCAGTGACCCCACCGCTCAGATTGCCAAGGGCTACCTACAACACATTGACGGTGTTAACCGCGTTTTCTCCATCGAATACCGGCTCGCTTCCTCCAAACCCTTCAAAGTCGAATATGCCTTCCCTACACAGCTCCTCGACGCGCTCGCGGGTTACAACTACCTTGTAAATGTCGTCGGTTACTCTCCTGAAAATATCATCATTTCAGGAGATTCTGCAGGTGCTAACCTCGCTTACGCCCTCGTTAGATATCTTACTGAATACCAAGGCTCCACTAAAGTCAATCTGCCAGCTGCTCCTGGGGCCCTAATATTACTTTCGCCCTGGAGTGACTTAGGTACAACAACGGAATCTATGGCCAATGGCTCTGCTAAGAAATTTGCGGTGTCCGACTACGTGGGTCCAGGCGGCGCGTTGTTCGCCAAGGAATCGTTTTGTGGCCCCCATGGCCTCGGCTTTGCTGAAACCAACCCTTACATCTCTCCAGCATCCCTCCATCCAAACCTTATTGTGGATTTCAAGAAATTTCCGAGGACATTTATCGTCGCTGGAGGCGCGGAAGCCTTATATGATTCTATCAAGATCCTGAAAGACCGCATGATCAAAGACCTAGGAGAAGGGGCTGGCATTGAACCTGAGGATGGAAAGGTCCGCTATTTCGAAGCCCCAGACGGCATCCACGACTATCTTGTCTTTGCATTCCATGAACCAGAAAGAACTGATACATTTAGGGCAATTAATAATTGGGTGGCACTGGGAGCAGCCTCTTAAGTTTAACTTGTTTTCTAGATACCCAGATATGCTTAATCTCATGCCTTAAGCCACTCATAGTTACCTTTCATATGCTCTACTTGCCTTCACCCTGTCAACTCTCAACTGAATAACAAATAATGCATACAGTGCCTTTCCAAAATGAACAGATTGTTTACTTATTAGGAAAGTCAACAGTGGCGCAAACTGGTGAAGGTCACAGGGGTAAAGACACAACTGATATCTGTGGGCGAATAAGTCAATATTAATCCCCAGTTTCTATTGAGCATAAAAGCATAAAAGCCTTACCGTACATCTCGACTCCAACAAGTCACTCTTTTCGGGCTTTCTGGACGTGGGTGCTCGACATTGGACTCTCATTCATGACTTCCCCAGTCTCCGCCGATCCAAGGCCACCATCGTTGTCCCAGAGGTAGAAGTAAACGGCAGGTCCGGCTACTAACAATGCTCCGACGATGTTTCCGAGGAGCGCAGCTATTAACGATCTTTGCGGCACACCAGACTATTAGGACGCTGTCACAGAGGTTGCGAACCTACAGCACCTACTTTTTGATATATTGATTTACCGTAAGCTTCAGGAGTGCAGGAGATGAAAACTCAACCAACGCAGTGTTGAAAACTAGAGTGTTCCTTACCGGAGCTCCGAACATAATCCCCAGTGGAACGGAAAACATATTAGCGACCACTATAGTCGAAACCCCATGAGTTATCCCGTAGACCGGACTAACGTCTGGATGGGACTATACCGTGATCAAACCCACAAGCGACGAAAATCTAATTCAAGTTTCAGCGATACTGTAAGAAAGCGGCGAACGATGGTAAGCAGCTCACCCAAATGGGGATCCAGATCGCGAATACCTAGGTTCAAACATGAATAAATGGACTACCGAGCTTTGCACCTATTGAGTATCCTACTTTGGATACGGTATCCCTTGCCCCTGCTGCTTGCTAAAATTAAAAAGGCGACCAGTCAGCTGGCGTGGAGCCTATAGAACAAATAGGTGAACTCACCCATACTGCGATGGAAACCAGCCAATTACATCCAATACCCCGTAAAAATATTTGGTGCCATTGAGGGTCGTGCGCTTTGTGGCTTTAGACCCAGTAAGCAGGTTTCCATTGCAAGTACACGGCTAGCTGAGCTTACATGGCAAATGTTTTAATGAAACTGGCGTAAGGGTCTGCCGAGACTATGCCGCTGTCTAGATAGTTATATGAGAAACTAGTCCGCAAGCGCTGTTATAAAGGGACTCACAGTGAACCAGGATAGCCGCAAAGAAGAGACTCCCAGCCAAGTTTCCAAAAAATACTTAATTCGAAAATCGGGGTAAGTTGCATTTTTATGGCAATCACAGACTAACCTATAAGCCAGTTGAGAGCCAAACTCCACCAAGGTACTGCACGCTTTGCCACGGCCATGGGAAATACCTGCGAACGTCGAAATTGATTGAAAGGTGCAATTTCAAAACCAACTTACCATCATGTTGCTGGTTAGAAGTTCTTGACCTTGGAGTACGATCCTATAATCGATGAGGTGGTACTGGAGGACCAAATTGAAGGACACGAACATAACCAAGCCCACTGGGAAAACAAACCCCCCAAGAATCTTGACGATACCAGGATTTGAGGCAGTAAGCCCAGCAGCACCTCCTTGCAGAACCTCCGATAGCAAACCCCCAAACGAGAGCATGGCTCCTGCCATAAACTTATCGCAAAAAAACGACGAGGGCCGGCGAAGGGGTTCAATTCGTGAAATGCGTGAAGGCGTGCGTACTCACAGCCTTGATGAACACGGATTCATAACGATCCCTATTTTTTCACGCCAGCCTGTACCATGAAAGCGGCTACCTCCTCCGGCTTCATCGTGCTGGGTGTGTGGTAGGCCATATTTCAAGTCTCGTTGAATGGCAGACAGAAGGAGGTAAAGGGGAAGGGCGAGAAGCCAGCGTTGCAAGAAAGTGATGTACTTTTATATGCAAAGCGATTGAATCATGCAGACAATCAGTGAGAAGCTGCGCCGCGTTCAAAGGCCGGCCAAAGCGGCAGCGTTTGTAGGTAGAGCATCGGGCAGGTTCATTGATGTGAGTAGCATATGGGGTAAATCTTGTACAAGGGTGTTCCGAGAATGAGATGAAAACGTGAACAAGTTCTGAGGAGCGGCTCCCATGGTAAAATTAGAAAACATGAGCTGGGTGCAATAGCTTTCCCGGTGGTGCCTTGAATTGATAACACCCCAGGATCCAGATGATAGCATGCATCCTTTTTTTCACTAAGCAGAGTGGAAAATATTTCTTTGTGGCAAAATGGGTCGACGGGTACTTAGTAGCTGCAAACACCGTAATCTATTTATAGCTTATCTTCCTTATCGGGCAATTCTTAGTAAGCCCTCGTCCTACTTTTAGATACTCCTCCTGAGAAGATACTCGCCGTCTGACAATCTCCTCCGACATAGCCTACAGGGCAACCCACTCTGAACACCATCCAGTGACGGGGTAGAAATTTTTTGTACATCCGCGGCTTCGGTGTCGACATGCTTATGTGCTATTTACCTTTTTTTACAATAACTTCAACCTGAATGGCATGAGATTTCATTTTATCCTACTGACGAGAATTCTGAATTGTACATACATGATACCCGAGGCTCAAGACCAATCCCCATTGGCCCTAAACTGCACTTTTCATGCAACATTTCCCAATATGTATGGACAATGGACCAGCCTGAGACTCGTACTAATACAGTCCCGGAATATACCTCAGGATATGTCACAAGAAACCTGAGAGCTGACAGGCTTCGCTTCGGTCTGACCCGATACTTCTCAAGTGGCATTGACGACGTCTGAAAACGCCCGTTATTCCACGAGATGTAGGAAGGTACCAAAATTTCGCTTCTACCCAAAGTCAGTGCGACATTATGTAAACCCAGCAGAGCGAAAAAAAATGTTGCAATACATAGTGAAAAGAGTTATAAGTTTGTATATGTAATAGACTCGGAAAAGCAATGAGTGTAAATGGCTCGAAGCACGACGACGACAATAGTTCCCAGCACAAGGTAATCAATATTATACAGTAGAGAATGGATAGAGCAACTAGCAGACCACTGACAGAGAGCACAAATGTGGATAGAGATGAAACGACTTGAGGAAGCTGATATGTTACTTTTATCGTCCAGCAATCACTAACGCGTCGCCCTGTAGGTTGAGCTTCTATTAAACAATCTGTCGTTCGTGTCTCTATTGCGAGATTCCTCTTCTTCCGGTGTACTGCGGGTGGTACGAGGATGAGACGGAAGTCGATCGCCAATTCGCGGACGGGTATGCTGAATGCCATTAGTACTGCCA
Source organism: Galerina sulciceps (assembly GCA_023014345.1). Classification (NCBI taxonomy): domain Eukaryota; kingdom Fungi; phylum Basidiomycota; class Agaricomycetes; order Agaricales; family Galerinaceae; genus Galerina; species Galerina sulciceps. The sequence goes on from JAEDXJ010000061.1 coordinate 47,513, forward strand.
TGGTCGTCATTGTAACGGCGGGTACTCATGTTATTCAACATGCCACCATGAGAGTGTGAGTGTGAATTGGTGCCTGGTGGGAAGAGAGTTCCGCGGTTGTACGAGCTTCGTTCTTTCCTCCGAATGTGAGTTGGGGCTGGAAAAGGCTCAATAAGGCCTTGGTTAACTCCAGAGGAATAGAAAATTCTTGGGCGCCAGGCTTCCTTTTCGTCCATGACAGCCGAATTTTTGAATTTTTCTATGAGCGCCTCTTTGCCTCTGAGGAGGAACCATCAGAGTGGAGCATAGGACTGAATGTAGAACTCACTGGTAATTAGCATAGCTCATCTGGAGCACCTTTTCACTTGAGAACATGTTCCTGAGAAACAAATTAAGAATGGATTGTAATGTATAGAATTTGCAACACATCCAACCATTTAGCACCAAGACGCTCCTTGGCAAAGTGAAGTAAGTCTTCAACTTTGATAAAGTTGACGAAGGCATAGCCAACATTACAGCCTGATCAAATGATTTATCATCCACAAGAAATAGAAAGTAAGAAATTAGTTACCATTTTTGAAGTCCATCCTCAGGTATAGAAAATCAATCTTCCTTGGACAAACCTTCCCGATATACGCTGTCAAATCTTCGTCAGTCATTTTATTTGGAATATTTTTGATCATGACTGTTGAGCGTGTATCGGCTCCTTCTTCGATTCTCGCCAGGTTGAGCTGATTCCTGTCATACTGGCCAGAAGCCCCAGAATTAGCCGCACCACTAGAAGGGCCGTAACGGACAAGTGAGGCTGAATGATAGCTCGATGATGATTCCGGGGTTGATGTTCGTGCAAAAGGCGTCAGAGCCTTGGCATTTCTAGTAACACCTGCCAGGCCCTGTTGCTGATGGTAAGCTCGATCTAGCCTGGGATGGAAGTAAGTTGCGTGATAAAGCCTCCCAGGCGTCGACAGTGTTTCGTCCTCACGAAGGAAGAATGGTGCAGGCGATGGCACCATACCCATCAGCGGCACCATCCTGCTCGGACCACCTGCAATAGCAGCTATCGCAGGATCAAAACCCCACACTCCTGCATTGGGGATTGGCTGAGCTTGTGAGTCTACACACTGTTCATAGGGCAAAGCGCCATCAGCTGAAATGGGAGCATCGATGACACCGGGCATGTTAACTGGAGTTGGGTAAAAAACGGAGGCAGGCGTCGGAGGTGTAGTGTAGTGACCAAAACCGGAATTATAGCTATGGGTGGGTCCCCGAGATGGGCAGTAAAAACACAGACCATCTGGCGTATAGCAAGGGGAAAGGGAATTGGAGGGATATATAGTGTCGCTATTCCATTGGTGCTCCTCATATCGATGGTCACTTAAGACTTGAGGGGTTCCTGGCACTACTCCTCCCGCCGCACGAAGCTGCGCATCATTTCCTGCTTCGACATATGGAGTTGTATAGAAGTAGGTCGGTGACGTCGCGTTTCCAGGTATATGAAAGCCTTGCAAAGATGGTTGGGAGGGCGGGTTGCCATGATCTCTTTTTCTGGCGGGTATTTCATCCTTCACAGGATAATTGAAGCGCTGCCTGATATACGACTGGGAACCCGCCGCACCGATAGACAGGCCGCCGAAAGATTCACCCGCTGTCGAGGAGTTTGGGAATGGAATGTTTGAAGGCAATGGCCCAGTTGGCGGAGTGACAGATGCCATCCTCCCAGAGACGACGAACTTCATGCCGAATATAACTTGAGTACCTAGCTCCTTCAAGGCAGCGGCAGCTTCCCTGGAGTCGTGATATTCAACATTGTACATGAGTATGGGTTTCTGATTTTTAGCGTTAGGATTACGTGGCAAGTGAAGTCAGCAAGAAAAGCTCACGCCGTCTTGTCCTACATCTTGTCGAAGGAAGCTTAGGAAACGAATTGTGCCAAAGGACTTCAAAACGCTTTGGAGGGTGGTGACATTAATCCCGCCTCGAGAAAGGGAGACACCTTTTTGGACAATTTTATATTTGACGAAGCAGATTTCGTAAAACTCTCAGATGTGGGAATATCTTCCGAGTCGGAGTTGTCGGCAGTGTAATGGACTCGTTGAACGGTCAGAGTAAAGGACCCATCAACACCATCTAAGAATGACGAATGACCTAGGCTCTAAAAGAGTGGCATATTGAGCAGTGCTTATCCAGAGAATGGGGGTGCTTGCCTCAAATAGCTCGTCTAAATCGACGAGGCGAACCGTAATCCATTTGCGCTCTCCATTGTCATCTACCTCATCTCCGACACATTCCTGCAGATAACTGGAGTTTGCTTTCTCAAGAATGTCCTTGGCGAATTTCGCGACGCGCACATCGAAAAAGACGATTGGAATGACTCCATTCGAAACCAGGTGTCGCTCATTGACGCCTTTGAGAGGGTCATGCCGAACAAGTGAAAGAATCGATGACCTGGAATTATCAAATTCGGTGGTCCCTTCAGTCGCAGATGCTATGAGAGCGTTGACAAGGGCTGATTTAAGGCTGTCCATGGAAATTTGACGGTTTACATTACCCAGCTTGATAAGAAAATACTATAAATGTGTTGCGCTTATAATTAAAGAGGACAAACCAGCAATATGCGCGTCGATTCTGAATCAGGATCGAGAATGTTTTCATTGACCCTTCCTTCACCTGGGTCAGAGGACACCGGTGCATTGACACACGAGGAATCACAGCTGGCGCTCGTTTGGATACTCGACGACGGTGTAAGTGGGGCGTGAGTAAGGAGTGTGGCCTATCTCGTTCTGTGCGGCGCCTTGCGTGGGTTTTCGGGCGTGAGGCATGATGAGGTATCGGGTCTATTGACGCGTATCTGACATGCCCAAGACGTGCCTCCTTGTCTGAGTTGACGAGAGGCGAACTGGGCATGGGTGATGGTGGTGCTGAAGGTCTTTGCTCGCGTGGATCTTCTGCTTTTGACATGATGTGAGGAATTGGGCCAGAGTGAGGAGGAAACCTGCCCGCGCGAATTTGACAATTTTGTGTTAGATTTTCTTTTCCAAAGGGAAAATAACAAGCAACCTACCAAATATTAGGTAAAGAAGGAGAGTGCTGTAGCGTGCGCGTGTGCTTGACTGCGCTATCGAGAGTAGAGAAATGGGCGTTTCGTGCAGGAGACTGACCAAGATCAATGCTAGAACGTGACATGTTAGACAAGGCAAGGTAGAAGGCAAGAAGACAGCCGTATAGAATGATAGAAAAGGCTTTGAAGAGGGAGACAGTAATGAATGGTAGATAGAATTGGGAGTTGACGGGTTGAAGTGCTAAATTGACGTTAAACACGCCCAGAACACCGTTCGAAGGAAGTCGATAAAAATCCCACTTCCAGCCAAAGATTTGCGGATCTGGAAGACGGCTGTTCTGATGGTCGGGCTTGTCGTCAGGCAGATAAAAAGCAAAAAGGACAGCGCCTGAATCTGTTGCGCTCTTTCTTGGGATTTCGTTCAAGCCAGAGCCTATGCTTACAAGCAGCAGTGTACCAAACACAGACAGACTTACAGTGGTCTTCTCATGAGCCTGATTCCTCTAGGCTCGCATTTGTTGCAGAGGACGAGCGGGCCTTGTCAGCCATATCGAAACCAAAATGATGATCCAATGGCCCAGAAAGCTCGACATCAGAGAAGTCGTCCTGAGCCACTGTGCGGGCTAACGACCGGACAAAATTGAATGAAAGAAGTTCCTTACACGTCACTGATAGCCTGTTTTGGCAGGCCTGGCTCCTTATCCTACAGTTCGGAGTAGTCATGAGGAGTTAGTGCACCCAGAAAAAAGCTCGAGCTGCTGAAACGCACGGCGAGAAAGACATTGTTCTCACCAGTGAACCGAATAAAGGTGGATCCCATTGTATGTTACGAAAAATGTAAAATATAATATGAAGATCGAGGGCGGTGATCAGCCCGGGAGAGCGCTTGTTGATATTGAATCCAGGAGCGTGGCTAGGCTGCGCATTTTTTTTTTAGATGAGAAGGCGGGCCTGCTTCTAATGAGAGAGACAAGGGGAATTCATCGAACCCTGTAGACGCCGACTCCATATCGGGAATTTTAAACGGTCATGTGATTCCAAAATAATTTCCTGCCACCCTTGGAACACTGGCCTTCTCCAACGACCAAAATGCCGCTCTACGAGATGCTTTGCATCACAACCCACGTCTCGTCATATGTATGGACGTTGTCCTCCTCTCGTAAAGCTGACTGAATATTATCTTAGCAACATATTAGGGAGCTGGTTCGCCAATCCGCTACGCACGTCATGCACAATGGAGGCGTCGTTCGTAACATCAAATCTTGGGGAACCAGGACCTTGCCACAAAGGATGAAACGACACGGGCCTCTGCAGAGTATAGGAGAGTAAGTCGGGCAGCACTATCTTCTATTTGCATCGTTAAATCCCAACCTAGCTATTGGACTCTGCATTTCGACGCAAGCCCAAGGACTCTAAGGTCCCTCAACGGCATCATGCGCCGGGATCCCCGCGTGCTACGGTGGACCGTTCTCAAACTTGCTGATAAGATTGAGGTCCTGTCAGAAAAGGGAGAGAAGGTCATAATCCTGGATAAGCCTACTGTGGCCGACATTATTGATTAGATGACTTTGAATAATGCCTGGGTATGATTCCACTCCAACTGCTCCAGCTCTTCAGCGTAGCTGTAAGGACGGTCCTTACATCAACAGTCACACCGTACATATTCGGACATTCCTCGTTGGTACCAGTATAGTTGTTCTTTGATCCTGTACTTGTACATCGTCCATCTCGTCCGCAACAGAGCTTAGTCTTATTCGCTACTTTGTGTTTTCTGTTGATTAGCCATGACAGTCTTCCACATGCCAATAATTTCTGCATCATATCTCTGCGGCCTTGCAACCTCATTAGGTGTCACGGTTTGGCAAGGGTATCTAGTTACTTTAGCATGGAATGTACATTAATTTACTATTTATCCCCAACATGCTTACTGTTTTGTTGTACCCAATCAATAGCAGACCCCAGATCCTGTATCACTTGGACATTTTTGAGATTCTCATCCGGTTCCTTATGTTCAAACTTTCCAGCTATGCCAACTCTCCGTAACAACAAAGCATTCCAACCAGCAGCCTTTGCCCCATAATAGTCACTGCAAATTATTCAATTGACTGCAAATTTTGAGCTGAGGCCGTACCTTATTAACTCATCCCCAACATGCAGGCACTCGCTTGAGTGAATGTTTTCTTTGTTACTCTTCCAGTCTGCACATTTGTTCACGGTGTCTAAAGCTTTCATAAAGATATTGCATGAGGGTTTCTCAAAGCCCTCTTCTTCGCTTAGTACAATAGGATTCAAATATATTGGGAATTCCAAGTCTCTCAGAACAGCACCTAGAATGTAGTGGGGATGCATGAAATAATTGAGCCTCAGGTTTGAGAAGCATACGAATGCGCCTGTCCCCATTACTGACAACTGCTGTTCGGATACCAAACTCTTCTCTGAGACGACAAACTGAAGATAGATTCAATCATACTGCCAGTGCGCAGATAATTTACTGACAGTGACTGACTTGTGAGAATGGCATCATGACATGCCCTGTATCCTTCTTTAGAGCTGAAACGTATCATAAGTGCCTTCACGATGTCGGTCAGGTGTCTATTTAGTGCTAGAATATCAGACGGTAAAATATTACAGTAATGTTGTAAGCTTCTTGTATTCTTCCTGATATTTAGGAGGTGCACTGGCACCTTGTTCATTTGCTCCAGCATCAAGAGCGGTGCACTGAATAACATCGCGCCACCAATGTTCGGCACCTTCATTATAAGAGGGATTTCGTTTCTGCACGGCTTTTAGAGCTTTACAAGAGAGTCAGATACCCTATACGACAATCTTACTAAAGAGGCTCACCGACTTTGAATGACTTCTTGATGCGCTCCGGTTCCAGAACTCCAACGTAGGGCGAAAATATTTGAGAATATTGAACATGAACGGGGTAGCGGGGCGTTATTATTGTGTGTAGAGCGTCGAATGTGATAAGGCGAATGGCAGGCATCCTCAGTGCTCACTGTCAACACATAGATTCTGCAGGTGTATCTTCTGCCGCCGGTCCGAATAAGCCGGAGCCATAACGGCAAAGGGTTGGTCATCCTTGACCTCGAACTATGTGGACGTATTTACTCTGGCTTACAGCTTGGCTCTTATTCGCTGCAGATTCCAACGCAAAAGCAGACCTTGAGCCTTGTAAAGATATAGCAGGAAAGAAATGGGTCCTCCCACGAGAAGCACGCGCCTGTCTGGCTTTCACCCCTTTGGATCCAGCGGTTAAAGCAAATGTAAGAGCTGATAGATGGTCCGAATATTCCTAGAAGGCCTAAAATCCATTTTTTCAGATTATCAATGTTGTTAACAAGACTCTAGCATTTCACACATCTACTAATTACCAAATTCAAGCACCACATCCATTCGACAAGGACGTGCATGAAGACCTTGTAGCGGACTTGGCTCGGATAAGCGAGCAAAGTTATTCCTCAGAATTTGAGTTCCACCTGGATATATACTATTCTTTCAGAGCAGCCAACGATGGGCACTGTGGTGTATACAACTATTGTTATGATTGTAAGTTTCTTGGCTTGAATCTAAAGAGCTTTCGATTCGAGTCTAAATTTGATTTTAAGCATTATATGTCACATATGTACCCCTGCCTCTCGTTCTCTTGACGGCCGAAGACGGTTCTCAGAGCGTTCACATTGCACCTGAAGCATTCAAGGTCGCCTCGAAAGAATTCGAGGATGGCATTGACTTCTGGCAGGAATCACTTCCTGGTCAACTCAAAGGAAAACTTGCTTCTGTTCGGATTTCAATCATTTTCTATGCTCTAGCTTCGTATAAATCTGATGTTTTGCAGCTTTCGGGCGCGAAAGTGCTTCTAATTGACAAAGAAGAACCTTTCGTCGCCGTGAACGAAAACGCAAAGGTAACTGGCGGTTATCAGTCCTTTGCGACTCGTCAGAACTCGTACGTGATTCTTTACATCTATTATCGACTTTTCTTGAAGCAAAAATTAGCTTCTTTGCGAGCTATCAACGAGGGGCTGAAGGCTGGCAATACTCCATGGGCAATTTCGCGCTTAGAGCCCACCCTCTGGTCGATTCCGTTGAGCTAACAGTACAGCGTGTGAACAGCTCTACCAACATTACTTTCGATGTTGACAATTTCTATACCTAATTTGTCTACCTGCAGCTGACACTTGAGATTTAGATTCCCTTCCGTTCTCGTTTCGGATCAGCTTCAAAGAACTTCAGCAACCTGGCGTCGTACCGAGCCAATAACTGCATGGCGACCAACAGGACTAACGGCATCGACCTGTATGAGGAGGGCGCCAATGTTCAGGCATACCAAGAAACTTCACCACCTATTGCGTTCTTCCAACAACAGCCTTCAGTATACCCCGAAGATTACAGGAAGCAGCCCATGAATGTCATACTAGATGGAGTGCCACTTACTAATATCGACCTTCCGGAACATCTGCAGCCGAGTATGCCTGCGCTGAATCAAAGTTACAGCGTTGCGCAGTTCTACATGTTGAGGGACAACGCTACAGGTGTTCTGGCTCTTGGCAGCTTCTCGGCTAAGGGGTTTGATGCTTTTGGCGCAAGCTTGTTAAGTGGCTTGTTGGAACTTAAGCAGAGAGGTGCTACGCGTTTGATTGTTGACGTGGTAAGACCTTTTCATCTCCTTTCCTGTGATCTGAAATCTTTCGTTCAGACCAATAACGGAGGAGGTAATGTGTCCTTTTTTTGGTAATGAAAGGCCGCTAAGTCACAAAAATTAGGTTATATATGCATTGCTCATGTAAGCTGACATCCGTCTCTCGGGAGCCACATGATACTGACAATATGCATGCAGTGGCTTCACCGTCTAGTAGAAGCCTCCCAGCTCAATCTGTCTAAACTCTGACCATACATTTAGATTATCGGTCTCAAAGAATCAACAGAACCTCAGGCAGGCCTTGATACAAAGACTCGTGCTGGTCCATTGGCCCAATTGATTGTTCACACAATTGCAGCAGGTGGTGATCCAAATGGAGTGCTATCCTATAATCCAATACAATGGACCAATGCGTCACACCTTCCATTCCCAGCTCAATCTGACTGGCTAAAACCCGTTGATGTGGTTATCAACGGCCATGAAGATTCATTCAGTCAAAGGTACCAGGGGAATCTTTGTGTCTTGCTTCCAAGTCTGGCTTTTTGATTGCCTTATAAATAGGTTGGGGCAAGAGTGTCAGCCATTTGGTTGGGCAGCGCCAGATTATGGTCTGTTTGAAGCAAGGAATGTTTTGATCGTCTCAAACGGCCGGTAAGTAATCATCTCTGATCTTTTAATTGCTTTTTCTAAACAAGTCTTAGATGCGCAAGCTCGTGTTCTTTATTCAGTGTACGCGCCTCCCGGAGTGCTCCCTATCTTTAATAATCTTTTGGTAGATTACCATGGCTAAATCAGAGGGTGTCAGAACAGTGGTTGTTGGAGGAAAAGAGGATATACCACAAGAATACTGTGGTGTGGTTGGTGGTCAATCCACTGACTTCTCCAGTATCGACACAGAAATTAAGGTTTATCTCATGCCCACTGTCCAAGTCATCTCGTTCACCTTGAGTCCATATTAGACAACCAAGCTCAAGAATCATTCACTCGCACCTCCGGACTTGTGTGTTTTGTTTTGTTTTGAATCTCTTGGTTCTCATCTTTTTGTTCAGGTCAACAAATAGCTTGCAAGGCATCACTTGGAGACTTGGATATGGTATTGATGACCCAGAAGAGCCAGAAGGTTTCTCCATTCTACATATTACTGGCTCACTGTTGACTGTTGCTGAAAATTATGTTTTATTAGAATGGCAAGCCCATTTTGCAACTGTTAATTTTCCTCTGACATTCGAGACGTGGGTGCTGTTACATTAATTGTGCCAATTTAGTGAATTTGACAATACTGTTCATCCCCAGAGTCAACAATCCTGTAGCAATATGGGAGAGCCTTGCACACAAAGAATTTATGGAGAAAGAACTCTTTCAGTTGCAAGTAGGTCAATAAAGCAGAGGCAATTCAATGTTTTTTTTAGATTGCCATGCTTTTGAAGTTATCTTTTTATGCCTAGATACACGAGGGCATTCAATACAGTCAACTGATTAATCACTCGTCTTCTTCAACATCTCCAAATTCAAACATGCCAGCACGATCACGTTTGGCTTCTGCAACTGAACCTTGTAGTTTTTTGAGCACTTGTGGATATGACGACATATTTGCATCCTTTTCGGTCAATAAAGGCTAGGCCCTCATTGACAAGATCAGCATTGATGCACGTCAGGGGATCCTCAGCCGCAGCTGGATTTGAGGGATCGATGAGACGAAGGTGAAGTAAGGAACCTTCTTTATGATCAATATTAGCAACTAATTTGCGACCTTCACAGACAGCGCGGAAACGTTCAACAGCTTCAGTGTGATAGTCACTGTCAGCATCAACAAGTTTGACAAAACTGTACTCATTGTCAATAGTGCCTTGTGACAAAGGCATTACTTTGGGACAAACCTTAAGCGTGCATCTTGAGCCTGTCCTGGCAGTGATCGGAATTGAGCATCAAGTGGACGAATGTTTGAGAAAGCGACGGTATCTTGATTCCCGTAGTCAATGAATGTAACTTCGGCCTCTTTCTTGACTGGGGATGTTCGTCGGATTTTAGCACGATACCATGCGCCATCGGAGAATTTGGCCGAGACTAAGTCCCCACCTTTGGGTGCGAAGCCTGGTGGGGACGACATAGGAGAGCGATGATGCAGGGAAAATTCTCGCATGAGTTTTTCCAGCGCTGCAATGCCTATTAGGGACTCGTAGTCAAAAAATCCAGTTAGTTGACAGTAAGGGGCGACACACCTTGTGTATTGAGGATCTGGACCGAAAATTGAAAACCATTTTTTGTCCGAACATCACTCACAATGACGTCGAGGTATTCAGGCTTCAAGGCGACAGTTTCAATTTCATTCACGACAGCCCTTTCCGCCGCCTTGGCGGCTTCTTCGTCATAATCACTCCAGATCTATAAAAGGATCGAAGGGAAAACACCACAGATAAGATAGTTGGACATACACTACGTTTGGCTCGCTTTGCTTCTTCCTACAAGGAAATAGTTTAGACATCCCCAGTCCTTTTACAGTGACACCTCCTACCTCAGCATCATATAGTTGTTTGGCCCACGATAGGCCCTCAGCAGAGAAGCTATGAATAGTCGCAAGGCCCTCCTTAACTAAAGTCAGAGCCACGTTTTCTGTCTTGTTCACATAAAGTGATCCAATAAAGCCCCCAGATTTATCGATGCTCTCAACATCGAATTCAACGTCCCTTTGCATGTATCTACGTGAAGCAAATTCATAGGCTTCAGAACCAAATGGCTCGCCTTTCTCGGAGGTATTGCGAGCAGCCCTTGGTGCACGGATGCCTGGGATTACGCAGTCAGAAAAGTAACAAGGTACGAAACAAGAAACTACCCACCCGCAAGAACCAGAGTAAGAGTCTGGTTGTCCTTAGGCAAAAATATTCTACATCAAATATCAGTATACTTTACACCCTAACTTTCGAACACGAACTTAAAGCGCGAGCCAGCGGCGACATAATCGACAACCGCTGGAGTTTTTCCCATCCGCTTGAAACTATTTAAAAACTGTGCTGCACGAGTGCTAGTCTAGATGGATTGTCAATACAGTCGAAAAAGGCAACACAAAACGCACTTCTGAGATATTTAAAGGGGTTTTGGGTGGAGGTATTTCCTTTCCGGAATGGATGCCTCGTTGATCGGCAACAGCTCTGTAGCCAAAGCTTTAATTAATCCTTTGGAGCAAAGAAGAGTAAGAGAGCCAACGCTTGTTCTGCTGCCATTAATTTGTCGTAATCTGGGGATCTATCTTCATCATCACGCCTGTGCCGTACGATGCCCGCCAGGCCCTTTTCAATCAGTTGTTCGGCTACATTGCTGGAAAAAGGTTAATCATGTTCGCTTAGGAAACTGTACAGTGATGCTTACGCGCCATGGCCACCATAACGGATGGTAGCACACTCACGCTCCTCGAACTCGCCTTCGCGGGGTCGAACAAAGTCTATTTGAACTTTGACATGTTTACCAATAAGTTTTTTCCTCAGGAATTCCCTGGCCTCTTGAGCATAGAAGGCCTGGCGTGGATCCGAGAGCCTTTGTCTTTGAAGTTAGTTAGTTATAAAAGGTGAGATATGACGACGTACTTCGGACCACGAGTTGAGCTTAGTTGCAAGCGACGTTCAATGTTTGTATCTTTTTCAACGACGGAGACTTGGTCCCCACTCCATACCCGGACGACTATGCCGTCATAAGTTCTCGAGTGCCCATTGGAAGTAATAGCACCACCATTTGTCTGGCCGGTGCCAGCAGCGGGTAGGTTGGCATATAGGCAAAGACGCCTTTCTTTGGCAAGTTTTTCGGCTGCTCGAAGGCGTTCCATACCACCGCCGCTTGAAAGCATACCGGCATGCCAATCGATAACACGAGCCAAACAGCAGCAACCAAGTGCTCTGTACATTACCAGCAGGGTGAATCACTGGAGACGCCAATAAGGGTCAGAAGTTATAAATTTAGTCAATTCTTAAATTCCAACCGACCTGTTCCGATATAGATACTAGCAGGAGGGGGAGCGGAGACGTTAGCAGAACTTTGAAAGGGGGTTGAGGTTGAATGGGGAAGAGACATTATTTGAACTTTCACAGGACGCTGCAATAGACGAGATTCTGTGAAGAATTTTGCCTATAACGGGAGTAATGGGGTGGAAGAAAAACAAAACGGATTAAGTTCTTTACCTCTTCTCCCCAAGGCTCAGATGGTTCTCCCTGTTTGGTTGATGCACGACTACTTTTTGCACCCGCTAAAGCAATATTAACCATTTGATGTTCACCATCGGGCATGATCAACCGGACGCGGAATGTTGTGCCGTCTCTGACCTGTTCTACAAGAGCTGAATCATGACATGATTATCAGAAATTATGGTAAAACCGCACAATAAAACTTTACCATCCAAAGGCTTTCCTTTCCATTCAGATACGAAAGCCTGTGAATCAGTAGGCATAGTGTGATGGACAGGACGTGCCTAAGACACCCATCAGATGGAAACTACGGCGTAAGGAGCATGAGAAGCATTTCTTACAGTCTGGCCATGGGGGTTCCAGATGCCTCTGCCAGCATTTTTTGCTTCATTTTCAATATCTTTCTTTTTGTTGTCCTCTTCAGATAGTTCTCGCTTGAATTCTTTCAGCTTCGCCCAACCGCTCCTTAAGAGTTCAGTAGAGAGTTCTACCCCACCAATCTCTGCGTTACCGAGATCGCGAGGTATATCGTCATTAGACGGCAGTGAGTGAATGGAGGTGAAGGATATTTCCTTCCCGACGGCCAATTGACGGAGGAATTCGCGAGATTCAAAGGCCCATGGCTATCACACGATCAAAAGCAATTCCCTGCAAAAAATTCCATCGACGCCCACCTCGTCCTCTCTAGCTGACGTTCCAAGGCGAGGAGCAGATAAATCAGCAAGATGCAATACTCTGCAGCGATAGGGCTCAGTCTCGTGGCCTATGAGCGGAAGTCATTACACCTGAAACGCACCGTTCTTTAGGAGGTTGGCCTTGCGGACCTGGCCGACCGCGCAAAACAAGAGAGTCGCCAGATATCACGGCTAAGAACATTCATTGTGAGGTTCTGAAACGGGCACAATACAGTTGAAACATTTACACTTCACGATCTACGGAAAGCAGAGGGAATCCAGGTTAGTCTAGGAAAATTATCGCATCGATACACTCACAGCTTTCATCGACATATTGAACGTTGAACGGAAACCGCTAATTGGTTGAAAACAAGATGGGCCAAGTATGTTGTCAGGTCAAAGACCTAAGCTCAAATCATAGATGCCAGCAGGCCAGCAGCGTTTCTGAAATCTTTGAGGTCACGGGACAATCAAATAGCATCATGTGATCAAGCGCGCACTCAAGCACCAATGATGATGTCACCGCTTGATTGTTTGAAAAGAATTAAAATTTCTTCACACAAGTCATATCCCATACTGAAATTCGTCCTAAATAAGATACTACGTGTACCAGAACCTATACATGTCCACTTACAGGTTCCGGGGGGTATGTAATTTGTAAGTGCCATGCTGGCAGCTCCAGGAATGCCTCGCATCATAGAACGTAAATTCCGACCTGCGTAAAGTACATTGGGTCACATAAATATGATGCTTGTTTCAACAAACTGCAGAGAATAAGTGATTTCCGATGTTGTAATGCCTTCAGCGGCTACCAGGGATGAACTTCATGAACCTCTTACTAGCAGTCTTTACCCAATTTGAAACAGGCTTGGTACTTCCACCCCCAGGTGCCGGCGAGGTGATTCTTAACCACTCCTGAGGATTCTCAACATCTTTCAGTAACCAGGGATGTGCCTAGACCAGAAACATCAGTTAATTGATCGAACCCTCGAATAAAGTTCTAACCTTAACGTCCAGCAAGTCAATTCGATTTCTTGGATTCTTCTGAAGCATATGTTCTAATAATTGAATGATATTGTAACTCTCGGAGTCTGACACTGGCGGATGCCGTCCACCAGTCACAATGTGATCAGCCCCCATATAATAGTCTACAGACCAATCGGTTGAGAGTATTTGATTGTAAAGCACAAATTCGTTGTGATGAACATTTTCGTTCGCTGACGTGGGGACTGTGAATGGAGTATGACCGAAAAGAAGGCAATAGAATGTTACTCCCAGGGACCATACGTCAATAGATTTTGTGATTGGAGGTCGTTGTCTTGGTGTTGGCGTGCTGAGAGTGGTAGCAGTTTGGTAGGGACTAGAATCTCCAAGTCCTAGGGAAACATCATCATACGATGGCGATGGGGAAATGTCCAGTCCCTCAGGAGAGACCCAAACGACCTCTGGCGCGAGGAATGACGGAGTTCCAGCTCTCTTTCGCAAGTCGGACTTTGGGAAGAGAGTAGAGTCGATCCCATACGAATCATCTCGGAAATCTTGTTCAACTGCTTTAGCTTTGCCTTGCTTGGACTTTAATATTGCTGATGTATAATGAGCAACCCCGAAATCGATAATTTTAACAGTTCGGCGGTCTTTCGTATACAGTATGTTGGCAGGTTTTATATCCCTATGAATGATGCCTTCGTGGTGAACTAAGGTGCTGCGAGTTAAATTGTAAATATATTGAATATAACTTATACTTACGATATTCCAAACCCAGGACTGTGTCTCTTATAATACGGCGCGTCTGTTGAATCATGAGAATAGGCTGATGCTCATCATCAGACCATTCGACTGGTCCTCCCGACAGCAATTCCATGACTGCAAAGCGGCAGAGGGGGGTTAGGGTCCTTCCCAAGGCCATTGAAATGATTGAACATACTTATGTAAATCTTTTCGTCCCGGGGGTCATCGATCACTTCAACAAGGCGAACGATGTTCGCATGGCGACATTTCTTCATGACAGCGATTTCTTTCCGAATGCTGTTCATCGTGCTGTTAACAAGCGGTTGACCATCGTGGCTCTCCTGCTGATAATTTCGTCTTAGAAGCTTCATTTTATCGCGAGGGTTAGTTCTTCGAACAGCTTTCACTGCCTGGTTAAGCATGGGTCAGAGGATAGGAGAACTGAGTGTCAAACGAAAGACAGACCATGAAATAGCCACCTGATTGCTCAATCTGACAGACGTAGACATCCCCATGCTTTCCCTTCCCAACCTTCTCGCCACGGATATACTGATTTAGTCTCCGTCGTCGACTCGAAGTATGCTGTAGGACCGTTGTGGTTCGAACAGGCTCTTTGGGATCGAAAGGAAGGATATCAGGAAAGGAGCCGTGTCCATCTCCTAGTCCCTGCGACGGTGGCATTGGCATATAAGCTAGGTATTAGTCAAAAAATGGTGTTGGAGTTATCCCAGTTCAACTTGAAGTTTCAGGTCTAGGAAGCGCATGACATTCAATTACAGACTGTAATGAGTGGATTCAATTGCTTTTGTGGCGTATTGATGATTTATCCTGATTCAGGTGATGCAGAGATTTGCAATTTGCGACAGGAAAATATTCCAGTCCACGAGAAAATCTGACTCTAATGGTGGGCCACAATGTATCTACATAGTGTTTCCTTATTCCGCGACCAGACATACTAGTACTACAGCCTGTGGGTATGTCATGCCCTCATCGAGAAGTGGCACACATTGTGTGGCCACAAGGATAAGAATCTTAAAGAGCACCATTGCACGCAGGCAAATTGTGAAGCCGAAACACGCGCACTTGCTGTGGTCTACCAAGAGAGTCGTAGATGGTATTGGTGAGCCGCCACCAAAAATGCTGAGGCTATCAAGAATCTGAGCAGCACTTGTTATCCCACATATCGAATTTTGATTGCCCCTGCACGGTTACGAGCTTCCAGGGCTGGGGGTATCATTAAATTAATTCGAATTAGAGGCTCAACGCATACCTTTCAGTTCTTCGGCTTCTTCTCTTTGTTCATAGTTCAGTACCAACCGCTTCAAGTGCTGCTGCTCCACTTTGTCTTGCAACTGAGCTGACCGTGTATGGACCGCCAACGCTGATGCCGACGGAACGGCTATTTGTCGTATCTGAGAAAAGGCGCTGTAAGTTGATTTCGTCAAAGCGAGTGATGCCTACTTGTTGCTTGTTTCCCTTCTTGGTAATTACGGTAAATGCCATGGTGCCTGGTCCATTGACCTCTCCTTCTTCAATTTCGTCCTCTCTTTCGTCCGCCCGCTTCTTGCGAATATTTGGAGGTAGTACTGCAGAATCCCACAGGGCAAGTGCAGTCTTCTTGTCGACTTTTCGGGATTCGGTAGAGGCGTCGGTAACTAGCTTTGCAAGTTCTTTCGCAAACTCGGCCTCGGCTTCTTCAGATGGACCAAGATGTTCTTGTTGGCTAGTACTGGCGGAGAGAACAACTTCTTGCTCTGGAGACGGGGCACGTTCTCCAATCTAACGAGCTTGCCCGATTAAAACATGCATACGAAGAAGAAGTAGTATAAGTGCATACCGGAGAGTCAAGGTCACCCGAATCTTCCGTGTCATCTTCTTCATGATCATTTTCTTCCCTCCTTTCACCATCTTCATCACTGTCTTCGCCACTATCATCCGCTGTAGCTTGATGTCAGACGAGGTGAGAAAGACACAGACAGCACGAACCCGTTGTCTGATAAGCTGAATTGAACATTTCGTCGACAGCTATCGCCGCCTGCTCAGGCGTCTTTGCGATCTCTAACTTGGGCCTTACGGCCTAAAGAGAGATAATGTCGATTGGCGTGACCTTGCCATCAGGGAAATAAATACCTCAAGAGAATCAGCCAACATGAATTCTATGTCCATAGGAAGGGCTTCTTTGCAGAGGATGTAATACTACATCAGAATTCAGTGCCTTTCATAGATCGACGAGACTAGAAATCCCACTTGGAAAAATGTCAAGAAATTGTCGAGTTTCTTTTTCTGGTTTCCGCGATCGAAGCACATTCCACAAGTATCCAACAGAACGCACACTAAACGGACTCTAAAGAAGTCGTCGGGCATATCTAAAGGTATCAGCTGGTTTGGTAGTGGCCTTCCATCCGCTAGAAATTTAAATTAAAACGATACCCAATGAATTTGTTGATACTCACGGTGTCCAAATGTCACAAGGGACCATAATGTGTCGAAGACAATACCCGAACTGAGCAAGCGGTAGATATACAACTCTCCGAGATATTTTATTGTTGCCAATCTCCTTTGATTGGTGCTGTAAACGTTTTGCTCAAGTCCCCTTCGCACGTCTTCCAGAACTTGGTCGACAACAGCAATGGCAAATGCTGGCCGGTATCTTTGGAGATCATAGGTCAACATAGCCAAAAGTCCGATATTACCGTATTTAATCTTCCATGGCTTTGTGAAAACCTTGTGCAAATATCGTTTGACCTCGTCACTTTCCCAGTCCAATTTTCGGAGAAGCTTAAGAACTTTATCGATCGTCTTCTTCGCCAGAACATCATAGATCAGATGGCGGATAAACAACTCCATAAAAGTGCGGGTTTTCTCCTGTCGAGGTGCCCTCTCAGGCGGGTTACACTGTTGTCCAGGTTAGCAGACATTGTACTTATGAAACAAGTGCATCGTACTTGGTAGTATGCATTTTCTAGAAGGAGGAGTTGACGTTGGTCAAAATGCTGCATATTTTGCTTCCGACGCATGAGTTCGAGCTAGAGAGATGTATAGATTAACATCACTCCTTGATTCGGTACAAGATACTGACCATGGTACCAAATCTTTCTGATGTCTCTTCACTCCTTAGCAAGAATCTACCACAACCTTCCAAGAGAAGAGCAATGTTTTCCACATTGGTTCCGGAGAAGTCGTCTAAACAGACTTTGAACATGTGAAGGATGACGTGAGGAGCAACCACGCGGAATTTTGTCAAATTTGATAAAAAAATAATGTTCTGTGTGGACGTTAGTTCTATTTTCGAGTGCGGCAGGTTGAAATATCACCTTCAGTCTGACTTCTGCCAATTTCTTGACAACATTCTTCTTTCTCTGTAGGTAGCGGAATTCTTCGTCCAACTGTTCAAAGGCTTTAGTTTTGGTCAAGAGTGATTGCCACCATGCTTACAAAAGCGACGACTTCGGAGCCAATATCGGGCATATACTTGTTTACAGTTGCAACGAGCCGAGCGTAATGGGGAAGGAGGTCTGTCCTGCTTTTTTGCACTTGGGTCATAAACTGTATTCCAATGAGCACCAGCGCTCCATGACCGATTCCCGCTTACCCGGATGAGTCTCTTCTTTGCAGCCTTGGAATTTAAGAATGCGAAATCAATAGCAGCTTGATCGATCAGAGCTCGGTTTGTGGCATCTGGAAGCCGTAAAGTAACGCTGTCAGGAGCTGAGAGGGTCCCTGAGGCGCTAATTGAGGCGATAACGGTGGTGTGGCTTTGGGGGTTCCAGGTGTAGGAGTCGGCATACTGAACGACCTTTAGAGACGGGTCAGAGCAGAGTGAGAGCACGTACTCATCCCGATAATCATCGAGGTTAACTGGACCGGTACCAACCTGGCCATCACCTCCACTTAACTTTTCCAACTCTTCTTCGAGCTTTCTTACTTCTTCTTTCTCTCTTTGGACTCGTTCTCGTTCATCTTCCTTGCTACTTTCTTCTATTTCACTTTCAACCCCGAGAACACTACTTGGAACGAAGTCTTTTAGGTCTGAAGATCTTCGTAAAGCGCCTTTCTTCTTCGTCTTCCCATTTTCCACCGATTGTCACAAATTCTTCGGAGTCGCCGTTTAATTGTCCGGTATTAGACCCAATTAAAATAGAGTCGGATTTCTGGGATGCTGTGGGTAGTGCTGGAATGACGAGATAAAGCACTCAGATAACCTGCGGGAAAAGTGAGAATTTAAGATAGTGCTCAATGAATTGTTGACCTACAACTGGCAACTTGCTAATAGCTTTTCATAACCTTTTGTCATCTTTTCATATGCTGTTGGCGGTCTTCAAAAATCTCTCCCGACCGGATATATGCCTCATGATTTCTCTTATCCTGTTCTTGAAGTCGCTGAACAAAGAAGTCAGTTTGGTCACGCAAACAGCCGGACTATTGTCACACTTTGTGTTCAATGACTAGCTTCTTGCAGACATTGTCAAATAGCCTTCGCACATGCGTTTGAATCGGTCGCGAATATCCTGTTTCTACCAACTCTTCTCCTTCGTTTTAACATGGGAGGAAAATGCGAATTTTCCTCTTCTTCGTGAACAATGGTGGACAGGGTGCCAGGTACTGCATCCGATGCTATTTGCTTTGCAGGAGTAGGGAGAGCTATCCCAAGAAAGGGTCTTGAATACGATTTCAAAAAAGTCGTGAGCAAAGGCAATGAGGATAAACTAGGGTCATTTGACAACTATGTTAAGGGGATTAGCAGAGAAATATAAGGTCATTTGTTTAGGTTAACTTACGAGGTCCTTTATGGCCTTCATAATCCATTCTGCACCACTTCTGTCGGAAGCGTCTTTGATGATACCCACTAAGGCTAACTCCGAGCAAACTCGGACTATAGGACGCTGCCGTGCCACACGCATGGAATCCTCTTTCTCTCGCTGCTCGGGGGTTAAGGCCGCCAATGACGCGCGAGAGGGGGGACTGATGGCACCTGAGAGGTTCATCACAAGAGTCGGAGTGAACGTTTTCGCAAAACGCTGGTGCAAGGCTGATATAATCTGTGATCCGTAAGTAATTTAACAGAATGGGGTGAGATTATAAAGACCTCGACCGCGCCCCAGACATCCTTTTCGGTCTTACATCGTGCCAGTCCTTCAATAATACCACCTGCTAGCTCGTCCACATATTTTTCCAATGTCAAAGATTCAATGTCCTTCATGATTTGATCCCGATTATCAGCGGCCATAGACTGTCGAATGCGTTTGATGAGAGCAGTATGACGTTTTAGAGAAGAATCGAGTCTTGAGGTTTCTAGACAATAACTCAATGATTGCAACTATAGTTAACGAGCACCAATTCACCTTGGACGATTTGTGTTTTATTGAGCTGCTTGAGTTTAACACGCTTTGCATAACGGGTCCGCTCGTCGTCCAGCTTGGGTGCACCAGTGACATTTGAATCCATAAATGAGACGATGTTATGTACCAACAGAGAGGCACAACATTCAGACTTTAGCGTAGCCTGGTCTTACATAAGACAGCTGACGGCTCGGTTTCCACCACTGACTGGGATGACAGTCCTATCCAATTCCAATTCCAATTTCATCATCGTCCCAAGAAGACGAAATGGACGATTCAGACGACTATGTGGTCGACGACATTGTTTTTGATGACCAGACTTTAGCCGCCCTCGACCAGCAGGAAAAGAAATACTTTCAAGATAGCAATGTCGCAACCGCGTCAAGTATACCAGTATTACCAGATATTTCGGAAGAACCAGTCAATAAACGATACAAAACCAATACAGGATGGGCACCAGGAATTGGCGCGAATTTTGCTCCTGTGGGCAGTTATGAAAACTTACCTGAAATATCACTTCACGGCGATGGTTCTTATGCAGTAGGAAGTCAAATGAGCCTTATTCATGCACCAATTTCCAAGTTCCCCGCTCAAAAAACCATTTCTGAACAACCTGCGCGTTTTACGGACCCTTCTATCGACATTAGCCGAGCGAACAGTGCACAAGTACGAAGCATCCCTTCTGCACAGGTGTCAGGACCTCGCATCAATGGCTCTGGGAAAAACATTTCTGCCAACACTCGACAGAGACAATCGTTTCAAAACACGGATAATAGAAATCAAATACATTCCACTTCAATTCGACAAAACACGGCTCACAATGCGGAATTGAAAATGCCGGAGCTACAGAAGAAGTTGGAAGAGGTTGGCTTGACGATTTGTTTTAGGAAGACCCCTAAAATTCTAAACCTGTGTCCAGCTCCAGGAGGAAAATGCGAAGATTCAATCTGCATTGAAAGAGGCCATCGACACTAAACTGGCGAAAGAGGGAGAAGTCAGCATCCTTAGGAAGAGCATTGAAAAAGCATGTACCACAAATGTGCCTCAATCGCACTTGCTAAATACTGTTTACAGACAGCTCAAAACCATGCCGCCCAACTACTGCAAGTAAAGACTGAAAGAGAAAAAGCTGAGCAGAAACAGGCACAGATGCAGAAGGAGATGAAGGATGAAATGGAACGACTCCGAACCCAATTTATTTTCAAGGTGGGGACATTTACCTTCAACGTTGTGTTGTGTTTTCATTACCACAAAAAAGCAACAAGAACTCGAGTCGTCTATTCGAAAGCCACCTGGTTCCGTTCGTGCAAAGAAAGTTTTTCGAGATTCTTCTTCAACTCCTCTCACATTGCCCGATGCAATGAGCGCATGGAATCGAGGCCCATCCCAGGCCCAAAGCTCCCGAATGATGCTAAACGAAACTCCTGTTCGAACATCCTGTATATCACACGATTTGAAATCACCTACAAGCAAACAAGCCAGGAAGTCTCCTCAAAAACCCAGGAGGCTTCCTGGCTTCGAAAATGCTTTCGAAACTTCTAATCCCTTAAGATCTCCGTCCAAGCGGGACAATGGGAAAGGGAAAGCGGACAAGGATTTCTCTTTTTTTGGCGGTGGACTATCACAAGTTTCACATAATCAGCATATTCCAGGCCCATCTCAAACTCAGCCTGACTTTTTACGGAACCAAACGCTGCCGCCAGATGTGAACGCCACGACTTTCGCCAGTGGCTCTTCTGTTTACGGCCCTTCCCCGGTGAAGACTGAAAACATGAACATTGCAACAGATAGCGATGAAGAACCACTTGCAGAAGAAATGGAAGTATTCGGGTCTATAAACTGGAAAACTGAGGTGTGACATCTCAAATAGGCACGACATTGTGAAACTGATTAGTACAATGATCAGCTTTGTCGCATTATCTTAACTCATTCGCACCCGTCAACAGAGGAAGTTACCATTCAAAGACTCTTAGGTTTATCGCAACGTGTTAACAGCGCCGATGAATACTCATCATCTTGTGCACGTGTATTGGGGGTCATTGCCAATTCTGCAAAACGTGATGAATATGAAGATTCAATACGTGTTGTATGTCACTCGTTCCTGTCACTTTTGCTCTCCCTCGGCGCATCCCAACAGGTAACTCATCGGGTCCTTCGGAATATAAATGAGCAATTAATCGTCCACTCAGCTTCAACTGACCGCCATTTTGCTTAACTTACTGCAGACACTCGCAGTTTCCCTGCCTACATTCCAATCTACCTTGCTATCTACACGCCTTTCCTTGAAAGACAGTGAAAGCGTGTCCGTAATAGACATCATCTGCTTGGTTATTTTGGAAAATTTAGAACCAGCAAAAAACCATATACACCGTGATGAATTGGCCACCAATGCTCTGTCCCTTCTTGAAACGCTCTGTTTCTGTATACCGCCAGAATTGATGGATCGGTAATTCCAGTTCTGGCGTCTCATCTTCTTGTTGCTAAATACCTTTAGGGTTGAGGCTCTCGCGCGAAATCGAGGAGTTCTAATGCTGCTGTTACACCCTTCTCAGCCACTGTGGCTGCTGGAACGATCTTCGTTGCTTCTAGCTCTGCTGTCAACCCGTGCGTTTTTCTATCGTCCTTTCTGGCAAACTTGGCAAACTTATCATTTTTTTTTGAATCATAGACCATAACTTATTTAAAGAACTTCTAGATATTCCAAATAAATCTGAAGTAGACCGGATAAAAAGTCCTTTTATTGAGCGTTTGTGCTCGCATCTGATCGATTCAAGCCAGACACCCGTTGAGGTAGATCCGCGATTTTGGTTTAACTTTTACTTTTTGATGAAATTTCTCATGGCAGAATTTCAAAATATATATCCTAACCTTCTTTGCACAACTGTCTATTGCGCACCCAGATGCCAATGACATTCTCGTGAGCTCCTACGCCCTGATTCCGTCTTTGGTGTTACACATATCCCAACTAACGACCCCTTTATGGGAGGACCACGAATCACTTGTGTCATCTCCTGGAACTGCAGCTTCGTAAGTGATGCTCCTCATTTCCCCGGAGCCATCACCTGACTATCCCAGTTTTATCCAAGCTCTCAACCAGAGCACATTCTTACTATACCACCTTATATTTGGGACTGACCCATGCCTTAACCTCCGATATAAGCTTCAACACGCTCCACCGCGTCCCTTCAACGGCGTAACCCATATATTTGTAGTGACGTTTGGGAGATTGAGCTACTGTGACCCACCTAGTTGGGTTGACTCAGAAAAGCGCCAAGAACTCGAGTATCTCGCTGGTAGGCGTTTAATTTCATAAGTGTATTGCCATTCTCAGGAATTCATTTTTCCAGATTTTGCTAGAGAAATTTTAGATGTTGTCGTCGATGGACCTGAAGGTGATAGTGTATATGCGACATTCCAAACTGACTACGAAGACGATAACACAGTTGATGAAGAGGAAATGGAAGCAAGACTAATGGGAGTTGATCTGTAAACATCTTCACAGGCCCATTTTTCGATTCGCGGTCTATAAAGGATTTATAAGGCGGTCGCCACATCGAGGAGTGAAAACTCAACCTTATCACAGAAAACCTTTGCCCATTCAAGTTCCCTATTTCTATGCCTGGTCCGTTGATATGCAGCTGAGATATGCTTGAGATGGGTGCTACATATTTCGATCCGAAACCTGGCCATCAAGCGTTGACGGGTTACTCCCTATCAGCCGATTAGTCTGGCAGATGTCAACTTTCAAAAGAGAAAGAGACCTCAGAGGCCGAATCCTTGTCCTCTATCCACAGTACATCACTCGGCACGTCTAGAATAGCAATCTTTCCGGCCATCTCTAGGTATAGCTGCCAGAGGCATTCATTCCAGTCATTTACCCGAGACACTCCTGCAAAAAATCTCTCAGTACACCAGAAATTGTGGTCTTTTCGCAACAGAAGAGGTGATAAGGCCGGAAAAGGATATATGTAGGTCCCAGCCGTCAGCAAATACGCCACGGTTTTTGCCTCCAGATCTATTGAAGAAAGGGCGCCCTGCAACCAAGGAGGAAACGTGTCACTGAGCTCCCCTGGGAATATCAAGGCCCACTCGGTGATTGCGAGTAGCCTCGCTAGATTGAGATACAAGTTCGGCGATCCGTCATCGGTGTCTTTGACATGGAACAAGTGAATGGACACTTTTGAGGCGAATGGCGACGGAACTCGTTCTCGTATCTCCTCTAGCAGGCGTTTATGTTGCGAAGAACCTGAGGCTGCGCTTGTGGTGATTACAAAAGATAGAGACACTGAGGCATTGCTCAATCAGCACACGAAAACTCCATTGATCTACCCCGATGATACCTTGCGAAACCCGCGTCCAGTCATCGAGGAGGTGCATTTTGGAGCTTGACAACCAGGTGCATATAGTCACGTTGGAGTACGGATTTTCATTTTTCATCACGAATGGTTCGAGGATTGTTGACGAAACGGCCGATGATTTTGTCAAATACCTCACAAGACTCTTGTTGATCTCCGGTATACTTGCTGTTGCAATCGATGAGAGTTGGTTGTATTGTGAATCGTGTTTACCTTCTGTAGGACCTTGCACTGTATCCATCCCCCGAGGTTCGGATATGCTCACATATAAACGGACACTCGTTATTGAACAACTCAGTGCGCAGTAGAGTAAAAATGCACATTTCGCAATAAGTTTCGTCCAGGAGCGCTTCACTCGTATTGGACGACCAGCTGTCGGAAGGAGTGCACTCGGACAATCGGGAAACAACAATGTTTGTGCGAGACCCGCAATTTGCTGTATCTGAGAGAAATGCTCCGGCTGTACATCAAGAGCATCGATGTCGAGGGTCTTCCCAGACAGAGCGATGCTCGAGGGGAGCCTAAGTCGCTTGGACGAAGTGGTGCTAGAAAGGTAACTCTGCACACTATCGCTGGCCTCGACTATAGATATATCCACTGTGTCTTCAGTCCGACCTTCCAGAATTGGCCTTTCTTCGCTCGGGGTCATACCTTGGACCTTGCAAGATGACTGTGAAAACGACGATGACATGACGGTAATATACAAATGCAGGTTGTACATCGGAGTTTGAAGAACATTTTATACAAGCCATCGTAAACAAGGACCCACATCGCTATCCTTTTAAGGTTATGTACAGAAAAGGGTGCCAATAAATATTCCTTGATACGGCCCCAGCTAATACAAAGTTTGAGAATGGTTATTCATGTCTTGGTAAGCACAATAAAACATCACCAACATGATTGAGAATGTTCCCCGCTAACACGTTAGGAACTGACATAATGGTGCACTGTGAATCAGTAGCATCGTCGTCCCCTATTTTAATGTGGTGAAGAATACGTTATTATTATTAAATAAATGTAGTTACTGACAAAGACTTTGGGCACCCACCAGAGCAAGCGACAGCGTTTCCTGGAGATAGTATGTGGACCTCGCCGTGGGGATGCGCAAATCCTAAAAATCGTCCTGGCACAATAGGAACGATGTCCAGTTCGTTGTTGATACGTTTAAAATTTGGGACCTATGTAAGAAGCTGGCATTCAGTGAGTGCCAGTACCGACATTAGGACTTGTCTACCTTTGCATCAATGAGCTGGGCAAATGCAGAATTTCCAACTCGAGGAGTACCAAAGGTAACAGCCTTGATTGATGCAGAAGGAATGTTCAAAGTCAAATACAGAGAATCGAGCTCGGCAATGGCACCGCCAAGAGAGTGTCCAATCTGGAAAAAAATCGTTGACGACACCCTACAAGAAATGCAGGCAAGCTCACAATGGTTACACCGTTCGTATTCTTGATTGACATCAATCGTTTAACTTCGTTCAAGATTGTGACGGCGGTCAGGGAGTGCTCAGTCACAAAACCTTGATGCGCTTGCACAGAAGAGGATACCCCCGGGAACAATTTTGAGTCGAGATTGGTCATGAGGATATCGATGTCTGTCAAGTCCGAGACGCTGAGAAAGTCAGCTATTAGATCGTTGTTTGCCGCCGTTGGTAAGTCATCCTGCTAACTTACAGTTGGGTTGGATCAGTGCCCTCATGGGCTACAATAATGCTGCTTTGTGAGGGCGAAAATCCGACAAAGACTGGGCTCTCAATCGACGAACGTAGGTCGGTGGCTTGGTAGACTCACATATTTGTACGACATTCCCATCACCTCCAACTAGAGTCGGCTGGAAATCCGAGTTTGCTTTACAGGCGTCTAGGTCGGGTTTCATCAGCGCTGATTTTCTCAACGGATTGTTGGCAATTACCACCACATGACCAGTTTTTGAGGACATTCGTTGGACAGTATGCCGCCCGCGCGAACTGAGTGAATGGCGCAAGGCCTGCCAAGTCCACTGATGAAACAGCTGTAACGCTGCGTTCATCAAGGCCGATGGGGGAAGCATATACCGTTCGCGTCACAAAAGCGATAAACCCAACAGACAACGAAAGCAGGAGATGAATCATGACTTCGCCAGGCTTGAACAATTAGGTCGATTCAAAGGGAGGCAGGTAATCCGATATTCCATGATAGAGACAGCCCCGTATTTAACTGAAGAGCTGAATATCATGCACATGGTCTCGTGGAACCCTTGTATTTACCGCGACAGATAGTTCTCATACATGTTGCCCAGATGCAATCTGAGAAGGTGTCTTGAGACCCGTGGATTGCATATTTGCGAGTTAGAAACGCGAAACTGCATCGGAGCGACTAGATGCGATGCTCGTCGCTATATTTGACTGCAAAGAAGTGCATCGTGACCGCCAAATCTCACATGTAAGATTCGGCTTCCGACCATGGGACTTTTCTCAGCCGCGGGGAAGGTATTTAAATAAGTAATCTTTGTCGCCATTTGTGTAGTAGCAAAGTTCTGCGAATTCATTTCTAGGAAGGAAATGGCTGCAAATTCTGAAGACGAAAAAGGCACAACAGAATTGCTCAATATCCGAGTCAATGAGTAATTCGCGGCCAAGAATGCCGATTCTACCCGGAATCCGGGGTACTCGTTGCCAGTTGGTATTTGTGGGGTAAAGCTTGCTTCTGGTTATGTATAGATAGTTCAATAAGCTTTGACAATAAAGTAGATCCCAGGGACCATGTGAAGTTGTGAACACTCGGACGGAGGACGTTCCGGTATTCGAGATTCCGACCCACCGAACCAAGCCTTGCCTAATCGATCAGTCACACCAGCGACACCACCAAGAAGCACCTATTGTTGATCGTTGCACACCGTTCTTCTAAGTTGTGGATGCCTTATCATACATAGGTGGAAGTGCATGGTATTAATCCAGAATTAATGTAAATAAATTGTCAGTAAATACAACGACTACCGATCGTTTACTGAACACGGAAAGGAGGGCTACATATGGATAGACGGTGTCCAGCCAGATAGCGAGGAGACAGCGGTCGCTAACCACACATGCAGAGAGGAGGTGAAGGGGCCGAGGTAGCGTGTTGGGCGGGAATGCGAGGGCTGTTATTGGCGCGCAGAAGTAACCATAGTAGGTATGCCGCAAACTCTTGAGAGCATTTCGCAGCTGGGGATAGGCTGTGGTTGACGGTGGAGTCCTAGATAACGAAAAGGTTCAGGTAGTAAGAGCGAATGCTGCTTACGATGATCGATGGTTGCTGGCCCACAGGACGAGGGAATGGCGGTGGGAATGGAGCGGTAGTGGCTTGGTAGTTGAGGTGGAGGACTTGTATGCAGGCAGGGAGGATCTCTGTTGCACAGCGATGCTCGGCGCCGCCAGTTGTCGTGACTCGTTGGAGGCTGCAGGATGAGGCTTTGTGCACTATCTTATATCAATCAGACAGCAGTATTAATGATACATTGAGAGAATGCAACACACCTGACGAGCAGTCCTGATAGCGCAATCCTGGTACCATTGCGTCGCGACACACAACTTCGGCTTGGGTTAAAGCGCCACCAGCAATTTCTGTTTGAGTGGGAAGGTTAGCATTTGTGGTACCATGTAGCAATGGCGTACCTGATGGACCCCGTACATACTTCTTGCCCAGTGGAGTTGGGAGACACGGTGGTCGCTGACTAGCTGTGGTCTCGCGATCGATGTGAGGTAGCCGTTCATCATCACGAGAGGTGACTCCCAGTGAGAAACGCCTCGAGTGGGATCGAGCAGAATCGAGTGATATCGATTCAATCGATACCGCTCGATCTCAGGATAAAAAATGAGAATGGCTCGATAATTTCTCGAGTCAGATCGAGTAAATTCGTGTGATTTCGAGTAAATTTTTGAACGCTCTACTACACTCGATTTGACACTATTCCGTCAAGCATATTTGGGCTGCTCATCGGGTGCCCTCGAGCGCATTCGAGCACGGTAGATCCCAAAGCCGCTCGAATTTACTTGATCCCAATCAAATACCGCTCGATTCCAATATGGTAAAATCGCGTGAAGTAGATTGTATTCGGGTAAACTACGAGTACGATAGGCGATACTACTACTAGTAGTTATTGCACCTAGACAAAGACTCCTGGCCTCTACAACAAACCCCTCTGGCTTCTGAACCGACGGCCTATTAGAGACACATTAATAGCAGGCACAAAATCCACAAAAAAGCTGACTTACTGATGACCAGCCCCTTCAGAGTCCCTCAAAATATCCGTATGCCCCACTCTACCTTCCTGCGTCGGCCATATCTTTTGCACTACAACAAATTGGTAATCAGCAGAGTGAAAGAAAGAAGGCCAATGTCGTACCTTGTAGTCGACCGCCATAGGCGCAGAGTATGCACCCTAAAGGTAGTGGAATACATCTATTGAGGGTAGTAAATGTACAGTCTGGAAGGCATGCTTTGCAGACGTACCTATCAGCCTCGACCTGTCGGCCATTGTGCTCTCTGGGTGTCGGCTGGAAGGACGGAGGGATATCACTAAGAGGTTAGTACTAACTTAGTAGCGTACACTGCAGAGAACTAGCATGAGCGACAGAAGGGATAAGACAGTAGTACTACTAGTAAGACGCATTTGAGGCGGAAGGAGTCTGCAGAAGCCTAGGTGGTGGTACGTGGCAAAGGAGCAAGTTGAACTTAGCGAACTTGGGAATTTTCGAAACCCTCACAGAGTTTGTCAGCAAACAACGGTGATGCCCAGAAATGCCAAGACATATATTTCAGAAAGTACTCGAGGGCAGTCGAGGGCGCTCGAAATTCTAACGACCTAACCGATAGCGTGAGAACTAACTCGATTGAACTCGATTTCACCCAATCTCACTCAGGGCGTTTCTCACTGGGGGTGACTTGGCGCGGGCGTCACAACTTTGTCAGCCGCTGCCGCTGTCAGGGCGTGGCGTGGCGGGTCGGAATCTCGAATTCCGTTGCTCGGACGGGTCACTCAAGGTCACCCGGTAACAGGTTTGAAGGGACCCCCTTGGCCGAGTGCTGTTCAGTTGGTTCAGTTCAACAAATGTCAGCAGTCAAGCTAGTCAAGGGTTAAATGTCATGAACATTCTTTGGCGTATGGACTTTATCGATCGTATGCATGTAGTATTCTTACATAATATCGATTATTTTTGAAAATAATGACTTTACTGGAGTCCGAAGGTTTGTCAGGATAATTCACTGCCGGTGCAGGAGAAGTCCTCTACGGAGGTTAACAACAAAGCGGCACTCTTATTCGTGAGGTGGCAAACCAAGCATCGTTACCGGATGGCGGGGAACTATTCGTTTTGAATAACAGCATTTATTTTGTCCAGATTTTCGCAACTTGCTGTGTTTCCATCCATCTGATTGACTGTTTCTTGCTTGATAAGACAACTTAATGCAGCACAAATTGAACTGTCGGCTTTTTGGAATGGGGAATATCAAAAGTTAATAGCAATTGCCGATTAGAGGACATTAGGACTTGCAAGAAGTATTATCGTGAATCGCAAGGGTCTACGAATAGTCTCAGTCGAGGCATCACGAGGATAATCTGAGCAATCAAGCGCGGCACGGTGCACGTCGCGCTGAAAGATGTAGAAGTAAGTATCCATCATGTTTGAAGTAAGTCGAGGTGAACCTTGTATCTGAGGTCTTGCACGTGTTCAAGGCGTGTTCCAGAGGCAATGCCAGGAACTACTATAAAGCAAGCGGAAGATCAGCAACAAAGATCATCATATCAAGTCATCACCGCTGGACTGAAAAAACATCTGCAATATACATCTCCTTCTGTCAGGGGGAAGACATTATAATGCCAGCTGAGAATAAACCCTTCCCACCTATCGAGGACGAAGCGATTGACTATCTCTCATCAAAGTCAGTACTAGTTTGGATTATTGGATTGGAAATTTATGGCTGACTTCAACTGGAATAGCATTGATCTCGTGGCCCAAGTCCGCGAGGCGACTTATTCTCCCTCCCCTCTAATTCGAATATTGCAAGACTCATCCCTCTTACCAACAGAATTGGCAGACAATGATAAAAGGGAGCGTAGGCGCCTGTCACGGTCGCCGAGACGCCGCGAGCACCGATCACCGATGGTGGCTGCAATCGCGATAGCAGAGGAAGAAAGGCAGACGAAACACCTCAAGGCATTACTTCGTTCCTCAGGCGACCGCCTCGAACAGGAAATACGGAGAGCGGATGATGCAACTGCAAGGGCCGAATGGGCTGAGCGTCGAGAAAAGGAGGCGCATGGCAAGACGAAGGGCGCAGAAGCTGCGAAACAGGAGATGCATATTGAGTTAATGAGGCTGGAAAGAGATTTAAGAAATTACCAATTACAACTGGAGGCGGCTCAAATCGAGACAAGGCGGTTACATGACGATCTTGAAGATGCCCGGCGTGAGGTGAGGAGTTGGACAAGGCAGAGGCAAAAGCGCAACAACTTGTACACAAGCACAGGGTAGCGATGCACGACTCTGAGATAGAGATGCAGGAGCGTACAGCGGAGATATACCGAATGGCCGACGATTACTACGAAGACGGAAGAGAAGACGGGTACAACGAAGGGTATGACAATGGATACGAGGCTGGTCGAAAAGCTGGAGTCAGAGAAGGGATCAAGAAGGGAGAAAGGAGGGCGTAACAGAGGGCCGAGAACAAGGTCGACAAGAAGAACGACGGAATGCACTCGAGGCATTCGACAAGTTCCTCGCGCAGGAGAACGACGACGGTCATGTATGTCTTTCGAGCTCGAAGCTGGTTGAAGCTAAGATTTTTTTTAGAGTGAAAGAACACGACGTTGGGCTCAGTCCATATACCGAGCTGAAGCTGACTCTGAGTCGCTTGATCCTTCCGACTCTGGCTCGCAACAGTGGGAGGCTGTGGTCGCGATGGCCGACGCTGGCAGTTGTGGTGGAGACAATTGATGTCCCGATCAGGTTATGATTGATGTTGATTACTTTTATACCTTGCTCGTCGAATACTAGAGCCATCCTTTCTCTCTTCTTCTTCATATTCCCAATGGCTCCCCGTAAATTTCCTAAAGATTTGCCCAGACTCCCTCTATCCGCCTTTACTCCTCCCAATTCAGGCACTTTGGAGAGGTTCCCCTTACCCCCAAGTCCCACTTCTCTCCACCCCGCCACGGTCGTCGACGCCAATGTCGTTTCCAAAGATCTGAGCTACAGTCAGTGGAAGAAAGAGGCAGGCCAAGCCCTGGGTGGAAAAATCCGTGGTATCGTCCTGGCTCTGCCTGTCCTGAGCTCGAGAGCGCGTGAGTGATTAAGTGCCATCATCATGGTCATCATTTCAAACGTTGAGGTTTCATGACATAGGTTGAAGTCAAACCCAAAGGAGTCCCAGATCATCTCCTATGTTGTTCCCTTTGATTTGGAGAGACCAGATCCTGCCATCGAGTCCCTGATTTCGTCAGCGATTGTCCCGACCTCGCTATCCCCGTCTTTACGAAAGATTCTCCCGCAGCTATTGACGGCCTTCGATGGGCACTGCAACGCGGTCGTCCAGTTGACATTGACATCCAGGCGACACTTTCTGATACTCTCCTAGAGGGCTTCGAGGATCTGATCGCCAAGGCGTCCGCTGATCTTGGAGCTGTGCCTCCTTATCCTGTGTATGTCTTCGCATCTGCACCAATTGTCTCGTACCGTTTGTTCACATTGTTCCTGCAGCCAACATTCTCCCCTCCTCATGACCTCG
Source organism: Galerina sulciceps (assembly GCA_023014345.1). NCBI lineage: Eukaryota > Fungi > Basidiomycota > Agaricomycetes > Agaricales > Galerinaceae > Galerina > Galerina sulciceps. The sequence goes on from JAEDXJ010000061.1 coordinate 79,202, forward strand.
ACCTTCCCATCGTCAAACTCATGAATCATCCGACGTATCTCGCTTTCCAATCTCAAGTCGCTGCTTTATCTCTCATTCCCCAGGTCTGCGTCAAATTCTTACCTCCGTCCTGGGACGCACCTACACCGCAAACACCGTTCCCCGGCAGTCCAGTTGAAACAGCCGATACTCAACAAATAAAGGAATGGAAACGTAGGATTAAGATGTATCGTAGGTGTATTGTTGTCTTATATCCTCGATTAGCGCTTACGAATCACTGCAGTTGGACCCGTCATGGAGGCCTTTGGCTACCAACGCATTCTTTTTGGATCCTCGCCGTCTTCATCTTCAAGAGGTCCCTCCAATGTTGGGGATTGGTATGAGATCGCCAGGGAATCTCTCACTGAACTTGGTATCGAACAAGATTTCGTCGACGCAGTATTTGCAGGCAATGCTGAGAAAGTGTACGGCAAGAAGGAGGAAACTCCCTAGTCATATTATTTCTGGCATACTAGATTATAGAATAGTAAATGGATAAAATCACCTGTGCTTTGTTATTTAGTATGATCTCTAAAGCCCCTTTCTTGAGCCCGATTATATCTGGCATATTTCTTGTGGGCGACTGTTCGAAAATTGCCTGATGTAGTAATTTTCAAAGTAACGTGGGACAAACCACATCAAATGTTGAGTTTTGTACAAAGTCCCTTGTGTGCCACTGCCACGGCATGCCCTTATGGACTGAACAAGGACCGTGGACTCCCTTTGACATATTTTTCTGCTTCCCACTATGATGAAAGGTGCTCAGTCGATTATTGTCTCCTGAGCAGTTTCACGACTAACACGGTCGAAATTGCATCCACAATTGCCTTTCTTGTCCATCGCTAAGAACCTCCTGCAGTGCTTGGCAACATTCTGAAGGGGCACATCGTCGTGGGCGAACATATTTGTGTTGACAGATCCTTCTGTCAATTCCGCAGCCATTGGTGTCTTTCTCTCCTCTTTTTCCTGAAGGACACAGATGAATACCTACGATGGTGAGATCGGAAGAGGTAGACGGGGTTCTGGTAACGATTCGTCGTAGGCCTTTCCTTCACCATTCCTACGCTCACTTCGACATATCCTAACACATATCTCCCTTACAGGAGCAGCCGAGAGTCATCTCCACGTCGTCCCGTCCGTATCTACGTAAAGGAATATCGATATTGCTCTGACTTTTTTTCTGCAGGCGCCGAAACGGGCATTTTCGCCTCCAAATTCTGACGACGGAGGAGATGCAGTACGGACCACACTAAATGATGACATGCCTCCCCAACAAGGGCAACCTATCATTCGCCAACCAATGGCGTTTTCAAGCATGCTCGTGCCATCGGAGGGTCCCACTTACGAGGCGACTCTGCCTGAACCTCCTGCAACAGGGGTTTTCCTTCCTGGGCAACAGGTTCCTATACCTCCGAAGCCCAAAGTCCAGAACCAAAAAAACAGGAACAGCAACTAAACGACCAAGGAAAGCGATGCTTATCCTGGTCAAACTACGAGGTTTCGTATATCGACATATGACCCAACGCCGACGCCGACGCCGAACCTCCCATAAATCAAGGAATGGACCTTACTCTTCTATGTATAGAGGGTCGCTTCCCCCAAACCCAAATATTAGTCGTCAAGACTCTCCCACTGCTGTATCGACTTCATCTAATGGGGGGTATCCGAGCAGTTCGACAGCCTCTTCAAATCCAGCCGAAGTACCTCTGCGGTCGGTATCGGTGGCAACGAGGGTACCTTCACAGCCCATTAGTCGGCCCCAACAGCCTCCACCTCCACAACGCGTTCGGTCAACCGCTGAAAAAAGCAGGACGCCGCCGTCCAGTTGTTTAGAAAACCCAAGACCTCAGCAGCAACAATCCAGGAACTATTATCCCCAATATGCTCCGCCTCCTTCCACCGCCAGTTCCTCTACTTATGTTCCTTCTTCGTCATCGACGGTGGGACCTTACTACCGCCGCAACTATGAGGCAGAAGTATGGGAACCCGAGCCTTCCCGATCGCCTCCGCCTCAGCGTCGATCTCAAAACTATTCGCAAAACCCGGGTGCCTCTTCACGACATCAAAATAGAGAATCTGGATCTTATTCTCAGAATAACCAGAATATCGAGATCACTAGTGCGAATATAATAGCGTTGAATTATGCTTGCCGACTGACTATGTCCATCTTTAGGTCCAAGACGAAGCAAATACCCACTTCGTATGGTCACCCTTTTAATTCAAGATTTACGAAGTGGAACCACAGATCATCAGCTTGCGGAAGTAAAAGTACCTCTCCGACCCGGGGAACAAGAAGAGGATGGATTTTGGGCTGATGCAAAGGATATTGTGAGTAGTCTAGTGCGTTACCTGAGATGTCAAACTGGATTCACTACGGTGCAGAGTGAGCAACTTCAGATGGGTCCGTCACGAATTGATGGTCAGTCCGCCATCAGCTTAGATGTGGGCTTTTTTTTCAAATCTTTGTAGGCCCTGCCAAAGCATATACTCTCCGGGGGAAATATAGACAATTTATTCTGCGAGTGTCATCCAAAAATGTTGATGAATTTCTCTCTGCAAATGTCGTTATTCAACCTGATAGGACCCTGGATCTAATCGTGGAGAAGGTAATACAATTGGTTACAAATTACACGATTTATTTCTGTCTCACTATTTACTAGCTTTTGCCACCCGGTACCCCGCTTCCGCCTCCAAAGATACCCACAGAGTCGTCTACTTTGATGTACGATGACTATGACCACGATTCAGTATCTGACAGAATGGATGTTGATCCTCGAAGGGATTCGCGAAGACCGTCGGGGCACGAGACACGGGATGCTCGGAAACGAGTGAATTCTCCATCTTTTGACGACTACGACGGACCAGATTCTGCAACAGTGCACCCTGTGGTAAATAAGGTCGCTCGGAACGACTACGCCTGGCAACACTCTCCTCGGCAGAGCCCTCGCCATACTAGCCCACGCAGTTCGCACAATTCAAGCCTTGATAGTGGACCTCCAAGGAAGCGAAGAAGCTCAACAAGAGACTCCTCGACGCACCACTTTTCGCGCACATCTGACCATACGGCACCCAGATATCCTCCGCCATCTCCCCCGCCTCAGCCGGATGTAATGTATGCGACTCGCTCTGACCATCCAGAGCCAACAGAAAGTCCACCTCCGGCCGACAAGTTTATGACAGAGCTTCACCGTTTCATTGAGGATGAGGATACATCAGGATTTACTGACTTTTTCCGTGCTTTCGTCGGGTTGAAGAACACCGATGTCCTAAAGCAATATACTTTTGTTATGAAGCTCATCAAGAATTTGTGTGGCAAAAAAGTCCCTGGGTTTGAGCAAGCCATTACAGAGGTTAGCATCTTTCTCTTCCGTGCTTTACCTGGAGGTGATTTATTCCTCCAGGTACACATTATTGAAGCAATGAAAATCGATGATGAAAGCTTCCTTGAAAGCTGTAAAGAAACCATGAGACTTCTGGAACTCTATGGTGAAAAGGCTGGTCATTACCACGATCCTAGGGTGACGGAAATGATCCAAGACACGAAATCTTTACCAAATCCTCGCAAAAGGGTTTTGTCTTTCTTAAGAGATATCCACGATGCGTGGAATAACGGTCGGTCTGAGCGACCGCGGCCTTCATCACAAGACTCTCGACCACCTTCAGAAGCCTCTGACACCCGTAGCAGAGCTGACGCATCTCGACGTGGACCCAGGGGTAGCAAAGGGTTGTTTGTCTAATATCAGCCAAGGATGGTATGTTATTTTTTTCCGGGATACTCTTGCCTGTATTCTCGAATGCGCTTTTTTTGCTAGTCGTCTCGTACTATGCTTGATTTAATTAGAATCTACTACATCATTCATTAGCTTAGAATCATCTGAACCATCTGATCAGGGTTAGAAAGACTGGCGAGTTCTAATCGCAGAAATTGATAAGATAATGCGGATTTTGAATATGTCGGAGCTCAAAAAAGAAGACGCGTTTAGATACGAATCATGACAAGTCTGAGCCTCAACGCGTACTTCTTTGCTCAGCATGTCGAGCATCGAACTTATCAATCCTAAGGCAGAGAGCGTAAAGAGGGCAGCTGCTCTCCAGGTATGTTTTCTTTTTCTTATATTGCCTGATACCCACAGCTATACCTAAGGTGAATACCAATGGGGCAATGGGTCTTGCTGGTGTTGTCAAAGGAAATCTAGGTTAGAATACCTCACAGGATCTCGTGTTTTTTTTTTATTACATATTCATTTATTTTAGGGCCTCGTGGAACGCTCAAAATGCTTGTCGATGGAGCTGGACAGATTAAAATGACGAAAGATGGAAAGGTTTTACTCTCCGAGATGCAGATACAAAATCCCACCGCGGCTATGATCGCGAAAACAGCTGTCGCACAGGATGATCAAGTGGGAGATGGGACAACCTCTGTTGTTCTGCTTGTAGGGGAGCTGCTGAAGCAAGCCGATCGTTATATCTCGGAAGGTGTTCACCCAACGGTAGTCGCTGAGGGTTTTGACCTTGCCAAGAAGGAGGCGCTGGCTGTACGTCTTACGTCGTTTTTCTGGCAGTTTTCATTTCATAGCTTACCATCTTACAAGTTCCTTGACACATTCAAAGTTTCGGTCAAGATGGATCGTGCTACTCTTATCAATATTGCCAATACCTCATTAGCTACGAAACTTAACCATGCTCTAGCCAAACAACTGGCTGCGGATGTCGTTGATGCTGTCATTGCAATTCGACCGCGTCCGCCTACAACAGCAATAGGTCAGATTATTGTTCTCCTGACTCAACTGCACTCGTCTTAACCCAAACTAGAGTCGAAGTATGAGTGGCGAGAGCCCATAGACTTGCACATGATTGAAATTATGAAGATGCAACACCGAACGGCATCAGAAACACAACTTGTACGTGGACTTGTATTAGATCATGGGGCTCGACACCCCGACATGCCCAAGCGCGTCGAAAACGCATATGTTCTTACTCTGAACGTCAGCTTAGAGTACGAAAAAACGTGCGTATAGTCAGTCTCTGAAGATTATATCTTTAATCTCATAAAATCACACAGAGAAGTGAATTCTGGCTTTTTTTATTCCTCTGCTGAGCAGCGCGAAAAGTTGGTAGAGTCTGAGCGAAAATTCCTTGATGCTAAGCTTCAAAAGATCGTCAATCTCAAGAATCTCGTATGCGATCAAGCCGTCGATCTCAAAGAGAAGAAGAAAAACTTCGTAATTATCAACCAGAAAGGAATTGATCCAATGAGCTTGGACGTCCTTGCTAAAAATGGCATCTTCGCCCTCCGAAGGGCAAAGCGACGCAACATGGAGAGGTGAATTTTAAAAAAATTCTTTCTGTCACATACATTTCATGAAAAACAAGATTGCAACTCATTTGCGGAGGTGTCGCACAAAACTCTGTGGACGACCTTGCACCTTCAGTACTTGGCTGGGCTGGGCTTGTTTATGAGCACACGCTGGGAGAAGAAAAGTTCACTTTTATCGAGGACGTCAAAGACCCCAAATCTGTCACCCTCCTCATCAAAGGCCCCAACGCTCACACGACCCAACAGATTCAAGATGCGCTCCGCGATGGGCAAAGGGCGGTCAAAAATGCTATTGAAGATGATTGCTTGATTCCTGGGGCTGGGGCATTCGAGGTCTCGTGTTCGGCACATTTGAGTGGACCTGTAAAGAGGAACGCGAAGGGTCGTGTCAAGATGGGAGTTCAAGCATTTGCAGATGCTCTTTTGATTATTCCAAAGACCCTTGCCCAAAATGGCGGCTTCGATGTGCAGGATGTGGTTGTTGCGCTGCAGGTGCTTTTTCCCTCTAAATCAACGCGTACCGTGAATTGAAACGATTATGTAGGATGAACAAGCTGAAGGGAATACTGTCGGAATTGACCTGCAATCTGGAGAGCCATTTGATCCCACCGTCGCAGGCATCTGGGATAACTACAGGGTAAAACGCCAGATGTTACACTCTTGGTAAGGTTTTCTGAACATCTTCTAAGTACGAAGTTTTCATGATCTCCCTAGCTCTGTCATCGCTATGAACCTTCTGTCGACTGATGAAATCTTGCGAGCAGGTCGCAGCTCTCTAAAATCCGAGGGACCTGGGCCACAGTAGATCTAAAACCAAAGATCCAGACAAAATTTATTCTCTATTCATCCTAATAGTCATAATCTCATTTCTCAGTTGTGCTCGGAGGCATAGCTAGTGGGAAAGATTTGATTGTACAATGTGAGGGCGATTGATTTGCTAGCGATTGGAAAACAGCTCTACATTAATGATAAAAGTGTAGTAGTAACACATCAATTAAATGCAAGAGGAACTAATGATAAATAGTGCGACTGAAAGACGTATTACACGGCAACTCCTTGAACAAGATAGTAATTAGAGTAAGCCAAGCGATGGAGGGTTCTTCAAATAAATATCGTTCGGAAGTGTACATTTCGCGGCTTTCATGCCTCGGAGACGTCAGAAGCCTCATCCCACCCAGCGTTTATAAAAGTAGGTTTAGTTTCAGAGCTCAAAGAGGGAAAGGTGGTGCTTTTTGGGATGTAGGCGTTGGATGCAGAGGCAGGAGGTAGAACGGGATATATATGGCGTAGTTTAGGTGGAGGGAGGCCATCGTCAGAGGAGACTGGCGACGCGTAGCCTTCAGGAAGCGGACTAAGAGACTCTGCCTTGTCCAGCGGAGTGATATCTGAAGTCTATGTATAACAAGAGCAATCAGGCATGAGATAATTTGATAAGTTGAAAGCCGGCTTACCTCTCCGTCAGACGAGTAAATCTTGAGGCTGCTTATGCTGGCCGTTTTACTAACACCACCGTACCCACTCCAACGACTTTTGGCATAAGCAAAAGGTGAAGGTTTAAATGTCAGGGGTGCCCTGGGTATGACGGAAGTGGGCGGAAGGAACATCGAGGTTTCTTCCTCCGAAGCAACGACAAGAGCCGGAGGGGACATGGTATCTTCCGGTGTCTCCGGGTGCTTCTCGTCCTCAGAGGAAGATTCGTCGAGAACTACCGGTCCCGCCCAGGCATACAAAGCAAACTGAAGAGGATTGGGTTTAGAGAATAATCTCCCACCACGAAAACCCGATAAAGGGCGGGGTAACACTTTCTGCGCAGGACGCGATGAATTGGATTCTGTTTCTACCTTTTTGCGAGGTGATTCATCGAGCTCTTCCAAAGTATCACTGGAACGCTTGCGACGAGGCGAAGTCCACTTGGCCTTCACGACTTCGCCGTCGCTGTCCTCCTGAGTAGCACTTTGGCTGGAACCAGCCTGTGAGTGTGGTTCACCCGACCTCCTGGTCTTGTCCTTTTTGCCGAAACGACCATTTACAGCTCTCGGTTGAGTCAAAACGGAACTTTCTACTTCCAAGGGAGGTTCCTCGACCTTCACTTTAGTCGCTTTGATTACTCCTCTTTTTGGAGAGGAAAGACGGGGCCGACCGCGTTTACGTTGCATAGGTTCGACAGGATCGGCAAAAGAAGCACGTTTCGCTCTCTTTGCGCTGGATGAATAGGTCACTATTTTGGAATCACGGTGTCCAGGTTCAGGCTCCGGCTTTCGTCTCTTATATGCACGACGTTCTTCCTCCTCTTCTTCACGCTGGTGTTTCTTCGACCTGTATTTGGACGCTGAAGCAGAAGCAGCTGCTGCCAGTTTACGATCGAGCACATGCAGACCTTTGTGCGTTACTTTTTTGTTGATACCTTCAACCGGAGCCGACTCTTCTCGTGGTGTAACCGAAATAGTCCCATGAGGAGCTATGCGACACGGCCACGTCTGTTGATAAATTGCAAAATGCCGTATGCACCTGGACAGATTGAGTTCAGTCAGGCTACAAAAAAGCCAATCCTGATCAACATACCGGGGACAGTCCTGTTTTTGATTTTTCTTCTTCTTCCCAACTTCGAGACCAAGGCCCCAGACAACTTTGAAATCTACTGCAATTAAAGGCAGGACATTCGAACACGTGGAGCAAGTAGGTAAAGGTTTGCCGTCAGGTCCCCGCGGAACATCCAGTTTAGGGGGCGGTTCCTTCGCTGGCTCCGCAACCGCGAAGGATGGTCTTGTGCGCAGAACCCTTGTCTCATTCTCCTCCTTCTTAATTTTTGTTTCCTCCTTCCCAGTGTCTTTGGAGGTCTTGCCGGACCGCGGAGTTGAAACAGGAGTTGGCGTCGCCTTGCCTTTGCCTTTTTTCTCAGACAACATCAAAGAAGAAATTGAGCGTGTGAGCCGCTTCGGAGACGGTTCTACGCTGCAGCTGGGTGATGCAGGTTTAGAAGCCGACAACTGATTCGCCTTTTGCTGGCGGGTCGAGATTATAGAGCGGAACCGCGTGGATTGCGCGCTAGCGGAGCGACCAGTGGAAGGGGTCAACTCGGTAAGGGATGACGAAGAGCGTAGTCCGCGAATGGGTGTCATCAAGCCAGGTGTGGATTGTTTTCCGGGGGTCGCGCCATCAGATGGGGGCATGGAAGGTGCCAGTGATGTCAAGTCAGACCCTGTATCAATCTCGGTAGTCAGTTCAATTTCACCATCTGCAGGAATGTCCATTGCGTCTGCCAGTGGAACCGTATTATCGTCCTCATTGTCTTCATTGTCGCTGTCGTCACTGTCGTCGGGTTTCGTAACTGCGTAGACACCACGTCGGGTCCGCCGTTCGTTTAAATTCAACGCTGATTTTTGTGGAATGTCGCTCTCTGAATCGCTGGATGATGACTCTGAATCAGAGTCAGAGTCCGAATCAGAACCAGAGCTTGAATCAGAACTAGCTTCGACGTCATCTTCTTGGTGGTCAGGCGAGTAACCTCCTCTGCCGTTCTTCTCGCAAGTCTCGCATAGACAATGCCTGTTCTTCTTGCCGACTAATTAAATTGGTGACACTGGTCAGGGACAACTTTATACAACACGAGGTGCCACTCACAGTACCCGTCACCGTAATGAGCGGTGATCTCTTCGCCTATGGCTATAGGCCTGAGGACCCTAAACGTGATATATCTGCCCTCACGGAATAATTCACAGTTGTTGTCACAGTCGTGCTAAAGGAGTGTTCTATATCAGAAAGAAAGGATCATAAGGATTGAGAATGTAAGCCATACATTGACAAATCGGGCCGGGCCCAAGAACAGGTGGTTCTTCTTCATTGATTTAGAGTGTATGACGCTAAAATCACGGCGAATGTCAGAGTTTCTGAGATCCGTGCGCTTTAGTTCTTTATCCTCCTCGTCGGTCAAGTTGGCCATGGAGCCCTTGAGTTCGGTAACGACGGTCCCAGGGGCGAGATTACGTGTCGCTAAAATACACAGCTCGGACTTGCCAGTGTGGTGGGAGTAGCGCGACGTGTGTGCGATCTCAATTGAACCCGAGGGATGATAAAGCTCGAAGTAACGGGAGGCGTGGCTACGAAGGATGGATTTGTGTGAGAGGAGAATGACATGGACGAGATATGCCACACTCACGTGGCGAAGGCATTGATCTGTTTTTGGGTATATGACCTGAGATAGTAGCGTATAGGAGGGAGCCTGTGAAGGAGGAGGCATGTCAGGAGGCATGCATGGAGGAGAACGCGCTAGGGTGCGGGTGAAGGGAGGAATGACGAAACATACGGTAGAAGTTCATCAACGGCCTGACGGACAACTTGCTGGAGTGGCCCTTTGCTACTAACGAGCTGGTAAAACACGAGAAATGAGCAAGTCGCGTCGAGAAGATGAAAATTGGCGAAAAACGACACGAAAACTCACGCGTCTGACTATCCTCATGAGATCTTGGGTGTCTGTCTTGGGGAGTCTTCTGGAAGCGTCCATCTTGTGGACAAGAAGAGGAACAGTACCCGTGCCGAGCTTTTCGACAAGAAGGTGGCTGAGGAAATCGTCGTCTTTAGACAGGTCGCGCATGTGCATGATCTTTGTGGGGCGCCAGGTGAGAGAGCCGGTTGGGGAGGACGAGAGGCGGGATGAGGAGGAGGCCGGCGCCATTGCGTCAAAGCCTGAGGACGAGGGAAAAAGAAGGGGGATGGAAGGGGATGGTGGTGGTAAGAGGTCAAGAGATGAAGTTGCTGTGGCGGCCCTCTTTGCGCGCTGGCCCTGTCACCTATCTCGTCGGGAAAAGCTAGTCGGACTTAGGTAAGCCACTGCCCTGCCATCCGTCAGTCTCACACAGGACCATTCATCAAATGCGTCACAATGCAGTCCAGGGTGTTCAATTCATAGCACGACCATAATACATTTACAATAACGACTACACTAAAGCAGCTTAGAGTCCACCACGGAGACGGAGAACTGCAATGGCAAATTAGCGACTGACCCTCAACTTAAGACAGAAATCTTACCAAGGTGAAGGGTGGACTCCTTCTGAATATTGTAGTCGGAAAGAGTGCGCCCGTCCTCAAGCTGCTTGCCGGCAAAGATCAAGCGCTGCTGATCAGGTGGGATGCCCTCCTTGTCCTGGATTTTCGCCTTGACGTTGTCGATTGTGTCGGACGATTCAACCTCGAGGGTGATCGTCTTTCCGGTGAGGGTCTTGACGAAAATTTGCATACCACCACGGAGACGAAGAACAAGGTGCAGTGTAGACTCCTTCTGAATATTGTAGTCAGAGAGAGTGCGTCCATCCTCAAGTTGCTTTCCGGCGAAAATCAGACGCTGCTGATCGGGCGGGATACCCTCCTTGTCCTGAATCTTCGCCTTCACATTGTCGATGGTATCCGAGGACTCCACTTCCAATGTAATAGTTTTGCCTGTGAGGGTCTTGACGAAGATTTGCATACCACCACGGAGACGAAGGACAAGATGAAGAGTCGACTCCTTCTGAATGTTGTAGTCTGAAAGAGTACGGCCATCCTCAAGTTGCTTCCCAGCAAAAATCAGACGCTGCTGGTCGGGGGAATGCCCTCCTTATCCTGGATCTTGGCCTTGACATTGTCGATCGTGTCGGACGACTCGACCTCAAGGGTGATTGTCTTGCCAGTAAGTGTCTTGACGAAAATCTGCATACCCCCCCGAAGACGGAGGACAAGATGGAGGGTCGACTCTTTCTGGATGTTGTAATCCGAAAGGGTACGCCCATCTTCGAGCTGCTTTCCGGCAAAGATCAAACGTTGCTGGTCTGGTGGGATGCTGGATAAGGACAGATAAGCTTATCGATAGACCAGTGTTTCGCTAATGGTGCTCACCCCTCTTTATCTTGAATTTTGGCCTTTACATTATCGATTGTATCCGAGGACTCGACCTCCAAAGTAATGGTCTTGCCAGTCAGGGTCTTCACGAAAATTTGCATGCTGCGACAAGACTCAGGTTAAACACAAATTATAGACTGCACAGTACAGGAAGAACGTACTTGAGTGATCTGTCCAGAAGATGAATTAGTATTCGCAGTCACTGAGAGGGTCTGAGAATACGCACGAAGGTTGAGAATCTACTTAGTTGGTGATGGTTGTGGAAAGAAAGAGGATGAGCGGCAGTTGTTTGCGCCACCTGCATTTAAAAGGGGACGCTTACATCAGCACCCGCATTTGTCGGTCCCGCTACAAACGAATCACGTTCCAATGTTACTGTACAATTACTCATCCATCTTTTTTTCTTTTTTTTTTGAATGGATTATCGTGCAACATTACTCATCCATCTACGAGAGATTAAGGCTAATTATCCTCGATGGACCGTTGGTTTGAATATTGGTACTGAGTGCATTAAAACCACTTGGGAAAGCTACCAGTAGGCTGCGGTTAAGGTATGCATTATAAAGCTTGGTTTCGAGATTTGGGGCATTGATTTGCGACCGTCATTCGTCTTTGGAAGTCCCCGAAGATTCTACCGGCAAAATGTTCTGTAGTACATGGCAGTGGTTTTTTCCAGAGTGAGAACCACAGTACTACCGCGCTCGAACCAACTTCTGACGGATCACCATGTAACGGGTCATTTATTGGCGATGCACATTCATCAATTTCTCAAGTAACAGTGATATCGCAATCTATCCGCGACGTGTCGAATACTTCGCATGGCGTGAAAAGCCAATCGCAGTGTCCACCAGTTGCAGCTATTCAAGCTTTTCGCAAGTATTCACCATTGAGCATTCATCTCTCCCCGTAAAGGTTATTTGTTATGATAATTCGAAAAACCTCCAGGGAGGACCGTCTCTCCTCGACTAGTGTGACCCATCCAATCGCGGCAGGCCGACAAACCAGAAACCGCTCCTGTCGCTATTCCACCTGGCTCACAACTTCTTCTGGTCATATCATGGCTCAGTCCCCTTTTCTCCATTGGCGTGCTCAAGTGAATATCGCCCAAAAATACTGTCACGAATACACCCAATGATGTCCCAATCCCATTCGCGCACTTTGTTTCAAAGGTATTTATTTAGACCGCTTATTCTGATTGTTCCCAACCTTAAGGATAGCTGCCCCGCGCGAACTCCAGCATCGTTGCGATCTTCTCCTTGGGTTCTCCCACACCTGCAACTTCAAGTGCGCACCAGCGGGCAAGGGTGCCAATGCCCGGACATGCCTTACAAAGCCACACATCCCCGAGCCTTGTTCGCTCGTTTTTCAAGCCGAAGCCCTCTCCTCCTACCCTTATGCATATGAGTCCAGATATTCATTCTGGGAGACGAAGCCTGTGCCCGATGTCGCATCCCCGAACGACAAGTCCGTGCGAGCGATCCCCATAAGGGCTCTAATTCTTCCTGGAAGTTACAATTCATACTGATCAGATATCTCACTGAAGCGTTTAAATAAACACGTTTTCTAGAAGAGGGAAAGTGCCATAAGGAGGAGTCCGGGTCAAGCTCCTCGAAACGACACATGCTACTTCCACGCCTATACAAACCCGTACACGGAGGTAAGTATCACGAATATCTGTAGAAGGACCCGATCATCGCATTAGACCCAATGATTGGGCGGAGAGGAGTCACAGTCAGGTTCACGGGGAGGCTCATTACAGTTGCAGTCGGCCCAATGGTCGCTCTTGCACACAGGTCAAATCTTTACACTACTTAGTGTATTACAAATGATTGTCTTCCTTACTGCAAGTTCAATGAACATACACATACCTGTATAATTGGCCATTGATATGACGCAAGTATTGAAATGTCATGATCATGTCAGCGCGCTAACTTGGGAAACCAAGCATCAGTGTACCAAACCGTATGCCAAGTACAATAATCGGATGACAACAAACCTAGCGATCGTTAAAGCTAGTTCGCTACCCGGAACACCAAGGTTTGCATATATGATATAAACCCTCGCACTCCTAGGCTCCAAATCTCGAATGAAGATGCATATCCGAGGTCTGGGAGAAAACTTCAATCCAAGATGTCAAAAGAATGGACATGAGCACAACCCTCCCCCGAACGCTGTCCGCGACTGGTAACCACTCTGATAATCGCATCACGACGCCGAGTTTGATCGATAATGCGGGCTGCGCCGTTATTTGGCTTTGGCGTTCGATTGTGACAAATCAAGCACCTTTAATTTCGGTGCCCTATCACCAGTTCGACTCCGCGAAGTTGCCGCGACGCGTCTAATCAGAAACCGAACCTCGACGCGCTTCAGGCAAAATACGCTACTGTCTCAGGAGCAAGAAAACTCCTCAAAGCCGTTTCTATCCGATGAAAATCCGTTCGACGGGTTTTTCCGCTAACGTGCACGTATTTGGTATTCACTTTAAGCTGAACTTGTGCAAGTTTCCCACTTCTCGGAGCCAGAGACGTTTTTATAAACTATGGATTAACCAGTGGTTGAAGCCTAAACGTTTCCAATAAATATTTTTGCAGCATATCGCAATCCTCCAGTGCCGACTTGAATTTTCACACTGCAAACTTGAAATTAAAAGAAAGAACCCAAAAGTCATAGAACGCATGGTCACTATCAGTCGTCATAGAGTTAAAGATAAAGAATGCCTAGGCTACCTCATTATGGCAATTTCCTGGAATCATATGCTTAAATAAACGTAGCGTACTTATCCGGCGCGGAGGAGAGTTTGCCAATGACAAGTGACGACGTGGCTTGTAAGCCATTGCCTTGCAGCATGGCATCTACGAGTCCATTTTTTTCTCTTGACCTGCCTACATCCTTTTACAAGGGAGAGGTCCACCGTGCAGTTGGGTCAGTGGTGGCTCGGGCGCTTGATGGACGTTAAGACAATGACAGGAATAGAAGCCCATGACATCATCACAGGGCGAATATGAGGAACCACAGTGTGGTCATTACATAATATTGAATTTGAAGGTGTACTTTTTAACCCAGCACTTCCTCCCAGCCTCGCCGCACTGCCTCACATATCCCGAGTCTGCCCCCACAACGAACCGAGTACCTCAACTTCCACAATCGCGGGGGAGATACCGGCGGCATGGCGCGCTGCCCCCTCCTTGTCGCCATTCGTAGCTCACGATTGTGTCATGTGCATGTGGAAAATCCAAGGTGTAAGGGGCTGCCATAAGTAAACCGTGTCAGTAATAATTCATTCTGAACATCGAAATTGACTTACCTCATATACAGAATCCCTTTCCCTCTACACCCGGACTTGCAGTCTAAACTGTCAGAGTCCATGTGCTTTGCAGCCGCATCCATCGAGTCAAAATGACGGTTAGCAGACCCTTTGAGATTTACAGGTAAGTAACATCTCCTAATACCATGGCGCGATTACTCACCTTGCTTCCAGTCCACATCGAGCTCGGGACTTCGACATTTTGAGACTCTTGACATCAACGGGGCTGGTATTCTGGGATTGGATCATGGCTTAAAGAGAGGCGCTGCGGCCTGGGCCTTAGCTACTCAACCCACATTGAGGGTCCGAGGTTCGAGGTTGGGGGCGAAGGGGAGGACGTGCCAACACGGCACACCAGCACACGACACGGATTGCGACCTTGACTATCCAGTTGTTGTCGCCCTCCTTCCTCGGCCCGGATCTGTATGTTGCCCTCGCCTACCCTGCCTCACATATCCCAGGAATGCCCCCACGACAGACCGAAGACCTCCACGGCCATGATTGCGCGGGGCATGCCGTCACACCTCGCTTCCTTTCGCTCCCCGTCATCGTTCGTACCTCGCGATCCTGGCCCTCGGGTTGGGAATTGAGGCGACCACCACACACAACTCTGTTCGCGCGCGTAAGGTGTAGGACTGCTACAAGTCATTCAGGTCAGCAATGTTCTCTTCTGAAGCTCGAAAACTGGCTTACCTCGTTATAGCAGCTTCTTCTGCCGCCTGCCAACTTTTTATCCAACCTGCCGATGCTTAATGTCACGCTGGCGCAGCCGTCGTCGAGTGGAACTGACAGGTTTGCATGCTTTTTGATAGGATCGGGTAAGTAAGTTTTATATCTTCGTTATCTACACTCACCTTGTTTTCAGCCCACCAGAGCTGGGACTTTGACATTCTAACGTCAATGTCAAGCCTCCTGTTCTTGGTAGCCCAGCTCAAATCCCAATTCACGAACCCCACCACCTACGCCTCTCAAGCCATAGCATACGTCCACGCTGCACGGAGGTACGAAGCCTCTGCAACTTTCATATACGTGTCACTACTATAGGGATGAAGAACTAAAAAAGGTTAGACTTGTGTACTGGTATTGTAGAATAAAAAAAATCAGGACGTACCCAAAGCAATCTGGGCTGTCCATGATCGCTGGCAGGAGGTGACGGAAAGAAGGCCAGGTTGGAGGGGGCGAAGACGTGGAATCCGTGGGGTCGCGGTCCACGCGGAGGTGGAGGCGGGTGCGGGGCTGCGTTAGCCACGTCGACGCGGAAGGAAGAGCCTGCGATAGTGGGGTGGTGGTGATGGGGCCGTTTTGAGCAGCATCAATGTTGTTCGACGTGGTGGAAGATGCGTGATTGTGGCAGCTACGTCGACGACGTAGATGAGCAACTGTATCACTGGCACTTGTTTTGTCAGGAAGAACTCACCCACATGGGATGGCAGCGTGCTGACCGGCGCTAGGATGTGGTGAAATGCGGGTTCACTGCACAGCGGAGGTCATTTTCGCGATGTACCTCGTGTATTCACACTCACCCAATATCCTTCGTCAACCTTGATTGGAGGGGAGGGCCACTCGGAGCGGTGCTGGGTGTTGTTTTGGCCATGTAGATGAGGCAAGTAGGTGGAAATGGGTTGAAGTCGAACACCCGCAGCATAGATGATACCAGCTACTCCGACGCGTTGGATTCCCGCATCGAGGCCTTGTCCAGTGCCAGTTGCGGTGGTTTCTTGCTGACGTGAGGACACCAGGCGCCAATTTTCCGGCGACCGATGGCGATGTGCTGAGGGGTGTGTTAGTTGCGCTGTGGGGGTAGTGTTCGTGACGTACCTAACCTATTCCCCCCCATTTAAAATTTCCGGCTCATATCTCACATTAAAGGGGAGGAGCACTCGGGGCAATACTGGGCGCCGTCTCGGCCATGTAGATGAGGCTGGTGGGACATGGAAGTGGAAGTGTGAGCGGTGATGAGAGTTGAAGTTGGATGCCGACGAGGACGGAAATAGAAGCATGCCTAAAATAGGTCTCGGCGTTTGCCGGCTAAATGAGCGTAACAAGGCCAAAAATTTGGCTGGGTCGAGAGAATAAAAGAACGAGCCCTATAAATAGGACTCGTAACGTTCCTCCTAAGAGGATGTTGCCGAGTAATGTCCCAGGGCTAATCCCCACATCCCCCAGCGGGGGACCGTAAGACCTGGTTTTTCTCAGTCATCTTCAAAGGAACCTACCAGAAGGCCATTTTAAGGAAAACAGGATGTGCTTCTTTACGGTTTGAAGGGCAGGAAAGCACACGGTTTCTGTTGCGCCACTGAACATTAGCATGACACACAGTACATGTAGCCAATCTGATTCAACTTTCCCCGCTTAAATTCCCTGGTTATTGGTGACACGGAAGAGGACGCTTCAAACTTTTTCGGCGAGAAATTTGGTTTATTGGTTTTTCGAACTTCTCTCTCTCTACAGTGAAGTTATGGCTAATTTGGGGAAATACAATTTGATAGGAGGCGTAGGGCAAACAAAGTACGAATATACATAGTGATAAAATTTAAAAAAAAGAGGTATGAACGCGGAGGGTATGATGGACTTGGTCATAGCATGATTTTACATAGTGCTTCAATG
The DNA here is from genome assembly GCA_023014345.1 of Galerina sulciceps. Taxonomy (NCBI): domain Eukaryota; kingdom Fungi; phylum Basidiomycota; class Agaricomycetes; order Agaricales; family Galerinaceae; genus Galerina; species Galerina sulciceps. The sequence goes on from JAEDXJ010000061.1 coordinate 96,319, forward strand.
CTGCAGCCTGAGACAGAAATGACAGTAATGAGATAAAAAAAACTTGGAATACGGAAGTTATAAATGAAAGAGACGACGTCGGCGTGAAAAAAAGTGGCGGTGAATATCTGTGAACGAATGGAAGTGAAAGGGGACAACTTGATGTCAATACGAAGATTTGCGTTCAGATGAGGGTCCTGTTAGAATCACCGGTTGAAGAGTACTTCGGTAGACGCCAATGCGGTCGCAGGATACCTCGCCCGCTCGTCGTCGGTAACCCCAGGTATCTCGCCATTCCTGGCGAGGTGATGCCAGAAAATAACGTCACCTGGTTTCAGGGATGGTGGTGGGAGAGGCGGCTCCTTCTGATCCGCGGGATAGAAAGTTGGACTGTCGAGTGGTGGTGGGCTACCGTCGCTGAACGAGTCGGCTGACGGGGATGTGGGGGACAACGGGTAATAATGAGATTGGACAGGGATGGTAAGGGGTGGGGAGCGGGTGGTAGTTTGGGGTGAATACACGCGAGAGTAAAGCTTGGACACAGATGATGAGCTAAATTGCCAATTTAACGTGCAAAGAACCTACAGGAGACGGGTCTGGTTCAGGGGATTCGTGCCTTGAGGTGGCGTAGGCAGGTGTAGCAAATTCAAGAGGGGGCGTTGGTAGATAATCTGAGCGAAAGACTGGCGGAGATACAGAACGCGACTGTTGCTGACCATAGAAAGGGTATGGGCTGAATGGCGGTGATGGGTAGGCAATGTGATGAGGGGTGGGCATGGCTGGTGGCGGAGGCGGAAGAAAAACTGGGGGGTCGAACGGAATCACGGCGGGCTCATTTTTGATATAGTGCCGTTCGGTGCCTGAGACCTCACTGGAATGAAAGACAAATCGATGGCCATTGGTGGCGCGGTTGGTCGCGCTTATAGAGGACGTACAACGAACGCACTGAGCAGGTTGAGGTAAATACGCGAAACACGCGGGGAGCAAGACGCGCTTACAGGAAGAACGATCATATAGCCTATAGCGCTTCCGCAAGTGTGACAACAAAGGGTCTGTGTCAGACATTCACATGTCCGAGATTGGCTAGACGAGCCGTTTGACCTGTGGGATATGAGCTCTGGACTGGCTGTGTAGGCGGAACAGTTCTCTGGAAGAGCATCTGAGGAATAGAGAGAGACATTTGGACGGAGAAGTAAAACTGCCTGTTGGCCGTCGGGATGAAAACTCGGAATAAAAATAAATAAAATAGATGACCTTCATTCCGCGGTTTGTGAGAAAGGTATGGCATGTCCTGCAGTCGAGAATCCAGACCTTGTGGGCAATAGGTGGGGAGGGTGAGGGTAGGGATTTTGAGGGAAGAGATGGAGGTGGTTTGGACTGGGGATAGGTGAAACGACCGTGCTGAGGAGAGTCTGGCATGGTAATTGAGGCTCTGGCTGACCTCCATGTTATCTGCTTTATACCCAGATCTCGATCACTCCGCCCGATTCGTCCAATCCGCTTGTTTTGCCTTATGGGGTTGTCGCGTGCGCGAGACCTTCTCCAAGGACCTGCTGACAAATTATTTTCCATCTCAGTTCATGTCCACCACCAACGCCGTCCTGCTCACTCGCTCGCACAACATCGTCGCAGCAAAGAAATGGGCCAAGAATCACCAACTCAAGGAGATTCTCTTTGATGAACATGCCCGCAGGTATTATTGCCTCCAACTCAGTCGTCTGCTTTGTTTCACGTACCCTTCTCCAGGGATTTTTTGACCGGCTTCCACAAGCGAAAGCTTGCAAAGGCCGAGGCGGCTCGTACCAAAGCAAAGGAAAGGAGAAGCGGGAGAGACTCGAAACCCGTCGTGAGGTCGCTATTTATTGTTTTCACGCGCTGTCGGTCCTCATTCTTTTTACAGCAAAGACGAATGCTTCGCCAACAAGCTTTGGAGAATGCTGCGCAAGTGGAAAAAGCTTACGGTGCTCTCATAGGTTCATCGTCTTGTTTTTAGTTTATGCCCCATCACGGCTAATTCCATCGCAGATGACGAAGGAGATGAGGAATGGCACGGGATCGACACTTCACATCATCAGGAGCGAGCTGATGAGTATGAGGACGAGGAAATCCTGGCGACTGTCACAGTCGTTGAAGACTTCGATCCTGATACTATCATTCATGGTCCCACCAAACCCGAAATGCCCTTTTCCACATCTACTGAGCGTCCCGAAGCAAAACCATCTCAGTCACCATCAAAAAAGGCACTACACGGATCAGCGAAAAATGTTAAAACAAAAACAAAAGATAAGAAGGTGCGATACGGAACCAAGGACGCGCGTCGGAGGGAGCAAAGAAAGCAACTCGTGAGAAGGACAGAGAAAGCAGAGTTGGCAGGCGGGAAGGCAGCGAGAAAATCCAAGTTTCCAGGAGGCAAGCGAAAACACGGTTCTCAACGCTAACGCACACCATGGTCCGGGTCCGCAACGGGACCTCATTGGTCTCAAGCTGCAAAATAGTCCTGAGCTTCGGATAAAGCACAGGAGGGGAATGTCATGTCAGTCGTGACCTTCTCCGTTCACCATATCCCCATCGCCATTTGACATGATGAGAGAAGCGAAGTTGGGAATAAGATAAATTCGGGCAACGGGACGGGACGGTGCCGGATGCAACTGCTGCATCATGACCTGTACTCATTGGCCCCTTCACACCACCTGCGATCATAACACAGAATGCGTGAACCACGACGATCCTCCTTATGTCCTATACGATTAATGATATCCCCTTTTCATCGCGGGTAAGCTTACAGTCTTGCTCTAAGCTTTTTTTATCCCATCTGCCTTACTCGGACAGTTGAGGCTCGTTCTCAGCTCTTAAGAATCTGTAAGGCCGCACCGACGTTCTTGAGTATCTAGCTGACATTTCCCGAGCGGTGTGAATGGAAGCACTCTCAACCATTCTTCATGGGCCCGGAGATGAAGATATAAATGTTCTGAATGATCCATTGCACCATTTTTACAACATTCCAAACCTTTGTAGACTTACTCCTTGGAGTCTGATTTCTGCGCTGAAGCTCGAATCACTAAACACTAAATAGTAAATTCCAATTAAATAAATTTGGTGGCGCAGCCGCATACTACCAGTCCACTAAAGGACCCACCTTCATCTACCCATACGGTGCTAACTCTGCACACCCATAGGGAAGGAATGACGCCTGCATCTACACGTACAGGACTCAGTACTCAGTACTCAAGCCTCGCTACATCCCCCGCTTTGACAGAGCAGGCCAGGTGTTCAAGTCAATGACACGAACTACAACCCTCCACGTTCTAACCTCGGGGCGGCTTCTTTTGTCAAGAATTGTTGTTTTCGACATACATACCCAGCCACCGGCAAATTACTGCAATTCACCCAAAATCAAGTCGCCGAAGTCTCAGAGGATGATCACCATGATCGTCTACACGCAACCTTGTGAAATGTTGATTGTCCTTCGTCCCGTTATTTTGAATATTCTACGTTCTCAGGCAGAAGAGCCTGAGGCCCGGGGCTTTAGGGGAAAAACTATAAACCAAAATTCCTCGTGCCAATAGTACGCTTCGAACGTGCAACAACTTGAATTATGTTCTAAATGATTCTCGGGCGGAGGGTCGACTTGGGGATCGGCCATTGAGAAAGCGTCTGAATGGTCCAGCGAGACGCTATGTAAAGGCAGCACTTTGGCATTCAAAGGACAAACTGAGGAATGCTCCAAAGGGGAATCGGCAATCGAGAGGGACCCTCAACGAGCACCCTGAACCAGGTACTGGAGACTGAAAAATTAATAATTGACAAATCTTCACCAGACGGAGGTAAGTAACACCAAATAGTTACAGCGGTTTGTGGTAAAGTGTTGATTGCCTGTCGGACCCAAACTTGCTAAACCGACCTCAATGCCTCACCCTGCTGACATTTTATAAGGTATACGTGATAATTCCAGGCCATGCTTAGCCTGAGCGCTGAAGCTAAGCAAAGCGGGCGACTTGGAGAAAGTTGAAGTCAAGATTGACGGACAGGTCCTTTTCGGCATCCATCCGGTTGCGAAAAAGACGGTATTAACCCATATTGACCCTCGTCAACGTTTTTTTCGGACCGGTATTGAGTATGCTTTTGAGAGTAATTTGTCTTTTAAGCTTTGAACGCCGATATACAGGCGGGTGAGATATTTCGCTTGCACTGATACTGTCAAGGAGGTGATAAAGGGCTTGTAGGACTCAAATGAACTTGAAGTTGTGGCCAATGAAAAGTCGTTGAATCTTGCATTTATGGTCGAATAATCGATGATCATCCAAGCCACGCTTCAAGGGAGTACCAATTGTGTTCTCGAAAGAAACGAAGGCGATTTTTGGATGATGGTTTCGCCAAGCGGTGCAGGCTCATTGAAAATGTTGGGATTCAAATCAATGAAGCAATGTAACCTCGCGGGGTAACACACGCTAATTGAAACGAACCTCCAACAAAATTGAAACTTCAGAAAGCGCCTACGCAGAGATAGGTGTAACGATCAAGGTTGCACGATGTCCTTGATCGCACTTTGAGGTTCGGAAATGACGCGAGAACGCACGAAATAGTATAGAACAGATACTACTACGAGAGGTGCGAGTGTTGTCGAAACAAGAGAACAACTACGAGAAGTGAGACATAATGACCTGCGGGATGATTACATAACCCTGATCCTTACAATAGGAGAGAGACCATTAGTATTGCCAAATATGGACGCCGAGGCGCCCAAAGTGGCAATGTCCGAAGCGCGTCGTGCTTCGCGGCACAGAGCCACAACTCTTTCTTCTTCCATCTGATCAACGACATCGTTCCGCTTGTGCCCGCAGTCTTGTAGCAAGTACATTGCTCTTATTTCTACGACGTTACGGCGATGGACAAACACACGAAACCCGATTGTAAGCTTCTCCTCTTCTTTTGCGAGTAGACTTGATGAATACGCGTCGAAAGATGAAATACAGGTTCTATCTGACGCAAAGGTGCCTTTTATTGTGGAAGCCATTCGTCCTTCGGCTACTTCCTCGTGCAACAATGCCTTGGAAGCCGAATACATGATTGTCGAGGCTTCAGCCCACGAGAGCAAGTATAAAACGAGAAAGGAATTTTTTGAAGACCTCATCATCAACAGGGCCCCGGAGAAGGTGAAAAATGACAACAAACCCACCGCATCCTCCACTGTACGGGAAATCGCCGCATATCGCAAAAGGGTACTTAACAATAATCTAGTACGCCACCGCTTTGTATTCCAGCAATGGCCGCGCGACCCTAAAGGGAAGATCATCAAGCCAGAGAACAGCCAGCTAGGGAAGATGGCACCGAACATGTTGCAGATATGGGGTGCCACTCTCCTTGATTTTTATACCGTCCGTCGGATCCCCGATCTAGAGAACTTGGCGACTTTCTCCAGTGGCAGCAAGTTAGGTGCGTGGATGAAGAGCCAAGGAGAGACTTTCGCACAGGATTTTGTGGAGAGGTCCGAAGAGGAAGAAGAGCCAAAACTTATTTTACCGTGCGACATTGGAAGGCTCATTCAAGACGGAGAGGCGATATATTCGGACAAAAGATGGGTAAACGACGATGCAAATGATAAAGGGAAAGGAAAAGAAAAGGGTGGCTGGGAGCCTCCTCGACCAGTAAGTTTGCATGAAACGATGACAATCGAACATTTATTTACCGACCCAAATAGTGGCCCCCTGCCTCTCCGTTCGATCCACCCGCATATCCCAGTCCATGGCCGAAAATGCCCTTTATGAAAGATTTCATGACGCGCCTTCCTACCTTGCAGCAATACATCCCGCAGTCCTTACTGCCGCCCAAACTGGTAGTACATGACCCTTGGAGGTTGCTCAATACAAATAGGTACTACAATAAAGAAGAATTTACACGACAACAAGCTGTCCCATGGGACCAGAAAATGGACGTTACGCACGTGTATAGATTAAAGAACTCCAGAACAAATAAGAAACGCAAAGAGTTGGACGACCTGCAAGCACATGTGGAGGAGGAGAAAAGGAGAGCAGTACGCGACATCTTCCTCGCGGAGCCCCATTCAAGAAACGAGTTTCCTAGTGGATACATGATTGCTAGTGGCGATCCTCAACCTGGGTCTTGCAGACCTCCAGTCTTCATTGTACTTCCTTTCCAATCGAACCGCAAGCAGCCACGGGAAGCACACGTTTACATCGCTCCAGCGGGAAGATTGGAGAAGGAAACCATTCGTTTGTCTATAGAGTCGAATTCGAACTGCCACGAAATTTACTGGTCGACGAAGAAATTTGTCACGAGTGCATATTTGAAGACATGAAGAAAATTATCATCGAAAAGGACGGTGAACACGGGGAGCGGCGCGATCCGAAGTGGGACATCAAAAGCGGAAAATATTTGCTGAAGAAGACACAAAAGCCAGAGGTCGTGACGGAAATGATGAATGAGGCGTCAGGGAAACATGAAAAATACATTCTCAGGCCTGGCGAGTGTTCAGAGGAGCTGACATATGAAGGCCCTTTCCGGGTCATCGAAAGTCGCGTAAGATACCAGGACCTCGCGAAAGGCCTTTATTGCGAACACCTTGAGAAGACAGATAAAGCAATTCATCCCTTGACTTCGAAGGTTTATGTCGCGGCCAAGCTTTCGATCCAAGGAGACGGACATTTGAAAAACGAAGCCGAGAATTACCAGGCGTTCCCTCGGCACTTCTTTGAGCATTGGAGCGGGTATAATATTATCAACCCGCTGCACGATCCAACGCCTGTGGGTCCAATAGCGCCGCAATTTTACGGTTATTATGTTGTTGATGAGGAAGAGGAAGAAAGATTGAGGGAGAGACGAGAAGAGGAGCGGAAGAAGAGGGAGGAGGAGAGGCGGAGGAAGAGGGAGGAAGAGGCAAGGAAAAGGGCTGAGGAAGAACCAGCAATGGGAGACGCGATGGTAATAGACATCGAAGGAAATAAACACCACGCGAACGGCAAAGGTCCTGGCGCCAAGGGGAAAGAGAAAATGGTCGAGAAGGTGGATGAAGTGGATGTCAGCATGACAGAACAAACAGAAGACGAGGAAATAGAGGACGAGGAAGAAAGACGTCCCTCGGATAAAAAGAAGGGCACGGACGACGAGGCCGAAGAGGAAGAGGAACAGAGTCATTACCTCAGCCCCATCCTGCTACTTGAAGATTGCGGAAATCCAATCAGACCTGGACATCTCTCTATTGACGACCAGTAGGTTTCTCACCGTGATGATCTTTCCTTTTTCACGCTGCGTTTGGTCATTCACCCGCTCACCTTGAAAATTTTTCTAGAGCCGAATGTGGAGCACTTGTCTACCGCTTTAACGAAGAAGGATGGGTGCACGGATCGATAGCAAAAAGGAATATCCTGAGACAAGCAGGCCCACTCAGCGCCTGGCCTATCGAGCGCATGGTAAACTCTTCGGCGAGGGGAGGCCTTGGAAGAGACTGGAGCTTCCGGCTGATTGACTTTGGCAGGAGCTATCACGTTGACACTGTGGAGTACGGGACTGCGAGAAACGCGCTCGTAATGGAGGGGACCACTGTAACAAGCTGGGTCTACGATTGGCAGGAACTTCGTTGAGTTATGTAAAGTAAGATTCTAAATATTGAGCCGCGTTTCCACGTGACCACCAGCATGTCACTTCGTGTCGCGACATTACTCTTTGACTCTTTCACCGATACCCATCGTTATGAACTCCTTGTACACCTCTGGCGTGCGGCAAACGAATTCATTGCAGGCAGATATGGAGCGTCTGCGAAATGGCGACAACTCGCCGGCTCTTCTAGGTGAATATCAAGGGTACTTGGAATCTTGGTCCAATGGACTAACCGTTTGGGACACGTAGGACAAATATCGGCTTCCTTGTTTGCTATGCATCGAACGATAGATGACTATGACTCTATGACAAAACGCGAAATTATCAAAGCAAAGCAGGAGAAAGCTCAGATGTATGTTGGCCTTGTTGAATCGACTTATGAGAGAAGCCTAAGTATTTCAGGCGAGTTCAGAAGTTCCGAGCAGATTATGCCGAGTTGCGAAGCCAGTTCGACCGACTGAAAGGCGAGACTGCCGTTGCAGTACGTTGGTGCTGACGCTTCATTTACCCTGTAGTCAACCACTCACATGATTGATACCTAGCAACAAGAAGCCAACCGCGCAGAGCTCATAACTGGCTCCTCCTCCTCAGGGTCTACCCTATCGCCATCTGTTGACACAAGACGACGGTTCCAAAACTCTGTTCCTGGCCCTTCGACGATACATCCCGGACTACGACCTCAGGGCGAGATAGTCTCTGAGTCGCCTTTCCGCGGTCAAACACCGCAACCCGGACTGGGCGGAAGGGAGTTTCGTGCTCTGGATGAGCACAGTTTCATCCAAAATACAGACACCCGGCTGGATGAATTCCTGGCGCAAGGAAGGGATGTCTTGGATAACTTGCGGGACCAACGGAATATCTTGAAGGGGACACAACGGCGGATTCTAGACGCTGCAAATACGCTGGGGCTAAGTCGGGATGTTATTGGCTGGATTGAGAAACGGAGGTATGTGTTGAAGATCCTCTTCTGAATCACGCTCATAAATACAATTCAGTACCCAAGACACCTACATCTTCTTAGGTGGCGCCATGTTTACATTCTTCTGTTTCTATTTAATATGGAGCTACCTTGGATAAGACATTGGGTGACTGGTTATATATTTGGACTCGCTTTTTATTTCTTTATAGTGCTCTACTAATGCTTACTGGTCCTATGAACTATCGCGAGATTGAAGAATATGGCAAAAATGTTGCACTGATGTTATTTGTGAGTACCTTCTTTTCTTTGCGTACCTTCCTATGCAGTTTCAGACACATTTTCGTGAAATGGGAGCCATATAATTCTTGTTTTCCACAAGTTTTAGGATAAATCCTTCTTGAAATCGACGCTTTTCGTGGAAGACTATCTTTCATTCATGATCAACGTTGCAACAACGAATAATGATCCTTTGCCCGTAAAGGAATCTTTTTGCGTCAAGACGTCGCGTTACCAGGCATTTTATTTAATTCGAGACATTTCAGCCGACTGATATGACCAAAAATTGGTATGAATAGGCGGAAAGACGGGCCTATTGTCAACATATCGTTCTGAAAACGGCTGTATCCACAGCTGAGTCAATAGGTCCAAGTTGTTCTCATGCTCCCTTCGTTGAAAATAAGCGCCCTACCTTGCTTATAACATCCCCCGCACAATATATGTACAGTACATCCCTTGACATCACCCATGACCAAGATGAAGGTAATAAAGCTATGGCCGCTATTGTTACGTCCTCTCTCTCTCTCTCTTGTCTCCATACCTAATCTTGCCACGGATTGTGCATTTCGCTGCACTTAGAGTTTCCTCATGGCTAACTTCATCCCTTTCCTTCAGTCGTCACTCAAACCTTATGTACGTGGTTGTGACCGTATTTCTGGTCCTTGGCTTAACATCACTTCATATCAGTCCCGCCACCAGACTTCAATTTCTGGAACATGGCTCAATGACTGAGGAACAGGGCTGTCTCCTATGCAGACAAACAGTTGCAAGAGAAATCACAGAAATACTCAGTGACTGACAAAATCGAAGAGTCAAACAAAGTATGAAGGACCTGATAAGTAGCACCGAAGCACTTGTACTCGATTCCCCTGGTTCTTTGGTCGAGCGCGACTTCAACAACTACACGCTGTTTTCTGAGAAAGCCTCCACGGAAATCGATCTGGTAATAACGCACCTGATGGTTGAATTCCATGAACCTCCTCCGGAGAACCAGACCGAGCGCTACAAAAGACGAAAAGCCGCGATCACCAAGGCACTGGAAAAAATGCTCTTGTCAAGGTTTACAGCTTTTGGAGCATACGTGAACTTGAAACGAGGCAGAAGTTTGCTCATTCATGTAAAGCCGCATATTACGCACTTTGTTCTTGTAATTGGTGATCTCAGTACGTTTGGGTTGGGTGTTCCTTGAGGCTAATGGGTCTTTCAGGAAATCTTTGTGACGACCACCCTGTTCAAGTTCTTGTGGATATCATGCTTTTCAGAGCAGTTCTCATCATAATTCCTGAAGATGTTTTCCTCTGACTTTTACTAACGGTCTTCGGCTTTAGGCCCTTGGGCCCAGCTGCAGTTGAAGGTAGATCTAAATTGATCTCTAGCTGAATGAATTCTTTTATATCTGGGCTTACCAGCAGCTTGGGTCCAACATTTTTTCTTCAATGCTGCAATTAAGGAAGGGAGTTGGTTTGCTAGATTGCAATCAGCAGGGATGAAATGGGCGCCACCAGGTCTTGGAAAGAGGATCAGGATTCCTCTTGGAATCGGTGTTGGCATCATTGGAAGCTTAAAGGCATGCATATGAATCATGATCGGCATCCCTTGTGAACCCCCTTTCTAATACCAGGTCTGATTTATACCATAAGTTGTCCACATTGCTTTCTTGTTATGATTGGATTATTCAGATTTCAAGTTTTTGGTCTAGTAAGATGGTGGGAACAAGTACTTTTCGTTTTCTCGGTCGCCTAAAACCTCTACTTTGAGCCCTACTCCGGCAGGCACACAACCCTCCCCGAGTGCTTTCTCAAGAGCCACCTTGGCTTGGAAACCAGAACAATGTACAGGGAGCACGTACATGGGTGCTGGTTTGAGTTTATTCGACAAGAAATCAACTGTCATAGGTATTCTAGGTCCAAACTCTGGGCCAGCAAGATGAAGTCCTCCAATAATCTACATGTCAAAGTAAGTCTGGTGAAAGTCCAAGCTTTGTATCAGAGAATTTACCATATATATGGGGCGTTTAAACTGATCCACAGCATCCTTGACAACATTTACGATGCCAGCATGTGAGCAGCTAGCATAAAAGAGACAAGTTATTTGAACGATGAGACCGGTACTGCTAATATTCCCTTACGCGCTGAAGATAACTAAGCCTTTGCCAGCAATGTCGACGGCTGCATAGCGCTCGTCCATAATATGCTGGTTGTAATTCATAAAGCAGGTATTAACCATATGGATCAATGCTGACCTGTTCTTTGATCCATTCACCATGGGCATTCTGTCCGGGTTTTGGTCCCTTTTCAACCCATCTTTGTCCTCCGAGAATTCCGGCCTCGTACTCGGTTACTCTTGGAATTTCACCGCTCACCCAGACAGCGCCATTAGCGACTGCGTGGCCATCGCGGTGTTTCTCTATTATTGCTCCAGCATTCTCGATGGCTTCAAAGGAAGGATCTGGAGGGAGCGAACAGATGACTTTATCATAAGTCGGTCCTGGCGCGATGCCCCTCGCAATTGGTCGGTCCGGGTGGACATCAACAACACAAGCGGATGTACTAGTAGATTGGATGGGCGAACTTTTCTCCAGCTTGCGCCTGTGTAAAAGAAAAGAGAGCAGGCCTCCTGTATGATCGCTATGCCAATGTGATGCAATTATACGGTCGACTCGTTCCACAGGAGTTTGCATAGCAGTTATGTTTCGCACCAGAGAGAGGGAATCGGGCCCAGTGTCAAACAATGTCAATCGAGAGCTCTCTTCACCGGCGACGGAGGTCTCCTGACAATGTAGTAGATCAGTTACATAGATCATCATGTTTGAACCAAGGAGGAACGTACAATCAAGACGGAGAGGCCATGAGCGCCTATTCAGTTGTAGTATTAGAAGGTGCAGTTGTGATTTATGGCGAGTAAACTCGCCGCAACAAAAATTATCAAAGTCCAAAACGCGAACAGATTTCTCTTCGTCAAAGACACCATGATCTTGTTGCTGTATATGCTGAGATAGCTCGTGCGTAAACCCGGGTGGCAATTTAGTCATCCTGTGCCAAATTCATAACTGGAATCCCCTCGACATTGTACGTCATGCAGGAAAATGCACTCACCATTCAATGGAATTATCCACGAGAAACGTGATAGTTAACTTATCGACTAATTTCATGCCTGGAGGCATTATTGTTGAAGTCCAAAACGAAGGTGGAGCATTTAAGGGTGGGAAAGAGACTCGGCAGTGCAAGAGCTCAATAAGCTGAGGCATGGGAGAGAGCGCATGTAAAATCATTCCCGGTCATGAGCCGTGAAGACCGTCCGTAGGCATTCTATCCAAGACTGCGATATTCCTGTTGTTGTGTTGTTGTGCGCCTACTAAACTTGAATGTGGAGATGGAATAGAGACTCAACTTGGTGCTTGCTATGCACATTCCATTCAGCAGTGACCGGACCGTCGATCAAGAATATGCTTCGGAAGGTGCTAGGAATATTGCTACGGCAAAAATTTGAGCTGACAATAATACACTGTGGTTTAAAATAAACAGTTATGCATGCGCCAAAATACTAATTGTAATGCTGTTGACGATAATGGTCAAGAAGTGGTCAAGGTGGTCGATTATATGCTGGCCTTTTATATTTGAAGGCTATTTGCATAGAGCCACTTGAAATTCATTATAACTCATCAATTCTGACGCTCGTCTCGACTTAAGTGCAACCACGAACCATGATTCGGTCCTTTCAAGACTCAAACTAGGCAAGACTAGAGCGGAACACGACCAAGCTGAAGATTCCCGAGCAATCTAGGCCCTCGAGGATCATGAGGACAACACCGCCATCACGATGCCAACTTCTCTAAATGTGTATAATTGCATCGAATATCCTGGGCGACAAGTAGTGTATACGCTCCTTTACAAAGACAATATTACAGGCGGAACTTGACGATGCCAGAGAAAAAAAAAAATTAGAATAAAGATAAAGTCCCCCAGGATAGTCTCGTGGTAAAAAAAAAGGGCACGGACAAAGACAGAAAGCGGGTATTGAGATAGCTAACTGCATGAAAAAATTTAGCGTACTAATTTCCCTTTCAAACGTTGTTTCCTCCGTAGCCCATTCCAGCGCCCGATTCAGCAAGTTTACGTTGCCGGAACGCCTGCCAAAAAGTTTAGCGGCTACAATTCGAGAAATGTGGGGGGAAACAAACCTTGCGATACTTCGTACGCTCGTAAGTTACCAATCCGACAACGATCAGAGCAATGACTGAAATGCCCGCGAAGACACCAAGACCAATTGGGAGCACGGAAAGTTTCTTTCCAGGGAGAGTGAAGGCAGCAGCAGCGGAGGGAGTCGACGATGATTCAACAGCTGCCGCGGATGCAGAGGATTGGTCTGCTGGAGCAGCGGAAGGAGTGGGTGGTGTTGCCGGGGCAGACGTGGCTGCGGGAGCTGCTGAGGTGGCGGGAGCTGGAACATTCGACGTACCCTGATAACGCAAACAGATTAAGAAAAGGTCAATCTAGACCACAATTTGTTCTTACCGCGACTACAGGGCCTCCAGTGGCAGAAGCGGACGCAGAAGTCGACGACGCAGATGGCGCAGGTACGGACGACACGCCCTGATAATCAAAACATAAACCTCAACAGAAGCGGAAGGAAAGGTTGAACTTACAATGACGACGATTCCACCTGATCCCGAGTTGGTAGGGCTGGCAGAGGCGGAAGTAGCTGATGAAGTCGCTGAGGACGACTGAGAGGCTGGTACGGATGAGAAGCCCTGAAAAGAAGGCCAGACATCTTGAGAATGGCAGTAAATGGTAACGAATGGTAACGCACGACAACTACAATCCCTCCTGAAGAGGAAGCCGACGCCGACGCCGACGACGAGGCTGCTGTGCTGGTGGACGACGAAGAAACAGTTGACGAAACAGAGGAGGATGAAGCAGAAGAAAGCGTCGTGGCAGCAATCGTTGAAGCAGTCGTTGAAGCAGTGGTGGAAGTCGAGGATGAAGCAGTGACACTGCTGGAGGATGGTGTGGAAGCAGACGAGCTTGACGAGTTCATGGAGACAGTGCATGTCTTCACCTCTTGCACCGCATCTTTGCCTTGAGCGTCCTTTATCGGAGTGAGAACGACGACACAAGTTTCAGTTAGTAGTCCAAGAGGACTACAAAGGGATGAGTTACAGGAACAATATGGATGGGAAAGGGTACATACGTATTGGTGGTGTGAACTGTAGTGACCGAGGTGGGTTTGCCTGTCGCATTTTGTCTTGCATTGAGAGGTAGAGCGTTGACTGGAAGGGAAAAGAGGAGGAGACAGTGAAAGACAACCAAGAAAGCTAGTTGACCGGGACGAAGAGAGGGAAACATGGCTAATCGATCTTGAAGGTTGAGCCCGTTACCAGCCGGCGACTCTGAGGTAGGCGAAGGAGCAGCCTGGCCCGTTCGCGGTGGAGGAGAAGGAAAGGATTGGAAGTGCCCTCGGGGCAAATGAAGAAGAGAAAGAGAAAGTGGAGGAGCTTAAGAAACGTCGCGTTGCAATCAATCCCCGTTGCCATTCCATCATTCATTTTTCATTCTCCGACAAAATCTCCGAAAGTGTCACTACTCTATCGCCTTGTAAGCCCTACCATCCCTCACTCCCCATCTCCCCCGCTGCCACCACTCTGTCGCCCCTTCAACCACACTGCTCACTCCCTGCGTCCCCCACTGCTCGAACCCCAGAGACACAACCACATTGATCCCAGCTGCCATCAACACCGTGTAACGTGCTGATATCGGGAATGACATCAGCGTCAGCACATTCATCACAGCCTTGGGCGGCGCCAGCAACACCAGCACGTTAAATACCGTCAGCACACACATCGAGAACATCAGCCACCCTGCAGCGTAAAATCAGCAATCGCCACTCGCCACCGAGCACACGACACACCATTCGTCCACATCGACTGTCTGTACGGCGGTCCAATGCTGAACACGGCCGCCACAAGGATATACTGGAAACACGACACCAAAAATAGAGCCGAGTTCTCGTAGTTTGTAGACTCGAGTTTATTGTCTCCGCCCTCTGATGGCAGCGTCGTTGGGGGCGGTGTATACCTAGACGCGTCCAAGTAATTAGTCGACAATATTTTTGAAACCTCACTACTCACCATTCTTGCCGCCGAACCCAAAAGTAAGCCCAGAACTGGACAGCACTCGTGATAATGATCTGGCCGATAATGCTTGCCAACACCTTTTTAGACACCAAACTGGCAGTCGGCCGCTTTGGAAAGATTCGCGGATACGGAACGGTTCGTCCCACTGAAAGGCGTGTAACGTCGTCAGTTCATATCGCCAATCAACATATCCCAACCAGCTTACTCGTGACTGCTATCGGTATGATGATGAAGAGGTCGATGTAAAGGAACTGCCATAATTGATCATCAGTGTGACCATCTTCAACTCTAGCCCTCACCTGGAAATCCCCTAGCGATGATGCAAAGGAATAAAGCAGTGTAACCGAGGTGAACTGTATCATCGAATAGAGCGCCCTGAGTTTGCAGTCAGTGACAACCAAAGTCTAAAAGTTAATCGTCTTTACGTACATGTACTTGAAGCAGCTGAAACTGGTCACAAGTGCGCAGCGTCCTTCCTTGATGACTTCAATTACACATCCAATATCAGGCGTGCTCGTTGTAAATGGTGCAGCTACACTGGCCTCAGCCTCCGATAATGAGATCCCAACATCAGCCGCTTTCAAAGCAGCACAATCGTTAGCACCGTCACCACACATCAGGACGGTGTAGCCGAGCGACTGAAGACGTTCCACAACCTCATTCTTTTCATCAGGCGACATCCTTGCAAAAACTTGCGTTTTTACAAGCATCTGCGGGCTCCCAGTCAATTATCACGCGTACATACTTCATTCATATCGTTTGATTGACGTACCCTCTGCACAGTCTCAAGGGGTGCATGATTGAGCATCCAGCGAAACATCTCCTGTGATGACGAGCGAATAGTCATGGTAGTTAATCTCGTCAGCTTCTACTCCATGATGCGGTGGAGGTGCGAGAGGCTTAAGACTGTACGAATCGAGTTTCCATGTAGGATCATCCATTGAATTCCAGACTAGCTTGGAAAGGGGAATCGACGCGTTTCCTATTTTAATTCAATTAATGCCGAAAAAAAAAAAGACGTCAATGAGCGAACCTCTAGCAAAGGTGGGCGAAAATACGTGGGCCGCTTGGTTGATGATGCTGCATTCACGTGCGACACTGACTGCGGTGAGAGGGTTGTCCCCTGTAATCATCCTACATGCCAAGTGAGCAGAACGCAAAGCTTGGATCGCAGGCGCCGTTCCGGGCTTGAGCCTATTTTCGAATATGACGAGTCCCAGGAATTTGAGCCCAGATTCCGCTTGTTCCCTAAAGCCATGAAAATGAGCGTGTGATGTGTTGAGGATGTCAAGTAAGAATACCTCTTCATTCTTTGTGCTTTCAGCCAGGATAGACCTTCTATACTTTTCCCAGCAATAGCTATGACACGGTATCCTCGTTTGGTATAATATGATAAGAGATCGTCATAATCTTGTGGAACTAAAAAAATCAAATAGGACGATCAGGCTAGGTATAACCACAAAGGGAACACGCCTACAGGTCGATTTATCGCAGATCCCCGCCATAACCTCTGGTGCTCCTTTGACATAAATCTCCATACTGCTACTCTTCAGTCGCTTAACAATGACGCTCATCCGACGAAGAGCGGAGACGAAATCAAAGGTCCGAATAACACCAAGTTCCAGGAAATGTGCGTGCTACACGATGATTAGTAATTATGGTAAAAAAACCATGGAATTCACCTTAGACGACCCCTTCAATGCATCCTCCAAGCGGAATTGGGCACTTCCGGGTGGACGTACAACCGTCTGCACCAGGGCAGCCTGTTCAATGACTGTGCCTTTAGCCTTGATATTCCCAGTACCTGCAATACGCCCTTCTTCCAGTGTCCATCTCGTAAATCCAAACATCTTCACATCTAATGGGTCGCCAATGATTTCACCGTCGACCATTTTCAACGAATGGCAAGTGGCGAGAGCATGCAAAAACGTCGCTTTGTCATTCCCCAAAGGAAGGTCATGCACATCTTCCAATAGTTCTCCAAATCTATCAGTATTTCTTTCCAAACTGCGCACTCCAAGGATGTCAAGGCCATCTTCGGTCAATGTTCCTGTCTTATCGAAACAGCAGACGTTGATCTTCCCCGCAACGTTCACACGGTTGGGCGATATGCAGTAGATACCAAGCTTCCTCAGCCGGCCAATGGCAAAGCTTGTTCCGATTGATAATGTTGCTGGAAGAGCTGGAGGGACTACAACGGTGATCAAGTCCAAGGCGCGCACAACAATAGTGTGCCATGGAAGCTGAGGGTATTCTGAACATCTGGTTCATGGACTTAAGTGAAGAAGAGACTTACACCTATTTTGATGAACTCGATAGCACTAAAACAAAAACCTAGACCTGCAATGCCAGCAAGAACCCCGATAAATCGGACAGAATCACGATAGAATTTGAAACCGATGGGCTTGGGAAACAACATTGAACGGATAAGGGCACCCTTCGTAGTATTAAAACCTAGAAAAATGCCAAGATAAAAAATATGGCCAATGGCTAGAAAGGCACCCAGGAATACAGTACCTGTTCGGGCCACAAGAGCGAGCGCAGGTCGTCCTTGTCCATCGGGCATGTATGTGCCCCGTATGCGAACAACCCGAGTACCACAGTAGAGGAAAGCTTTCGGATTTTCGGCCTTGTCGTCCCGCCATTTCAGAAGATCGTCGTCCTTGACTGGTGTCTTGCTGACAGGAACGCTTTCTCCAGTCAACATGCTTTCGTTTAGAATCGCGTCGCCTGACAGCAAAAAGAGATCGGCTGGGACGAGAGAGAACTGGGAAGTGGAGAGATTGACAATGTTTCCGGGCACTAGCTCAGCCGAATCTGTTTCCACCCCTACAACGAGAATTAAGACGTTTGGATGGGAAGTCGCAAGGACTCGAACTCACAGGACCCATCCTTAAGGACATCCACGTTACAGACTAACTTTGACATCTCCCTCATACGAGCAACCGTCTGAACTAGGGTGAGAAACTGTTTGAAGAATTATGAAGAAAGAAAATAACCTTCTTCGTTTCGATTAGAGTGGTGGCAATGCTGATGATGGAGATAAGAGCGATACAGAATGCGTAATAATAATAGTCGTCCAGGGACCATAGAATGATGCTGGCAATTTGGAACACGTAAAATGGGTGAATGATCTGTATAGAACGAATGTTAAAAGAGGATGAAGAAAACACGGCGACTAACCTCGTCGACCAGAAGCGACACCGTAGACTTGCCCTCTATGTCGACCTCGTTCTTGCCAAATAATACCCTGCGCTGTTCCCTCACGTCTTCATCGATGCCAATTTGAGCAGAGGAAACCCCGGTCCACCGTGGATCCCGCCAATCCCTGTTGGATGTTATGAATGAAGGAAACGAAAATGAAGACCAGACAAACCTAACCATGTTGAAGAAACCTGTCCTTGGATCCACGGCAAAACGTGTATGGCGATAGTCTGCGACAAGTAGATATTTAAGTAGGCCATCCTTCGCATCATAAAACTCGTTTAGTGGCTTATAGATCTCTGTTCCTGGGACTTCTGGAACAATTTCCGGAAATACAGTCGAAATATGATAGGGATATGTCAGTTTTTGAATTGGAAGCAAGATGATAGTTTTTTGTGCCGACTATGATACACAAGGCGTGTTAGAATACAGAAAGCGTAAATCATCAATACATACCTCAACAACCAAGAATCCATTGTGAGTTTCAACGAAAGCCCTCTCTCGGGCTACCCAACGAAGCCATAGATGGGGAAACCAATGTCCAAGTAGTCCAAGGATTCCAAAAGTAAAAACACAACACAGCCGCCATAGCCACATTCGCCACGGTATAGTCTCATACCCAACAAAACGAACATTGCTGTCCTCATCCGCGATATACACTGTTTGCCTACTCGGTGAGCCAGGGGGGGGTGGTTCGAGGAGCGTGAAGGTGGTATCCATGTCTATGCGAGCCTCTCCACCAAAAACGGGATCAAGGTTGAGCAAAGGTAGGTTGTTTGTACCTTCACCGGGACTGGGAGGTTCAGAATCATACTCCATGCTTGGAGTTATCGACGCGCTATCATGCATTATATGCATGGATTTGTTGGAGTCGGTTTCAGAATCTTCTTCACCTGATGAATACCCCCAACGCTCCTCCTCTTCGTCGTCCGTGGCCAAAGCATCTTCCGACACGACATCAGATTGTCGGCTGCGTCTCGACAGACGGCTTGTCGAGGACCGCTGTGAAAGTGAAGGTCTGTCGTCTGAGGCTCCACTTCGTCCAAACAGATGCGCCAGATTTTCAAAGACGCCTGATCGAGCTTGGGGAGATGGAGACCTGTGCCGTTTTTTCCTACCCCTCGTTGCACTTGAACTTGCGTCGGTTTGCATGTCAGTCTCGTCTTGACCCTCGGGTTGACTAATCAGCCCTTCCACGCTTTGGCTTGATACCTGGCTATCCCTGCTATCTCTTCTACGCCTTTGAGAGAAAGAGTGTCTAGATTCGACGCTCTTTCTGCGAGCGAGCCAACCATCGCTGCTCCTCCGTCCCAGTTCGAAATGCGACATCCGCGAAACACTACTGGGATTCGCAGAGTGACCTGGTCCGGAAAACATAGCACCGTCTCCGTCTCCGTCATAGTAGGTACTATACTGAGAGTCGCGCCGTGTGCGACGAGTGTTATCAAGAGCCTGGTCTATATCCATTGCAGATGCGCCCTCTGTATAGTCGTAAGAAGGACTGGGGTCTTCTTGGGAGGAGCTTGCCATGGGAGCCATCTCGAACACGTCGCCTCTGGGGCCAATGGTACAAGTTGAAGAGCTCGTCTTGTCGGCTCGATTTCGAGGTGTGCTGTATCTATATGACGAAGTCAAAAGTTCGTGAACCGACCCGATACGAACATTTCCTTTTGTGGATGCAGCATGCGTCCTGACACCCAAATATAGATTTGAGGGCCTGGCCGCCTGGGCAAATAGCTCAACGGGCAAAGAAAGTGAATATAGATTATACAAAAGTGATGGCCGTTCGAAAGGAAAGATAAGAGGTACATACATACGAATCTCGACATCTTGACCTACGAAACTTGTACGAAACTCAAATATGAAGCTGCGACTGGCAACTGCCATAATACCATCACCGACCGGCCGGGATCTCACTTGCCCGGCTTCATATTGCGCTCAACTTCCTAACCCAATTCCTCTCATTCTACACAATGGTTGCTTATGACAAGGCCAAGAGCCAGGAAAAAACTGCTGAGGAGCACTACGCTTCGACGACTGCTCGAATTCAACAAATTCAATCGCAACTTGACAACTCCATCCGTGCAGGGAAGTTGAAAGGCAAAGTGTGTGTTATTACTGGCGTTGGATCTTTAAAGGGCATTGGGTAAGTGACTATTGACGCCATAGTAATCAACACTGATGCATCACATCCAGTCGCGCTGCTTCCCTCACATTTGCGCACGAAGGTCAGGGGTTTGCATCTGGCCTGTTATCACAAAATTTAACTAGCCTTGCTCATGGGCAGGCGCCAAACACCTCTATCTTCTGGATTATGATCCCACAAATTTGCCTGACTTGAAATCTAGCCTTGAGAAAAAATACTTCGATGTCAAAGTAAGCTTCAGGCCATCCCTCTGTTGTGCAGATTGACTATTCTCTACATTGCATAGGTCACAACCATACATGCCGATGCAGCAGACGAAGCAGCTATATCAGGTGTCTGTGAACAGGCTCTTCGTGAAGAGGGAAGGTTGGACGTCTTCTTCGCCAATGTAGGGATTCACGACCAATTTTATCTTCCCCACCCAAGTCTAACTTTGGGGTTTAGGCCGGTGTTGCTTCCCGAGAACCTCTCGAAGATACTACAGCGGAGACATTTATGAACAGCATGCGTGTTAACGCTCTTTCGTTCGTTTTTTTTTTCGTTCGCTACGCTTGAATTAATAGATTTGTAGATGTTTCCTTGCTGTCAAATACGGCTCGGCTGCAATGAGAAAGACCAACCCCTCGAGAGGAAAAAATGTCAGCGGAGGAAGTATTATCATGACAGCCTCCAGTATGCATTCGAAACTTTGAATGACAAGGACATACCTGCTGAACCTATTTTGAAACAGCGGCCGGAATCAGATCTGGGGCAGGTACAGTTGACTGTAAGTGAAGTCCTATCGATTTTGCCTGCCATTTATCCGAACATATTATACAGATAGTGCAAGCAAGGCCGCGTAAGTCGTTGGAGATGCGCCCAATCTCATCCTGACTGGTCCGATTAGCGTGAACTCGATCGCGCAGACATCAGCTTATCAGCTACAGAAGACTGATATCGTATTAACACGATTTGCCCGGGACTTATTGAGACTGGAATGACTGGGCCCACATTCGAATATGCTCGCCAACGTGGCTCGGAAGGGAAAATCGGACAGTTAAACCCTTTAGGAAGGTTTGGCGTTGCACAAGGTTCGTCTCCTTGATCATGCAAAGTCTTCAACACTGAGTTTAGTCTTTTAAAGAAATAGCAAATGCTGCTCTTTTCCTTGCTTCCGGTGAGCTCTACTTCGATGTCTTGGTGACGACACTGACATTAGGTCACGAAGACGACTCTAGCTATGTAAATGGTCAAAACATTGCTGTTGATGGCGGGTTATCTGCATCCCATGTCGTTCCAGGAAGATGGGCCTAGCTTTTCTGTGCGTGCCTCGTATTTATCTTAAATATGCAGTAATTTAAAGTCTCACACCAGGCTGTATGAGTCTTCAACAAACCCTAGCCCACTGGAAACCAATGTTTGTGATACATTAACCGTCAAATTTTCAAATTGCACTGCTGTTCTACTCTTGTAGAGATCAATACCACTGCTTATGACTTTCTTTGGGGTGCTAGAAAATGAATAGCAGATGAGTTGCCAATGTCAGCACATAGGCCAGGTACCTTCCATTTGCGAGCAAGCACAGATCACTTGCAGTTTCGACAAAATTCCGGCATTGTTTCTCCAAGGCTCAAGCCCCTCACATATCTTCTACACGATGCTCCTGCTTTGCTCCAACACTTTGCTAAAACTTAGAAAATAACTACAGTAACATGAATCAAGTATGTTGTGCTTGGACGCTACTGACGCCGCTAGGATGCTATGCAGACTGCCTGCTCTCGCCGTTGTGTTCATGTTACTGGTGTTTATCCTTTGCTAATCTAGAGTAGAGTGCTTTTGTGAAGTTAGGCAGGTATTCCCTACGGGCCGTGCTACAGCCTCTTAACATTCAAAGAGCTCCTAGCATCATGGTGTACAATCGCAAAATGTTCTCGCAGAAGTCTTCAGCGACAGTGAAAGTTTGCATGACTAAGACATGTTGCACGAATTCGGCTCCATCTACACAATCATAAGGATATCCAGGACCACATAATAAAGACAATAAACCTGTTGCTGCATTGGCCCAATAACTATGAGCACCTTTCCAGAATGACTGCTGATCACCCTACATATTGAGGAGTGTGGCTCGTTTCGACTGCAGTGTATGCATGCACCTCCTACTAAAACAAAAAGCCTTTTAGTCAGGACTTGGAAACTGTAAAGTGCAGGGAGCTAGTTTCTGGGTATTCTACTCCAAAATAATGACAATAATCGTTGGTACATGGTTCTGAATACACACCGACCGCCAGTAAATAAGAGTACACGTAGTAGTAAATACTAGTGTGTGTAGAACTTGATAGACGTCTGCACAGCCCTTCCACCTCACAACTTTAGCGGCATCTGGAGATAGCTCAAGTGCGACGCGTAAAAGTCAGTGGGACACGAACGGGCCTACAATGTGAATGCATGTCAGCTACATATTCAGTAAGTTTTGTTCTGATTTAGAAACCCACGTTAGTGTCAACATGTTGGTTGTCCTGAAGACTCTTGCTTTGCGTTGTTCCAAGGTCTCTCCGGCAAATTGTAACTCTTCCTTGATGGTGATTTTGTATCGAGATACGAGCATGGTCAGGACTGCAATGCCCTCAGTCTCGAAAAACCTAGAATTCATCATGATATATATCAGTGTGAATGCGTCTATAGAACTTCGAGAAAGTGTACTTTCTGCCCAAGCATGCACGAGCACCTGTCAGCAAGATTTGATTATATAAATACAGAAGGACAAGTTAAGACGACCATACCAACGCTAAATGGAATAAACGCATCACGGGGCCAGTCCGATTTCAGGAAACGCGAAGGTTTGAAGGTTTCGGGGTCATCCCAGTACCGGGCTGAGCAAGGGATAAGCAACTTTTGGTACGATGAAGGGCTTGAAAGTGTTCATACGATTATAATGAAGGCCTGGTGTATTGATTGCGATACGCGTTCCTTTCGGGATAGGGACTATCAGCTTTTCGCCTTCGGCGTTCCCAACGGAAAGGGCTGTATCCTCGGCGCTATATTTTGGGATGTTGACGACCTAAATAAAAAGTCACAGCTGCTTTGTGGTCAAGGGCAACATTACTCACTGGAGGGAATAAACGCAACGTTTCGTAAAATACACTATCAATCGATAGTGAGAGCTACCTCAGCCAGTGTAGCAAAACAATGCTTACGCCATGGAATATGTCAGCGATGGCATTTCCTCGTATTTCTTTATAAATGGTAGAATATTAGATGCAGAGTATGTTTTGCTGGGAGAACAGACCGGAATTCTGCCATCAGGTAAGATAGATTTAATGTGTTGTAAAAGCATTTCTTGCTCCTCTGGATGGAACGCCAAAAGCGCGAAAGTAAAACATAGGGTATGTGCAGTTGTCTACTCATATCGAGGTCAACGTCATGCAAGTCGGCTTGTATTAGATGGCTAACCTCGTGCCCAGCGAGAAGAAATATAAAAATATTGCCTTCATCCTGGTCGTTCAAGATCCAACTGATGAATGATCAAAATAACTGCTGACCGATAAGTTCACTCTCTGTCAAATGGTCGGTGTCGAGATCGGCGCTGTTGGCGTCAAGCAAACTAGTAAATAAATCATGGCGTTCTACTTTTTCTGAATTGTAGCGTTCCTTGACCATTTCTGACATGTATGCCTGTATACCATTTCGATATAATGCTGTCAAATATGTGCGCATTTTACGTACCCCTAGTTCTTCGAATGCAGTTTTGACATTTCGGAGACGAGCTGTGCCATATTTCAGTGCCCACTCTGGTAGCATTGCCTTGAAGATAATATCGGAAGACGCGATGTGGAGTGAGTCTTTGAAAGTCATTTGATGTCCTGAGGGGATGACGACATCGTCGTGCCAAGATATCTTTTTCCCGAATCCTAGTTGTGCTATTTAGATACTAAGCGGTCTCCCTCGTAAGGAAAGACTTGCCTGCGACCCCGATAACAAAGAGAGCAATCTGGAGTGTTGCGAATATTAGGGCTGATTTTAAGGTGGGCAATTGGAAACGCAACTGGAAGAGTGACTTCGACACAGTGGTTCACAGAGATTTGGTCCTCATCTTTCCAAACTTCGTCAAAAAGACCAACCATTATTTGAACCGTCTCATCCCAGACCAGTTTGTTGTTCCGCTGGTAATTGAGATATAAACCAATCAAAATCTCGAGTGCGTTGACGCACATCAGAAAAAGCTGGAGCAGAAATCTTCCTATACTTCTTCCATTCCTCCCCTTCAGAGGCCACAATATTCCGGCCGAAGAAAGTCAGGATTTCATACTGGAAGACGGGCTTAGGAAAACGAGCCCTTGAAGATGTGACTTCCTTTGTCTTCTTCAGTCTGAGAGGATATCATCAACACTCGGTAGACTTCACCTTGATGGTGTTTGCGTCTGCAATTGTAACAGTGGTAGTGGGACTCGGGAACATGAAAACCTAATGGTCAAGTTTCAGGTTGCTATTTCCGTCATGTGGAAGGATACATACTATCGAGTTCGTATCCCATCCCGTGGATTTATAGCCTACATCATTCAAAGTAGGTGAACGACAAAACTTGTTCAGTCCAGCAACATTATATACATACTGGCATGTTTATCACCAAAAAGGTGATTACTCCCTGGACTCAAGCCAGGTGCTCGGGGGAAGAGGAACGCCACCGCACTATAGTGCGAAAACAGTGTGCGGTAGCCAGGAAGGTGTCTATCAAAACCCGTATCCCGTCTGGTTTGTTAGTCAAATATTATTTGATATGACACACCCAATCGAGCGAACCGCATTCCAGAAGCTGAACAGCTGTCGAACAAAATAGAGCAGTCCACAGGACACCATCAAGAGCGGTAAACCTTGCATCGTGATGGAGGAAGTGCAAAACGGTTACCACATGCAATCCTCTGACGTTGCTTGGTCTGTTTTGGGTCTGTTTTCTTCAGGCTTTAAAATTCAGTGATTTTATTTGCAAGGGTGACATCGTGGGACGCTAATCATTGATGAGCTCAGTTCGGGAGTCTGAACATCTAGTGACAGCGCTACCCGTGTCAGTATAATAAGTAATAAGTACAAGATGTTCTGCGGAATAAGCGAACAAGTCGACCGCATTTACATCTCTGCAACACGGCTACATCTTCCACTGACATCCAGGAGGAAGCCAACAAATCATATCCTGCGTGTAAACACAAGTGGGACGCGAACTGGGCTTTAATTCCGATACATGTCAGTGACCGAAAAGACAACAGCCACGGAAAACGTACGTCACAGTCAACCCTTGCCGAGTAGTCAAAACCCTTTCCTTGCGTTGCCTCAACGTTTCTCCAGAAAACTGAGGCCTCCTTTATTGAAATCTTATATTTGGAAACAAGCATAGTGAGAATCGCTATGCCTTCGGTTTCAAAAAACCTGCAATTTTTTGAGTGGATATACTAAGGAAGAGTGGAGTCATACCCACTTCCGGCCAAGGCATGCACGGGCTCCTGAATGGTTTCAATAACTTAAATTTGAAGTAGGACAAGTGTATTTGTAGTCACCAGCGCTAAAAGGTAAGAAGGCATCTCTTGGCCAGTCTTTCAAGAAACGTGCTGGCTTAAACTCCTGTGGATCTTCCCAATAACGAGCTAGGACATACTATTAGAACTTGAAGTCATCCCGATAAGGGAAGCATACGGTTGTAATGTAAACCGGGAGTAGATATAGTTATATCTGTTCCCTTTGGAATTGGTACTGTGATTTGGTCTCCGTGACAATTGGTAGCTACAAGACTGGTGTCCTCTGCGGCAATTTTGGGAATGGCCGACACCTGTGATGGATTACTCATTAGGATACTTCAATAGTCAGCCGTGATGGATGACTGCTTACAGGAGGAAACATTCTTAAAGTCTCGTAAAATACCCTGTGAAAAGATCCGCGTATGTCGTCAATTTTTTAGATAACCAAAGCCACCTACGCGTTTGAGTACGTCAATAAGGGCATCTCCTCATAGGTCTACCGGGCACCCTAAGTTTTCAATCGAATCGACAGGCAATGGGTACCCACAGGGGATCGACTATTGGGAACAATAGATTGGATATGTTGGAAGAGGTTCTCTTGCTCGTCTGGGTAAAGTGCTAGGAGAGCAAACGTAAAGCACAAGGTATGGGCGGTTGTCTGTCATTAAAGATGGGTGAGGAACCAATTGCTTTCTACGAGAAATGAGAGCGTACCTCGTGTCCAGCAACTAGGAATATGTAAATATTGCCTATAAGCTCGCTCTCGCTCAGAGTCGTGACGTCGACAGTGTGGTCATTTGCTTCTAGTAGACTGCTAAAGAGATCGTGACGTTCCACTTTCTGGGCATTTTGACGATCGTGTATCATTTCCAGCATATATTGCTAGTACACGACGAGGTAAATGACAGGGGCTCCTTCCAATGAATTGGTTATAAGAGCCTCACCCGTAGTTCATCGAAGGCCAGTCTGGCGGTCTTTAATCTCTGCGTGAGGCCCATGCCCCACTCAGGCACAAAGAGTTTCACGAAGAAGTCAGTGGTTACAACATGGAGAGCATCTTTAAATGTCATCAAGTGACCAGGAGGTGTTTTGGTGTCTTCTTGCCACGAAATACTCCTTCCAAATCCTTTGAACAAATTGGGTTGGCTTAAAAACGGGACTTGACTGCAAATACTTACCAGCGGCACCAATGACAAAGAGAGCAATCTGGTAAATGAGAGGTCAGAATTTAAACTTAAAGGTTGGAAGAAGGGTCAAGTTCATACTGGCAATGTTATGTCTACGCAGTGGTCGACCTCAATAAAGTCACGATTCTTCCAAACTTCTTGGAAAAGCCCATTCACAATGTCAACACTAGAGTCCCAGACCATCTTGTTGTTGCGCTGAGGAACGAAGTCAAAGTTGTTTATCGAAATTTACCAGAAAGATAAAAAAAACAACTTGCATCGGAAAAAGCTGGCGCAGATATTTTCCTATATTTCTTCCATTCTTCTCCTTCCGAAGCAACAATATTATGGCCATAGAAGGACAAAGCCTTATAGTGATGAACGGGTTTTGGGAAACGAGCCCGTGAAGATGTAACTTCCTGGATTCATTTGTCGGTATCTCATGATCAGAAAACGAAAGTGGGTAGATCTCTGTACCTTTATGGCTGCAGCATCTGCAAGCACGATCATCGTGGTAACGTCAGGGACCACTGAAATCTAACACAAAGCGAGATGAACAGCTGTATGTGATGTAAATTTAAACCCTTAACAACTAACCGAGGAGATTATATCCCATCCCGCAGAGGCGAAGTCTAAAAATGACGTCTGTGAGTTAATAAACCGAGTTTCTGTGCTTATTTACGTTCGTGCTTGTTGATGAATAGGCTATTGCTTCCTGAGGTGACACCACGGATTTTTGGTAGGAAATTGCCCAAAAAGCTGGCAGGTGACAGGAAAAGACGCGATCCAGGGAGGTTCCTAACAGATATTCACAAAGTCAAGAGAGACTATATAAGCCGTTGGTCAAAACGAACTGGATGGACCGGATTGCCCGCCAAAAGCCAAAAGCTTTTGACATGTATACAGAACGATGAGGGAAAGTAGTAGGAGTGCGACGCCGTCCATTGGTGACTTAATGGTGTGGAGAGACGCAATAATACGGGAAAGGTTGTGGACCGTTGTGCAACTTGCAATTGTGTCTTATACATATGCTTTTTGCCCATCATTTGAGCATCGTGGCTTTGTGAAAAAACCTCCTTGCGATCAAGTTATCGCCGAGCTACCAGTCATTTACTCACGCATTAAACGGGGTCATTAACATCAAAGCCGTCTCCGAGAGGCAAGCACAAGCATTTTAGCACTGAAATAAGCTCTAAAAAGGCGCCCACCTGTAGTGAACTCCAGAGCTCTCAACATATAGACACTTGACCAGTTAGGAAACGTTTTTATGAACAAGTAAAAAGTTGTTAACTTGAATGCCATGTCGTGGTCTGCCGTAATATGCATTAGTAAGCGGTCGCCTTATGAATCTCGATGGCACCAAATGGGAATTGGGTACACAAGAAAGTCAGGTAGATAGGTATCAAGAAGGGTATTACTTTTTGTGACAAGGAATCAAATTGAAATCACTTGATTTCGAGGAGCTTGACCTCTGCAAATACTATTCAGATTATGTAGCATCGCAGAAGTAGAGGACAGACCAAAGATGAGGGTGGAGTTGGCAGGAATTTTATCTTGTTTCTTGGACCCATAGGCCATATTGGGAGGGATGGTCAGAACTCTCTCGCCTCCAACCTGCATACCTACAATGCCTTCCTCCCAACCTGTGTGCTGTCAGTCGTGAGGGACAAAGGGTATATCTCGACTTACCTTTAATGACCTGCCCTTTGCCTAAAGTGAATGAGAGCTAAAATTGGACTTTGAGTGACGGTGTCTAACCTCAAGGCTAAATTACACCCACAGGCTTGCCAGAAGTATTCTTATCAAACTCTTTTCCGTTGGACAATTTACCTATGTATCTCATCTTAACACTGTTCCCTTTTTTTGCCATGGGTCCAGTTCCAATCTTGGCATCCTGAATGACGACACCACCAGCAATTGTCTTCTTCGTAAATGGTGCCTTTCCTCCTTTGTCGTCTTTTTTTTCCTTGGTCTCGACAGTAGACGTTTTGTCCTTATTGTCATTTCCAGCCTTTTTGTCCTTCTTTTTCTTATCTTTCCTCTCTTCTTCAACAGGGGCTGACAGGGCATTTCCGTCGTCCGTCTTCAACTTCTTGTTCTTCTTCCCGGCCGACTCCGGCTTGGTATCGTCAGCGGCGTCCGACTCACGGCGACGCTTCGTAGCCTTGGGTGATACTTCGCCTTCGACCTCCTCAAAACGACTACATTGACGTCAGTCATGCAAAAGTTAGTTCAGCCAAAGACCTTATTGCGTACCTTGCGTCACTCTCCAGATCAGCAAGGTCGTCTGGATGCATTTCGACATCGGAGCTGACTTCGCGCAGGTCGTAAGCATCCTCCTCGAGATCGTAGTCACCCTCGTCGTCAGATCCATCGGACTCTGGCTCTTGGTCGTCCAATTGCCCTGGGTATTAAATTAGTTGACCACAGGAAGAGAACCACAGCACACAATGCTAACTGATATAATTGCCACTTAGATAGACCTTGCTAAAAGATGGTGTAAGAATGATTGTTATATCTGAGAACAGTCATCACGCATACTTCTTGCCGGCGACTTGGATAGTAAATTCACTGTCAGCGTCAAGCGTTATATCGATAGATGCATGTTCTATCTGGACGGATACAACGAAGGTAAGTGCTTTTCTCAGTATCCAAGGTCAAAATGAAACACACCTTCCCAGGAGTCAAGGCGCAGAGGACGGTGGTGACGAGCAAGTCTGCCTCGTCTTTTTCTTCACCCTCGTCTTCGTCAGGCATCAGAGATTCGAACTTGAGTTTGACGACTGTCCTGCTCTGGGCGTCCGCAATTTCCTCACCGAAAGCCACATTGGTTATATGGACAGTCACTGGAGGATGGATGGTCTTTTCCTGGCCACCATCAAGGGTCATATGCCTAAGTAGTAAATATGAATAAAAGGCGGTGAAGGACGCGTGAAATCCTACCATAATCCCAGGACAGTCGACATTTGAAGCAAAGGAAGTTTTTTTGAACTTTCTTAGCGAGACGCGAAGAAGACGGCAAGCGCCGAAACTCCGCTTCCTTGCAGTCGCTCGATTCGTTCATGAGACTTAACACTCGGCAATGGTGAGTACCAACCTTGATATCGGACAACAGAACGCTGACGACAGCATAGTCTAACGTTCTACGGCCATATTTAGCTGCGGTCAGATCGACTCTGACAGCAGCCCTGACTTTGGAGGACTTCTCATCTCAGGTAACCGCATCTTCGTGAATTGGACGTTGCAGTTACAGTCAACTCCGAATTACAGGTCGTAGAGAGGCACAATAAACCAGAAGTAGAAGCTGGGTAAGTCTTTGCAGTTATCCTTGGTTTTCGGGCTGATCTTGCCATGGCAGGACATCCAAGGAAGTCCTCCTCAATCCCCTGACCATCTCACGAAACGAAAATGAACGTGTCTTAATCGAACCGTCGATCAACTCCATCCGACTAAGCATCAAAATCAAGCAAGCAGACGAGATCGAAAGGATTTTATGCCACAAATTCACGAGATTCATGATGCAGAGGGCAGAGAGCTTTATTGTGCTGCGGCGGAAGCCTGTCCCCGTATGTTATGTCTTCTCTCTGGCACAACTTGTTCTGACGTTGATATCAGGGATACGACATATCCTTTCTGATAACCAATACGCATACGGAGACTATGCTCAAGCATAAAATCGTCGATTTCATTATCCAGTGCGTTTCGTGTGGACCAAATATTCCACCACTCACTATGACTTGTCAGATTCATGGAGGAGGTGGACAAAGAAATCAGCGAAATGAAGCTTAGTCTGAATGCCAGGGCGCGGATTGTTGCTGAATCATATCTTACGGCTGTAAGTCGCTGACTTTTCTGAACGGCGTCTTGTTCACAATGTTATTTAGATCCAAGGTTAACTACAAACCAAGTCAGTGTATGTAATTT
This sequence comes from Galerina sulciceps, assembly GCA_023014345.1. NCBI lineage: Eukaryota > Fungi > Basidiomycota > Agaricomycetes > Agaricales > Galerinaceae > Galerina > Galerina sulciceps. The sequence goes on from JAEDXJ010000061.1 coordinate 127,163, forward strand.
TAGAAAGGATGTTTGCGTGTCCACAGTGTATCAGACAGATATTCCAAACCTTTCCTTGCTATACTCCCATCAGACCAGCTCCAAGGACCCACCTCGTAGCTCGGAAACTTCAACACAGATGGTTGGTATGGTTAGTTATGCGATCCCCTTCATGCGAGCCTCAAGACGTGCTTTGATTCTATCCTTCCACTCCCAGTCCAAAATTGCGTATCCTTTCACATCCGTAAATGTCCCGTCTAGCAGCTTCCAACACTCTTTTTTGTGTGCCTCCAGTCGTGCACAAGCCACTTTTTCCAACCAGCCCTGCATGCCTGTATTATCGGCCGCCGTCTCGAATATCACTCTATGAAACTTCTTTTCTTCAAAGATATATCGAAGTAGCACATAGAACACCTCTGTAGCAAGGTTTAGTCCATGTAGATCTGGCAAAATGATGATCCCCGCCTCGCAGGAAGTGTGGAATTCGTCGATATTGAAGTACCCAGATATCCCTGCAAACCGCGTAGTTCCATCTTCCCTGCAAAAATGTATATGGAGGTCCAGGATGCGGTTATCTTCTGCTCGTGTTTCTCGTCGAATGCGGACTTCGTCTACAGTCATCCGTTCCGGTAGAAAACGCAGAAAACGCCGTGTGACTGGGTGGGTGCGACAGAACGCGACTGCTTCGTCATCGCCAGGAGACGGCGGGAGGAGTTTGATCCTCTTCCAGGGCGATTCAAGATATGTTGAGTGCTGGGGCATGATATATTTTGCAGCATCCAAAATCGTGGACGGGATATTTCGTCAAGTTTGTAAGATATCTAGCCGATCAAAAACCGAAGACCTCGGCCCTCAGGCCTCAGGCCCCATTCCGTGTCTCTCATCATCAGTCTAACAATCCTTCGCAGGGGTTACTTCATCCTGATTTCCGAGTCGCGTATTAATTCACTTATCAGTTTAAATAACTACGGCGAAGTGTATGTAACAAACTTGCAACCTCCGAGGGGAATTGCAGTGGTGCATTACAGTATCGTAAGGCCTGAGTAGCACCAGGCTTGGTAAAGTAATGAATGGTAATTGGTTTCTTAAAGAAAAATACTTGGACACTGTTTATATATGAACTGTTAAAAAAGTATTTCAGGACGAGCCGGTTAGGCAGCAGAAAGCTTTGACAGACAATTCATTTAGGATATTTGACTCCTTCGGAGTCCAAATAGTTCCACAAGGTCTGTAAGAAGGAATAAGAAAAGAGGCCTAACTCTGACAAATATTTTATCAATCACCTTGCAGACGAGCTTCTTTTTGTTGGCGCTGAGTTTCGGAGCGTTTTATGCCTGAAAATGCCTGAGAAGATCACAATGTTATAAGGAGCAACGGTCAACCAATAATCCTGACTGACTTGTTGGATAAGTTGCTTCTTCTTTTCTTGAATATCCAGGACCTTGGATTCGACGGTGTTCTCGGCGATGAGCTGGTAAACATGAACGTCCTTCTTCTGGCCAATGCGGTTAACCCTGTCTACAGCTTGACTCTCAATGCCCTCCTGTTAATGATAGTTAGTCTTTGTAGTGGTGCTCAAAAAGTCTTGACATTCCTGCCACCATCTAGATTGGATGACGTTGGTTTTATCAACGAGATCGCTGTTAATTTAGAGGGTACTCACGGGTCCATTCTATAACATAAAGAAAGTAAAGAACTTAGAATGAAGAAGACGAGAAAAAAAACTCACAAATAAACATTATTTGCAACTGAATTAGATGTAGGAACGGTAAGTCTAATCCTCACATACAGAATGACTCACCGGTTAAGTTAAGGCCGAGAGCGCCCTATTTTCATGTTAAACCGTGCCATCTTTGGTATGCAATAGAACCTACCGCCTTTAAAGAGAGTAGCATTACACGAGGGTTCTCCTCAGAGCCAAGGGAATTCATCGAAGTGCCGAAGTCTCTTGCTTTGCCCTTGCCCTTGGACTTCCTCTTAGAAAGGAGACGAGCATCATCGTCCGAGTCGTCAATAAACTTGTCATCGTCATAGTTGTTATGCATGGCAAAATCACTATCATTGCCATCAACCTCCGCGATGTCTTCAGCGACATCGGAACTCAAAGTTTGGGACCTTCTTCCGAGACTTGGTGGAGCTGACACATCTTCTTCCAGCGAGACAGAGAACCGAGCAATTGCTTCTTGCCGCCTTTTAGCGGACATCTGCCCGTCAAATCGAACAAATGGAATACTATTTTGGGCATTCAGAGTGATAAACTCGGAGAACGATAATGCGCCCTACCCTTCCTCTTCTAAAGTTTCTGCAATCTAATAATAACAATAAATTTACCCTATTTTAATTCGTGATAATGAATTTGCTTACCTTGTCGAGGAAGGACGTAAATTGAGAAAATACAAGTGATTTTTCACTTGTCGGAGAGAGCCTGAGAAGGTGGACTAGTTGATCGATCTTCGCAGATGAGCCCACAAGCATGCCCTCAGATTCCTCTTCTCGAACCCTAGTGGATCGTTGTGTCAATTCAGAGGGGGAAGGCGGCTCTATCAAGCCAGACATTGTCAACGGGCGGCGATCCTACAATATGAAAGCTTAATGGATTGCAGTGAGATTATGGACGAGAGATATACCATGGGACATTTAGGATCTGCCCGGGTAAGAATCTCAGTGATGCTGAAGATAATTCAGCGGCTTGTAAGCACATATACTGAAAGACTGTACCAAGTGAGACAATACTTGTGGGAACAGCTGGTGATCCGGGCATCGTTAGGAAGGGTTCCAAAGCAGATTGGACATTCCTCGGAGTCCTCTATGGCTTGAACAAGGAGCTCTTGCAGCCTCCTTTTTTCCTCGGGGGTAATTGAGATTGTTGGACCAGGTTCGTCGCCAGTATCAGTAGAATGAAGCGTTTCCAAATAATTTGCTGGAACCAGCCCCGGGTGAAGAGCAATCTGTCTCATGCGGGTGAGCATACTAAGAACATTTGATTGAACCTGTGGTTAAGCTGTTTGGCAGCTGATAAGGATGCATGATATTAAGAATTTACCACCGCAGCTGTTCCTACTCTGAGAGCACTTTCTAAGCGTTGTTTAGATAGTTGCTCGACTTGATCGTATAAGCGCTACGTGGGAAATTTTAGAGAATTAAAACTTGTAAAAGATTTCAACAATTACTCTTGCGTCGTCACCAAGGGCGACGGGAACCTTAATCATCTCCACCTACAAACATTAGTGAGTCGATATGTCCAGTAAGAACAAGAAAAGGCCCTTACAGGCGGGAGCTCTATGATGGACTTTCCGTTACGGTCTTGCATCTGCATTACATTTTACAACATCACAAACGCTGGGAAAAGGAACTACGTGAGGAACTTGCCTCTTTTGTACGGCGGATACAGATGTGAGTCATCAGTGCCTAAAATATCGACATGAGACAGGCCCACAAAATAAAAACTTTCAACCTACTCGAAGGAGTTCTACTCCAGATGTTTCGCCGTTCTTCAAAGGTCTAAGCAACAATCGTTTGTAGAAGTCCTCGTTGTCAAGTGGGCGGCAAATTTTCAAGAAAGTAAGGAGTGAGCCAAGATCCTGGGTAGCACCATATTGGCCACAGAAACGTTGCAAAAAAACTAGATAACTCACCCTTGGAGAGTTGATCTAATTCAGAGGTTAATCGGAGGCAAACTTATTGATGAAATGGAAACTTACTATCGGTGTACCAGTCAGGACCCAACGTCTCGACGCAACGAGGCTAACTACTGCCTTGGCCATTTTGGTCTTTGGATTACGGATGCTATGACCTTCATCAAGGATAATTCTCTGCAATAGATTAGCCAAGAAACAATCACCGGAGGGAAATATGACACAAACCTTCCATGAAACCTCAAACAAGTTCTTTTCACCTCTCTTTTTCTTCTTGCTCGGTCCGGCTGTGTCATTAGAACTATCGTCATGTTCTCCAGCGACTGTTTGATAGGTGGTAATCACCAGGTCGTATTTTTGGAGTTCTGCGGCACTTAAACTACGGTTAGAACCATAATACACGCAACTCGAAAGCATTCCTGGTGTGCAGTGATCTGCAACTTGTTTCTCCCAGTTCGAAAGGACAGACAGTGGCGCAACTATTGAAGACCGTCAGCTTATGTGCTGAAAAGAACTAAAAGACACACCTATTAAAGTTGACTGAGAAAAACCTGGGTCTGTCTCTTTTTTGGTTGCAAGGATCAAGGCAATCATAGTCAGAGTTTTCCCCTGGCACACATAGTCAGAAAAACAAAAAAAGTTAAGCGAATGAAAGGCCTACCAAACCCTGTAGTGAAAAAGTAATCAGAGCTGTTAATAAGTTATTGAAAATTTCCATACCATTGCATCAGCACACAATGCGCCTCTTCCAAGAGGGGGTGGCATTTCTTGTGGCGTTTTCGTGGCGACTGGAGACTAATTAACCATGTTTAACTCCATATTCGTTTACTTACTGTTATAGTAATATTGCTTCATATGTGCGATGATCAAAATACTCAAAATGAACTATGCAAAGCGACCAACCTGGTTACCTCTCTTCCGCAGTTGCCAAAATTGCACAGGTTTATCCGTCTCCTTTCTAGGGAGAACAGGATTTTCACATTCAACACACCATTGAAGAGCTTGGAGCTATGCCGAAAGAGACGCATTTAAGTTGGGATGGTCAAGGACAACTATCTCCTCACTAACCTGATGTTTGAGAAGGTCAACTGTCAATTCACCACTGGCAACACCAGGCGGGTTGGGGTGAACCGGCATATTCAAAACATCGTCAGTCGAGCACAAGGAGTCCAACAACGAGCCACGCCTGCCCTCATCATCGACTTTCTCAAGATTGTTGATCATATCCCTGAGTTCCGCAGCCTTTCGAAGAGATTCTTGCTGTATGCGAATGGCCTCATGTTGAGCAGCTGTTTGTGGCGGATTGACGGCATGCTGCGACGATAACGAGGGGAAAGATGTTGAGCTGCCTACCCGACCATTGACGGTCGCGGACTGGCGCGCGGTAGCTTGTGCCTTAGGGAAGCCCCGTTGACCGGGTGTAGCCCATATCAACAATGGTTCCAATTCACTCCTCTTATCAGATGGCCCATAAATTTTGAGGGTGCTAGAGACGATCAGAATTCGACAGAGGAATAGTCGTGCAAACATACATGGAAAGCGTGTAGGCTCTGGATCCCCCAACTATATTTTAAGCCTGTTAGTTAATGCCTAGAAAGTGATCGTCTAATGCATACGGTTGCCGTCATTAATGACTCCTTCCACCGTGACAACGCGTCGATCAAGCAAAGGCGACAGTTTGGAAGCGACCTTCCTTGGAAGATGACCAACCTGAATCCGAGATATGTTCTTGACTTGGACGGCATTTCTGGATGAGGAGTTTACATCCAACATTTTCCACGAAAAAATTGATCAATACCTATCGTATGGGTTCTGTGGCTCTCGGACCAACATGACTTCTTCTCCTGATCCCACTAAACCTAACTTACAGTGAGAAAACACCAAAACAACGATTAGCCAAAACGTACCTTTGTAGTATTGAATACCGACAACACTCGTTGATAGATTGCAATACATTTCGTCTCTGACCTCTTCCTCTTCTGGTTCCTCCTCAGCCAATTCTTGTGTCCCGCTGGAAATAGATGAAGGGCCTGAAAAGGAGGCTCTAGCATGTGTAGGTCGGTCTAATTCAGCTTGAGCTGCTTTTCGTTTACTGTGGGTCTGCAGGTTGGAGGCGGCCGTTTGAGCGCTTGCAGGAATGTCGGCCAGATCTATGCGCCGCAATGATATTGCCTTTCTTAATTTATCCAAATCGGCCGGTCTGCAGTTATAAGAATGAGAAATTATTACAATGACAAACTGTTCGCTTGGAAGTGATAGATACCTCAGAGTTTCAATCCCAGTTATATTCTTTTCAGGTGTTATGGCCAACTGAGCGAGAATATCCGGAGTTACACAGCCCCTAAATTGAAGTGAAGAGTTGAACTTAGCTACAATTCTTGGCATAACGAAGCGATACAATACCAGTGGCGCCATTCGACAGAGTCCCCGAACTGACCAGCAGTGGTTCGGCCATAACGCAGAGTGCCAATGGGCAAAAGAGTATCCTGCGTTGATATGAGTGGATTACACACAAGGAGATGGAGACAGGTATACTTTGCAAGGTGATGGTGCATGACATTTTGCCCTAGCGCTTTTGCTGTACTATAAAGAACCCCATGTCATAAGCCGCGCTTCTGAGAGACTAAGACTGTTAACCTACCCCCACAGCATGCGTCACAGACATGCTCCTTGAGTTTAAATAGAAAATAAAAAGTCTATACGTTTGTCAGTTAATACTGTGGATGAGAAAGATTGGTGAACAGAAAAACGCATTTTGGCCTAGTTTTAACTTTTGGGGTCAGCTTGAAAACGCGTCGGCCAAACAAACACCAACGCGTCAATTACAGTTTACGTACAACACCTCGCCACCAACATCTATTCCATTTTTTCGCTGATCAAACATGTCCGACGTTGAAATGCATCCCTCTGAAGGTAAAGCATTTATATATGCAATATAGTGCTAATCCACCCGCTTTCCATAGATATGGTCTTCGATCCAGACCAGGACCCAGAAGAGAAACGCGCCGTTCGTCAAAATTATCGTTCGTTGACAAAGAAAATCGAAGGTACGCGGATCATGCTTGCATAAAAGACATCCAAACTCTGACCTCTGCCACAGAGCATCAAGGGAATCCAAATGACTTCAGCACCGAAGAACTTCTTTCACAAGTTCAGAAAGCAGACCGGCTGTTTGATAAAGGTAGGCATAATCTTTCGTCTTGCAAATAATCACTCAAGCCAACCCGTTTTAAGTCAAAGGACCCCAAGAAGCTACTTTGGATTCGCATCTACTGCTTATGGCCTCCAACATGGGTGCCCAAAAAGCCCGTGCTATGAAGTCGGGATCTGGAGCCTTCGACGTGGATGACTTTGTTTCAAAGCTAGTCCAGTATATGGGTGGACAGAAGTCCCTTGAAGATGCGCTACCGGACGACTCTGATGTAGATATACCCGACGATAGGTCGCCCCTCGACTGGGACAGAATAGGTCGGAAAGTTATGGCAAAGAGTCGACGGGTCCCCGTCATGGGTTTTATGTCCGTCTTTCTTTTTCGGGCCTACTCTGTAGCTAAACTTATTCTAGGCTGGGGCCATTATATATCGAACAGAAGAAGAGAGCAGTAGCCAAGCGCTCCAAGCTGGAGAAAAACAAGGAAGATGAAAGAAGGCCCCAAGAGCTTAAGGAAGAAGATATTTCGCGATCACAAAATGAAACCACGAAGAATGTTGCCATTGTACGTCTCAATGCCTCAATACGTCTATGTCATTCCTAACAAGCCCCAAGCTCGAGACAATTTTATCCCGCATGGAGAATGAGACAGTTAATATCTTTAAGTTTGTCATTAACCCAAATGATTTTGCCCAGTCTGTGGAGAATATCTTCTACCTGTCTTTTCTCATCCGCGATGGAAAGGTGGCCTTTGAAACTAGAGAAGGAGAACCCCTTATATGCAAGAGTCGTCCCACTTCCTCAAAACCCTTGACTAATTGGTCCAACAGATTGTTGTGAGGAACCTAAAGATGAAGACTATGAAAACGGTTTGAAGAAAAGGCAGATGGTCTTGGAATTTGATATGACAACTTGGAAGGTACCACAATGACCTTTTCTCCTACTTGCAAAGTAACAATGGTCATCTTCAGCGTGCTATACAAGTCTTCAATATTACTGAATCAATGATACCCCAGCGACCCCCGGCGAAGACAAGGTTGGGAGACAAGTGGTATGGTTGATCATGAACAAACGGTACAACATTGTCTGGCCTTTTTAAGCAGTCCCATTTATTGAACCGTGTTCAAATATGCCTTGGTTATTTTCATGTCATTTCATAATGATTGTTTGCCTAGTGTACTTGATATATATTCTGACTTCCTCGGCTTTCAAAGGCGACAACAGTAAAAAAAAAAAGAAGTGGGTCTCAACAGCATTCAGCAGAATGTACGAGGGTGAAACGGAAATTTAAGATTTCCAGAAGTATCATAAATACCATAACCTGGCTCTTGGTTGTCGTTGTAGATGTGAGCAAACCAACCAACTCCCCCTCCAACGACTGCCTTAAGATCTTGACAATGCTCGTCGAGGAGAATGTAGTATTGCTGGCATCAAATCAATCAAATCAAGTTAAGTATCAAGGGTAATATATACCGACCTGCTCGTTGTGCACATCAGCCACTGCAAGGGGGCTATTTGGCTGAACACCGGGCGATGTCACGGAGGGCCAGCCATTCTGTTACGAGTCAGCATTGGAGTAACAGCTACCGTTTCCATGCAAAAATACCTCATCAAAATACATTTTCTTCCCGTTTCCGTGGTCTATAAACCACTGTAAATCAGTGAGCACGAGAGGCCATGACTGATTGGCTATCACAAATCTGAGTAATCGTCAAAACTGAGCTAGGTACGTAGCTACCAGTGGAGGCTTTCTGGGAGAAAAATGGCAGCATGTGGATGTTAATAGAATCAATGGCATCCAACACATCCTGAGCGCCACCTCGCTCTTGGTATCTTGATACAAGGTAAATGAGTTTCGAACTGCTTTCCAGTAGATTACTTACCCGTAAGCAAGTTCTGACACAGTCACAGGAATGGAGAGGCTAGATAGATTTGCCTTGGCGAGTTCAACCTGTTCTGCTAACTGATCGTGTGGCAGCACGCCGTCGAAAAGAGGTTCCGACCCAAACTGGAGCACCCTCGTTACGAACTTGGCTCTAGGATTGTTATGAAGATTAGCGAGAAGGGTATCGCGCCTTCCAATCCAAATATCGTCGAGATTGAATCCAAACTGAGGAAGTGAAATTCAACTGGCTTTGGTGGCAGCAAAGATTCAGCTTACCCAGATTAATGCATGGACGCCCAGACCGTTTTCCCATGCAGCGTTCACGATATCATCACTGATACATGTTTTATAATTATTTATAACTCATGAATAATAAAGTATTGCACGTACTAAAATCCTTCACGGTCACATGCTCCATATAGACGAACATAGCGTGACTTGAAGTGAAGCCTAATATCTCTAAATTCTTCCACCAATTGCTCTGCGCTTTGACCTGATGTAAGAAATTAACAGGCGCGAAGGGAGAAACAAAGTACGACCTACAAGCTGTGACTTCGTAGCTGAATCCAAGGAAAGCAAATTCTGTGCTTGCGTCGCACCACCAATGTTTCAGCACAGAGTCGTGCGGCGTGCTTTTCGGCATCTTGAAATCGAGAGCTGGAAAGCAGCCTGTTAGCGATGGTTGTACATGGAATGCCGGGTCGGGGTGAGCGGTCTTCAAGATAGACCGTCCTATAGTGACGCCAGCAAAAAAAATGCAAGCAAGAAGTGCAAGGTTAATAGAAAAGGCATCCTGAAATTCAGAGATAGCGGCAAATGGTCTTGAAGTCGGATTATATACCTTGGAGGGTCTTCGCAAGCACCTGATGTTAGCCGCAGGACGCCAGGTAATCGCGTCTTAGAGATACAATGGAGGAGCCAAGGTTGCTAGATTGAGTTCGCAGAAGACCAATAATAGCACATTTTGCAGGAAGCCATAGACCTTGTGGATATGCCTGGTATTTTTGTGAGAAGCCACAGAAGGACCAGATGCGTAGCGTCGTGAGGCGGCCAGAACCCGTGATTGTGTAGAGTGACCTTCGAAGGGGTCTATTAAATAATTGATCAGCATATGCTAGTGGATTAGGTCTTCCAGAAAGGAAAATCATCTGGGCCGCTTACCATTGACATATTTTCATAAGTTTATTCATTAATATTATCCGTCATTATTGTCATCGTAAGTGTCATTCAAGCTTATTTCCTACCCAAGAGATATCAAGGACAAGGTCAAATCCTAAGAGACAGCACACTGCGCTCTTTTAATGCCATGTAGATGTCGAGAGCTGGAGATATATCAGTACTCCGTTGCAAAGGGATATAGGGTCTTGACATACATGATTGATAGCTTCGGAGTAATGCAACAAATCCATATGATCAGGAACTTCGCCGTTATTCTATTATACAAACAAGTCAGTTGGCTTTTATGTCGGGACAGAAGCCTTGTAGCTTCACTAACCAACCAAGCCTCATCCAAATCGCGAATTCCCATTCTGAGGTCAAGGGGAATTTGGGAAGGCAAAATGAGCACGTGGACCGTAGGGGCATATGGTCGTGAAGAAGACACTTTATTTGACATTTTCTGACGAGTGCTTGAGAATTTTGTAGCTTGGATTTGTAGTAGTAGAACCAACCTTAACTAAGTCCAGAGCAAACATAATGTCTCGTTTGTTGCCCCGGGCATCCTTGCCCACTAGGACGAAGAACTCCCAGAGACAATCGATGACATAAACTGACTTTTGAAGGTTTTGTTCCATGGAAATGAATTCCACCTTCGAGACCTTTGCCAACGTTAGACTAACATTGAAGAGATAGCAACGGATTCTTACGGGAATATGGCTATTATCGGCATCTACCCTCCAAATGGAGGGGTCTGTGACTTGAGAAGCTGTTCGCCATTGCCAATAGTCAGCTCTCGCATAATCCTCATCACCGAGAATCATCCAGAACATTTCGTCGTTGTCATCCTCGCCTTCCGAAAGGACAAGGGGAGTGACGGCGTCTGCGGAAAAGGTATTCGCGTATTGTAATGCCGCTTTTCTTTCTTCAAGAGTAGAGCCACGTCCATGCCAAACATAAACTGAACCCAAAATACTGACGCAGTAGCTGAATGCCGAACACAGGTTTTGAACATTCTGCAAGTCGATGAATAAATGGATCATTCGGAGTAGGGCACTGATAAACGTACCAAATCATGCTCATCATGACTACGACACCGTGGAAAGATCTGATGAGATGCATCGTCGTATTTTCTGAGCTCCAGTGCATCCGTGTTCCCTATATGCCAATTCACCTACTAGATTCGTCGGTAAAGTGACCGGGTTAACAAACCTGACGTATAGCTAAGTGACTGCCAAGTGCCTGGATCAGTTCAGGTGGCTCGGCCAGTTGATGGATAATTTTCTGGGATGCAAATTAACCAGGATTGTCAATAGCCCTTAGTAATCCTCACCGCGTTCGTTCCATAACGTTTGGCTAGCTCGTGTATTTTCCTCTCCTCTCGATCGCCTAGAATGCTCTTCCTGCCCAACCAGCACCAGACCGAGGTAGACGCAAGGCCGCTTGATTTTGACTTTGTGCGATGTATGATTGCAAGAATCTCAGAATCGTAGAAAACGTCGAGATTCTTTGATAGCACAGTCGCAGTCGTTCCAGTGACTACTAAAACTTCGACAGATATCGTTTGATTGTCGGATGTAGGCCTTGGGAGCTGATATCCGTCGAATTTGCAGAGATGGCTTATTTCGACGTTGGGAAAAGGAGCCTCGGCTTTTTCTGTTAATCGGTGTCGTTAGTATAGGCCGGTGCATTACATATATGGGCGTGTAAATTACCAAGGGAGAGGGCAAGGTCACTTGTCGAGTCATTCAGGGGGTGTATTTCAGCCAGACCCAACGGTTCCACCGTGGCTAGCTGATTCCTTGGGCGCGTTAGCGTTCCTACAGGCGAGGGGGTAGGAGTAGCCTCTTCTTTTAAGGATGGCAATATAACGGCGGAATACCTCTCATAATTTGATTTACGCTTTTCCACCTGCATCTGCGAGAGGTTACTTCGAGGTCTGACGGTGGGATCTGTAGGCGATACACGCTCCTCAGGGTTTGAGTGACCAATCGAATGATTAGAATATGGGTCACCGCTTGGACGATCAATCAGTGTCTGAGCAACTTCCATGACGGTGGGACGACTGCCCGTGCTGGGGATGCGACTATGCTTCATGGGGGAAAAAGGTACAGAGGTAGGCTTGACAGTAGCGCCGGAGTTTTTGGGCTAGAGAATCGATTGCCGATAACCCTTCTAGAATAGAAGATGCTGTCTGTTCAATGGGATCGCGACTATCTGCTCGATTTTGGTCAGTCCTACAGACTGCAAGTGATGGTTTTACGGATATCGGAGACGGAGTACTTGAAGTTTGTACCGTGCAGTCATTTTCCGCATCCTTCAGTGAAGTCGAATCTACAGTCGCGGATTGGCGAACAACGTCATCATTATCTGGCATGACTGCCCAAGGTTGATATAGGGTTTGGGCTTCATGGGAGCGCGTCACCAATGAACAATCCTGTGCTGGAGTAGTTTGTGATGAGTCAACTGAAAACAACATTTCCACGTCCGATGGATTTTGAGTAACATGGCGTGTCCGGGGTTTTCTAGCCCTGTCCCTTGTTGGCTATCACACGAGAAATTGAAAGAGAAAATAGAAAGGACAGTTACGCGACAGTGTAAAATAAATTGTGAATGAAAGATTACAAAAGCATAGAACAACAATGTGAGTAGGTTCCGACGTAGGGCATTACCAGGATTAACGCACATGGATCAATGGCTTCGTCGACGAATGTGGAATCTCGGTAGGAATATGTGACTGCGCTATATCCCCCGATAACCTTGTCGAGTCTGATTCTTCACTCCCAGTTCATCAACGTGTGGCAAGTGAGTTAGGTCATTTGAGGATCTGCTCGGCTTGATGAGGACCATGGTTGTGGCAGAACCGAGGCCAAGGGTTAGTGATCGTTGATACGGCTCGGCAGATTTATGGGTAGGCTCCTCAATCAAGGATTTAGAGCCTGTAGATAATGCGGTCTCTGCCAAGGAAGGCATTGAAGTTGTAGATTTAATAACGTGCACTCCCTTTCCAGGAAATGGTGGAAGACTAGTGGTGTAATTTTTATAAATTGGCCTTTGGGCAGGTTCTCGAGTGCTTGATCGCTTCATAGCATTGAAACTTGGCGGAAAAGATGACTTCGTTGGTGAACTGGATCGAGGGGCCAGTTGCCAGCGATCCAACACAGAGCTTCCCTTTCCACCAGCACTGCTGGGTCGTGATTTATCAGGTAGAATAGACGTAGATGGGGTGGATTCAAATTGTGCACTGGCTTTCACCATATTCTGGACAAAGCCACGACCTTGCAGCCTGCTAATACTTGGAGTAAGGTCTTTTGGTGGAGGTGGTTTTTGGAATGCTGGAGAAGTCGTTGTCGGTATTTGTGGTGAAAGAGATGTGGATTTGGGCGTCGGTTGAATAGGTCGAACTAGAGATGGTGTCGAAATAGTTGATTGAGAAGCTAAAGGATAACCGAAGGAACTTTGTGGGTATGATGGACCTGAGATCGTACGATCTCTAGAAGATCCGACAACACGTTCCTTCTCAGGTGATTGTCTGTCAGCCACTTTGTTAGACATAAACCAACCACCTGAAGATTGTGAAGCGCTGACGTGAGGTAAATGAGTGCCGGGTGCACTTGTAGTTCGCTCCCTGTTTCCGGTTCTTTGAGGCGACAAAGGTCTGTCTTCCACCTTTTCGGAACGAGTACTTGCTGTTGGGGGCCAGGTGGCTTTTGTGGGAAACGAGGGGCGATAGCGCTCAGAGTTTTCACTCCCAGTTTCGTTGGGAGGAGTTGACTTTTGCCGAGTGACCATACCAGGCATCGCTATGCCTCCTCTTCCAAAGACCGGGTGAGGAACAGTAGTATCCCGCTGTATGAATTGTGTGGGGTCATGAGTATCAGGCTGAGGGGTGTGACGATTTAGACGGGGTCCTGCAGCGCTTCCGCCTATGAAAGCCGCAAGGGAAACAGATTGCGCCCTTTCAGCAAAAGATTTGCGGGATGATTCGACTTCAATCTTGTCAGGATTGAAGACATTATTCTTGCTCATCAATCGATGAAGTGGAGTTACTGCAGAAGTGGGGGAGTCCGTTCCTCTTCCGGGGCCATTCTCGGTCGTTGTGGTTCCAAGATAGGATGGCAATGGCTTCGAAGAGGCGGTGGACAGCTTTTGAGAGCTATCTGTAGGCTTTGTAGGGACTGGGTTCAACTCTCGTACAATACTGTTCTCCTTCTTTGCTAAATATGGAGGAAAGGTCAACAACGGTGAGGATTTCGTACTAGAGTTCAGAGTATCTTGATTTAACCGAAATGTATCAGCAGGTTTTTTGTCGCTGGGAATCACGCCTTCCTTCGGCAAATATGAAGGAGAGGCAAGTGGGGGTGCTGGTTTCGGACTGGAGGGGAAGGTTTTCTGGTTTGAAAGAGGAGTATTTGCAGACTGCATAGAGAGTGGGCTAGGGTCCCGTATAATACCCTCTTCCTTGTTCGCTACATACGATGAGGCCACCAGCAAAGATATTGGTTTCGGACTTGAACTGAGAGTATTTTGGTTTGACCTGAAGGTTTCAACCAATTGCGGAGGCTGCGGACTTGGCTCCGGAGCCGTTGTTTCTTTCATCTTGGGAAAGTACGAAGGTGTAGAGGTCAAAATCGGCCTTGGACTATGACTGGGCGATTTTTGGTTTCGCAGAGTATCTCTGCCCATGTCTGTACTGGTATTGGTATTTGCAGGTTCATTGCCGTTACTATACTTCTGGATGAGCGGTGATAAGGGTTTGGTAATATCAATAGTAGAATGTGGTATGGTGCTAGAGTTTTCCCTCTTGGCTGACGAATCGATCTTCTCAAGATACGAACTTGCCAAGGACGAGGTTGGCTTAACAGCAGGGCCAGACAAAGGTCGGTAGCGTTCGAAACTCTCAGACCCAACAGCGGGTATAGGTTTCTTGGTCACCATCCCAGGCATCGCAACACCCCCTTTTCCAAATACAGGATGTGGTACACTGAGACTAGGTTGGGTGAATTGAGTTGGATCACTAGCATCAGCTTGGGGTGCATGTCGATTGAGACGTGGTCCAGTGGCACGACCACCTATGAATGCGGCCAATGAGACCGAGTCCGCTTTTTCATTTGCAGAGGAGGTGGATGTGGCAAACTTGTCCGGATTGTATACCTCGTTTCTTGCCATTATCTTCCGCAACGTGGAGCTTTGATTGTTTTCCCATTGCCCTGCGGACTTCGCCTTGTCTTTTCCTGAGGTATCGTTGGAATTGTTTGAGAAGCTCGGTGGCTCCTTGTCCATGGCTTGGATGGATGAGTGTCAATCAAGTAGCAGACAAAGAGATCACATACACATGTCCAAGGTATCAACGCGACCTGTCAGCCCCATGCCACTTTTTCGCCTCAGACGTGCTTCCCTGGCAGTAGCAATTTCTTCTTCAAGCCTCCTCTGCTCAGCTTCCTCGTCAGCATCAACTTCTCGTTGAAGAGCCTTGATCTTGCTTGTCCACTCCGCCAGACCTGTTTCTGGTTGTGGTATATCATAAGAACGTCTTGAAGTTTCAGAAAACGAAGAGTCCATTTTTTCCACAAGATAACAAATTGCTTAAAAAACAAAGGTCATGGATGTAAAAGCGAGTCGAGTGGTCTCCTGTTGAGCACATGTTGCCAGATGCGGAAATGTGTGACAAACAACTTGACACAGTGACTGTGACAATTTCGACTCACGTGAAACCCGCAGACGACAATAAATAAGCTACGCGGTGCTGGTCGCGACCGGCAAGGACTCCTTTGTTTAGTATGAGGTGCAATATAGGGCGACGACTGACAAGCCATTATATTCTAGTCAGCACCGAGTGAAAATGTGCGTTAATACTTTAGCAGGGCATATGGATAGCTCATAAAAATATAGTAATAGGAAATGATAGACTCAACCGTTGCTCAACCGAGCCATTCTTACAATACTTAACCCAAACCAAACCGTAAATTGAAGAACTCATCCCCTTCGAGGCGATACTGTCCGACGGCTCCAGAAATTCTCTTTCTAGTACCAATTTATCCCTCGGGTTTTTCTGATGATACTTATCATAATCTTGTCCAGAAGTTGTACTAAAATTCTATCTTCACAACGGCGCAAACTTCGAAATGCTCCCTTAAACAATGTGGCACAGTTCAAGACTTCAAGTTCAAGAGTATATTATTTCTAACATTTGAATTAAGCATGCCAGGACTTGCCATGACATTTGCCTTGCTCCAGAACAGAGGGAAGGATGTAACACGGCTGGACTATTGCTTGTCGTGTAGAACAAATTCATAATCGATATCACGCAAAGAAGCACAAAGCAGCGACGCGGCATCATCGTCAAAGAAAAATTCCTGAATCTGACTGCTAGGACGCTTGATTGTGTCTTGGCGACGAACACGCCAGGCAGTGTGGTAGCGAGATGCCCTCAACGCCATTGCCATCTACACAACCCACCAATATTTGTGAGATGGTATCACCTAAATTAATTTGCTTACTTACCAATGAATGACGTCCCACAGATATCGGCAATTGGCTTGGTTGTTGACACCAGTACTACCAAGACCCAGGTTATGGGCATTATGGGAGGAGAATCGAAATCATGTCAGGGAAGAAATGCATCTGTCCTCGAGCCATGTTATTGACTCTTTTCATAGAGATGCGTGGTAAATAGATCACTGTAAATTTAAAGGAGTCTACTTTCCCTGGGTATTTAATCCGCAGGGATACTCTTACATTTGATGTTACCGTGTAATACTCACAAAATCAAACGTTGTAATTAACCTGCAAGAATACGGAGCAGTTCAATCAACAAAAACATTGTCAATGTTGGTACAATATGGAATTTACGAGATCTTATTAAGTGTTTGCAAGCAAGTCCAACTATAACAGAGGGTATTTAAGCGACTGTAAGTAGTTCTGGGTAAATAAGCACGTAAATATAGGCAGTCCGATCATGTGGTCCATCGTCAATATCAGCCTGCTGGTCTAACGTTTCAAAATAGCATAGGGTAATTTTAGGCCAGGAAAGTGAACAGGGTGGAAATGACAACTAGGCCAGAAGCACCCAATCCGGCGATCATACCATGGGATATAATAGAGGCCGACCCAAGGGCAGCAGCCTTGGAGGCAGCAGTGGAAGCAGCAGAAGTACTGGCACTCTGGAGAATGCCGGCAGGGGAAGTTCCATCTAAAAGCGGACTAAATAAATACCTGAAGCATGTTTTACCGGACAACAAAATGGATCACCTGTAAATGATGCACCACACTGAGACTGGAGTGCAGGAGCAGCGTCTGAGACGAGAGACGGAATGTTCTGGCCGACAATATTATAAGCCGCCTTGATGCAGTTGGTGCAAGTAACGTTGGCGGGCAAATCGGGTGAAGTGCTGGCAAGCTTGATGATATTGGTAAGGCTGAGCGTGCCAACAATATTTTGGACGTTAGTAAGGGTTTGCGTAATGCAATTAGTATCTCCACTGCCGATTCATAATGTGATTAGTTAACTCCTAGACGAAAGAAACGGAGACGTACTCCTTAAGGCAAACCACTTGACGAACGGTTGGGTAGTATTGCTGAATAATGGAAGTGACACTAGGAGTGAGACTTGGGCTGAAACCTAATCCAGACAGGTCTGTCGCACAACCTGTGGTGACATTTTGCACGACTGCTGCAATTGTCTCATTGCTGCAAGCCGGAGAGCTGCACAAGCTTGTGAGCCAGGTGTTAATGGGTGTGATTATTGACGAGTTCGCCCCGCCAGCGACTAGAGAAACCAAAGAGCCAGGACTCAAGCATGAGGCTGCATCGGGATTCGTGGCGATGCCGGTGAGGGCGGTCGTGCAAGATGAAGTGAGTCTGCAGGTGAACTATATCACTCTGATGCAAGTGGAGAACAAGAGAAAAAACATACGATTGTGCGGAAGCGTAAACGACGAGAGCAGCAAAAGTAAGCGGGCGGAACATGACGAAGATGGAGGAGAAAGAGAAAGAGTCGGATAAGTTGTCGCCTGTGGCTGTTCCTTGCAACCCATTTACATTTTAAAGTGGGTCACGTGTTACGGTTTTGTCTAGCCGTTTCCGAAATGCTTCAGCCAAAATGTGCTGCGCAGCGCCCAGGTTACGCCGCCCTTTGCCTTGTTATCTTGCCATCCAGAGATTCTGTTGCTCGTTGCTGCACTCTGAGGTAGGTTGTTATGTAGTAAGTAGGTTGGGTCACATCAACAAAGGTGATACTTTACCTTACGGTGTTGATCCATGCACGGTCACGGTTTCATTATGTTTAGTTCTTG
Source organism: Galerina sulciceps (assembly GCA_023014345.1). NCBI lineage: Eukaryota > Fungi > Basidiomycota > Agaricomycetes > Agaricales > Galerinaceae > Galerina > Galerina sulciceps. Next base: position 145,261 of record JAEDXJ010000061.1, read on the forward strand.
GCTTGGGCGAATTCTACCCACAACCCCTGAATATTCTGAATACGTAAGGTTTGAGGAAGTTGTTCCTAAAATAGATAATTGGCAGCTTCTTTCAACGACTCTGGCATTGGCAGATACCTTTGTGACCCAGTCACTGCCATCATTCACCATCATGAACGACCTACGGGCAGTTCTCAAGGTCGAAAACAACTCCGGACTTTCCTACAGTATACACAGCATATTTAATGGCCTTGGCGATGTGTACGCCTTTCTGTCCATTCGAGATTGCTGCCCTGACATGGCGAACAGCTCAGAGGTGTTCCATTTCGACAACGGCGTTCCTGGGCAGTCTCATTACTTTTTGCGATTCAGCTCTCCTTCACTCGCGGACTACGCGCTTAACCACTGTCTTTACCATAAGGACGTCAGAGTCCTGGCGGTACAGAAAGATTCTCGTCTCGTTGCACAGTATGAATTGGCACTCGCGTCAGCTCTCACTGAGCCTGTTTTGGGTAAGCTGAATTCGAATGGCATCGATTCCTGTATTCCAGAGTGGTCCCAGAAACAAACAAAGCCGAGGGTCATCAGTGATTCCTCCAGAGGACGAGACAATTTCATGACCGAGACGCGCAGTAGCACCAAAGTTGGCAAATATACCCCAGATAGTGCCACAGGCACCTTGGATGTATCGCGTGTTGTACGACTTGCTTCGACATCTTCCCTTCCACCAACCAAAGAACCTGACTGCCACATCAACTGTGCAACACCTTCGTCAACTGCCACGATCCCCACCGAACCACGTTCCTGTCTTTTGCTCTCGTCCTCAGAGTCCCCCTATATTGGTTGCACCCCTCCACTTTCGTTTGAAAACCGCATCTCTATGCTACTTTGCGGTGAAGTAATAACTTATGATTTGAAAGGGCTAGATTCAGATCCACGAGTCATTATCGAACTTCTGAAGGCAACAAACAGTGAACGTATAAATTATATAGCTGTAGCTGTGTTCTACCGCCATTCTGGGAATCCTCACAGCGCCAAGGAGGTCTTAAAGTCAATGGTTGAAGGTCAATTTACTTTTGTTCAATCTGTATGAAGCTGAGTTATGCGATACGTCGCAGAGCTGTCGAAGAGAGGTGTCTCCCTGACGGAACTTAAGCCAGTCTTTCTCCTATTATCTGGCTGCGAGGTCGATCTAGCGAAAATGGCAAAAGCGAAAAATAAAGACGCCACGAAGCACTACGCAGCAGCCCAAGAATGGCTGCAGGTGGTTTTTGGCAAAGCCAAACGTCAGCGATCGCCTGAGGCAGTGTGCTACAAAGCCCCCGTTAAGCAGAAGACACCAACACGCCCACGAGCATTTTCGAAGTTTGGAGCGGCCACTAGTGCGCAAGGTATTCAGGTGGAGCAAGAAATGCAAAAATTGCGCGAGCAAGTCTATTACCAGGCAGCACAACTTTCAAAATTACACGCTTCTAAGCGTAAGCTCGAAGAGGACTACATCTACGAACGAGATTTGCGACGCAGGTGCCAGAGACAACGGGATGAGATGGAGAAAGAGCGCGATGCGGCGCGTGGTATGGAAAAACACGCATTAGAGCAGATCAAACAAGAAGTAGCCAACCGACGAAAAGCAGAGGAACGAGCAGCGGTTCTCGCAAGAAAAGGACACTAAATACTTTCGTAACATCAATTTCAGACCTTCCAAATCGAGCTGGGAACTGTACAGTTTCTCGGGAGTAGCCGGTTCTTCAAACTTTGATTTTTAGTGTACACAACAAGTACAAATACTTGCTCGCGATTGTGCTCGTTGGTAATCTTCTCCATACCGACTTTCGACTGCTGGCCACACCGTATCCAACCCCACCTCAAGATCTACCAAAATGGCCACCACTCTTCCCAAGGATATCTCCAAGCTCGGTCAGGAAGTGAAGCTTTTTGGAAAATGGGATACTCAAGAGTGAGCATGGCAAAATCTACATTGTTAATAGGCTGAGACGCTGACTGTAGTTGGTGGAATTTGTAGTGTTGAGGTGAAGGACATTTCCCTCACCGATTACATCCAGGTCCGCCATGCCGTTTACCTTCCCCATACCGCTGGTCGTTACGCCAAGAAACAATTCAAGAAGGCTCAGATGCCCATTGTTGAGCGTTTGGTGGACAGGTGCGCTCCCAATGTTTCGCACCCATGCAGACCCATCATTGAGATTTATGTAGCTTAATGATGAAGGGCCGCAATAATGGAAAGAAACTCCTTGCCGTCCGCATAGTAGCCCACGCCTTTGAGATCATACATCTCCTCACAGACCAGAACCCAATCCAGGTTTGCTTATTCTCATACCGTACGGGGACAGCCCCGAGTTGATCATTATGAATCAGGTTCTCGTCGATGCTATCGTTAACACGGGACCGCGTGAAGATTCCACTCGTATCGGTTCGCAGGGTACCGTTCGTCGCCAGGCAGTCGATGTTTCTCCTCTGCGACGGGTTAACCAATCTATTGCCTTGATTACCACCGGCGTGCGTCCATTTTGTGTGCTATTTAACTCGCCCAATTCAGTCAACTAAACGTCCTATCTAGACACGTGAATCGGCATTCCGCAACGTGAAGTCGATCGCTGAGTGCCTCGCTGATGAGCTCATCAACGCGGCCAAGGGATCGTCGAACTCTTATGCCATCAAGGTTTGTCCCCCGTTTCTCTAAGTGATCCATCTTACATACTCTGCCTATAAACAGAAAAAGGACGAGCTCGAACGTGTGGCCAAGTCTAATCGGTAATTTTTTTCACCGACTTTCACCTTCGGCCTGGCTAGTTCTATTGGTAAGGACCAAAATGGGAGAGTACTGGCCTTGGGAACAATGTCATACTTTTTACTATTTGCTTGCGAGAGAAGTTTTCTTTTTATTTTTGTTCCCTCACCAACATCCCCTCCTGCAAATAATATCCATGCTCCTCTTGTCTAAGTACCTTAAACTGATATGTCGTCCTTGCTCGTATCCAATGAAAGTGTAATTAAATGCTTTCTGAGTCCAGCCTAACCTGATTCCCCGACTCGTCCGATGGACAAAGACGAAACTTAAGTTCCTAAAAGTGGATCCTACTCAAGAATCCTGATAAGAACGAATTTTCAATCCGAAAAGGTAGGATTTATTTTTCTTGATCCAGAATCTGTAATAAAAATTACAGAGATAAAACAGACTGTAACACGGTATACTGTATTCGCCGAATAATCCGTGAAATACGCAAAGAAAATGGCGGGAGCTGAATATTGTATCAACGTACTGTCCGTATACTTAACGGTAAGTAACGGTTAACCCCAGTGCCCTGGGCTTTCTTTGTTGTCAGTTTCCCCTACACAGAAGTTTGAAGAAAATCTGGTTCCGTCGTCCAATTGACACAAAGTCGGGGACTGGCGCCAAGGCGCCGTGCGACTTGCTTCTTCGTCTACTATTTCATTCAATTCGGCAGTCACGCGTCACGGGGCCTTCAAAATCGCCGAAATGTCACGGTCGTCACGGAGATTTTTGCAAGGTGCCGAAACCATTTCGGCGTTTTACCCCCAACATGGTAAAATTTTGCGGCCTGCGGCGCCAGACTGCCGAAAATTTGGGCATGTCACGGGCGGTTTCCAAGCCTGACGAAATCAAATTTTCGGCAGGGCCGTCACGCGTCACGGGCCCTGCCGAATTGAATGAAATGGTACAGCACTCCTACGATACCCAACATTGACCGATAAACTGGCGGTTTCCGTATGGGGACCTCATTGTTATAATAAACTTCTCCATTGAACCTGGGACCTGGGTGGTCGTTGGTTGGGCTGCAAAAACACCGGATGGCACTCGTATTTAAGGAGGTGTCTAATTCAGTATGCTTCCTGAATGATTGGAAAGGATGCAGTGTGAAAATCCATGTCAAGTTTAGACTCTAAACAGAATCTTCTGTCTTCTATAGTACTATTACTATTGGGCGACAATTATGCTAGAATTGCCGACTGAGTTAGGTAGCTGTCTTTCTAAGGCAAGTAAAAGGGTCTATCGAGGTAGTTGAAACCTAGAACCTTGGGTCGAGAAGCCCGTCCCCTAGCATTCTTGAGTAGCTCAGCAGACGGCCGAGAGTGGAGCTTGATCCACACTGTTTTCTTATCCTAAATAGTGCTGTCATTTTATAATAAGATTAGAATGAATAAGGGCTAAATCCCCCAGATGAAAAGGTAACACCGGTCCCACCGTTCGATCTCTCGCCCGACGGTCCAATACTCACATATCACATACAAATTTGAAATTGCATTGCTAGACTGATATTCGCTCCCACGAAGTACTAGAAGGACAGGTGTGATCGGTTCTTTTCATTCGTTTGATTTTCATAGCAGCAAAATTACAACAACAGTAAAACAGAGGGGCACTGGACAAGACATGGAGGGACCGTGCAGGGGATGAGATGCAAGAGCTAGAGTGTAAGATACTGATCGAGTGTAATGCGTTATCCAAAAAAGATATACTTATGTACATGAGAACCGATATGCAAAAGAAGCTCAGGAAACAAGTGTGTGGAAGGGTGGAATAAGGTAGATGAACGAGAAGGGAATTCGATGGCGAGCCCTCCGCACTGCGTTTTGAGTGTAGTAAGAACAGAATAATTAACAGAGGCAGTGTCTGTGGGTTATATGAAGCGAAACAAGGACTGGGGGAAAAATTACAGGATCCAGGAATAGGGGAGGAGAGACGGAACGAAGTCAGACCAGAGAGAAGCCGTATTCCAGGTAACGTAGATCATCGTATCTGATTGGCCGTATTCGCGCGAGGTGACAAAATAACGGGGCCTTCCTTCCATCGATGATAGCGAGTACCAGGTGGTGTCAATTGTTGCCAGGACAATTCCTCCGAAAAGTTGGTATTTCCAGGGTGAGGTGTGCGCAGATAAATATGATGTAAAAATGGAATAAGGTCAAATATGAGCACTGGCAATGTGCAGATGGGAGTTCGGGCAGTGCGACAAGGAGGACGGGTAATCGGATGGTTCCCGAGTTCCGCAGGTCAAACGCGAGTGTAGATTTGTGATGACGATGATGGACGGATATACGATGACTGGTGATTGCAGTATTCGTGTGGTATACATTGGTGGGTAAATGGATAGCCTTTCATGATGATTTTCGTGAGCATCTAGGGATACAAGGACCTTTGCAGAAATAATACGGTAATGCGAGTCGCTGCGACGATCGCGGAGGGACATGGCGTTGCAGAGCAGTGGTTAGCAAGTCGGCCAGTGCCGGGCAGAGATTCCGAAACGGTCGAGACGGAACAGGGCGACAACGACACAGCATTGCCAGATCTGTTTTTACGACGCTCGCAAGCAAGCGGAAAATGCAGATTTTGGTTTTTTCTTTTGCGCTTCCAAAGGGTTTCAACCATTCCAGGAGAGAGAGAGAGAGAATAGAGAGAAAGATGGACGCAGGTGAATCCATACACCAGAATGGGAAGTAACACAAAATAAATCAATGAGCTCAAATAGCCGTGCGGGGAGGATCTAAGGTCACGATAGCCGAACACTCCGAGTGACTATCGAGGGGCGCCAGACGGCATCGGCGGACGCTGGGATGCGGTCCCAGGGGGCGGTCGATTCAGTGCGCCGTTGACTTTCGATGCCGTTTCTTCGGGTTTAGGTTTAGGAACGACTCCATCGAGTCCCTTGTAACCATATGCTTTTCCAAACTCTTGGATCATTGCTTTGCCCATGAGACAAACCCATCCGATGCCTTCTCCATTGATGCATTGATCTGGCCAGTATAGTTCTCCTTCTTCGTCCTCAAAATCTGGTTCGTGTTCCTCGGTAGGAAGCAAAGTTGAGTACATCATGCGAGCCCAGGTACTAGGAAAGCACCGGCGGAGAAGCGGAAGGTTGAGTGTTTGCTGAGACGTTTGAATACACCAAGCTGTAGCCGTGTATACAGCAGTCAAGTTCTTGAGTTCTTGTACCAGGGTGGGGCCGATAGGTTCCGTAACGTTTGACATGGCAGTCATAACGTGCTGTGGTATAGGCGCTGTGCTTTCTCGAAGGTATTGGGGTAGCAATTTGAAGGGGACACTCCCTGTATATTGGGACTGACGCGAGGCTGCATGTGCCGCGGCTTGAGCTGGACGACTATTGGTCGAGTTGCTGGGTGTGCTCCCATCTCGGGTAACTGGAGTAGAGTTAGTGCTACTCGGAGAGGGAAGCATCGGCGGCGCTTTTCCATTCAGAAGGCCGTAGTTCGCAGCGATGACGGGATCCCCTTCGACAGCACTGGCTGCGGCTGAAGCAATTCTCTTAGACATGCTCTCGTACACTTTGTCCATGTCGGAGTCCAGATTTACTCGGACGGTATACGTCATCTTTCTTCCTTGAATAAAGGCTTCGATCATGAAGCTAAGAACACGTCGTAAAACACAGAACAGATACATTTGTGATCAAACAAGGCTTACATCAATCCGAGGAAGGCTCGCTCAGCATCGCTAGTGCCTTCTTCTACGTGCCATTTTTGCTTACACCAGACTAGAAATGCTTCGATGGTAGCCCACGTATCGTGGTTGCAAGAACGGCGGGTGTAATCTCTATTCCATATTGAATAAGTGAAGCAAACAAGGGCATCGAGAAGTTCCAGACGAGCGATGAGTCCACCATGCTTGTGGTATGGAGAGCTTGGGTGAGGAGGATCGAGAAGAGGTCGATATTCGCGATGGGTGGGTGGGTACGTTGACCAGAAACGAGCATCTCCGGAATACTTGAGTATACGCCCATATTGGTGGTATTTGTCGTGAAGGCCATCGAAATGGCGCTGTGGAGGCTTTCCCTTCTTCGGCCGGCGTATGGGGACGTCCACAGTGGACCCGGGAGGGACAGGAAGCATTGGTGCTGGTTCTTCTCTGACCTCGCCATCTTCGCATGGCTCGGAACGTGAGGCTAGATGTGGCGTTGGCGTAGGAGCAGAAGTTGGCTGACGGGCGGGTATTGAAGGGGGAGGCGGCGGCGGCTGGTATTGAGGCTGCTGGGGGGGTTGCGTTGGATGACGGTGGGGTTGTGACCGGTCGACGGAGGCGTTGTTCTGGGACGTTTGACGGCGTCAAGATCGGAAGAGGACTCGAGTTTCCGCTTCAAGCCGGGCACCGGTGAGGCGGCGCGGGAAGCAGGAGGCGATGGGGGTAGAGTGGGGGGCAGAGGGGCACCTAGGTCTCCAATCAACTGCAAGAGGATTAGATGGAAGAACAAGACATGGAGGACGACACCGACCTGGAGATTCCTGAGGAGCTGTTCGCGGGACCATTTCCTGTGTTGAACCCTGTGTGAGAAGGAGAACATGAGGCAGAGAGGCAGACGGTACCGTTTCTTGGGCCGTTGGACGGACGGGGCGGCGATGGCTGCCGACGACGACGACGAGGGGGCCATTGAAGTCGCTGGAGGAGATGGTGGTGGGAAGAGGACAAGAGGAGGGCGCTCTGGCCAACGCAACAATGGAATTGAGAAAGTGGGTGTGTCACCGAAACTGTCACCGCGTCACAGGGTCGTCCCGATATGCAGTTCCCGCAAACAGACGACAACATTAGACTCCGACATCCATTCGGGCTGTACATTTGCTTCCCGTTTCTCCATTTTCCTCCCAGCTCTACCCCCGGTGTCTTCCTCCAACCTCCCGGCAGATTTTGTCCTCTTCTCTCCCGAACATGTACCACAAATCCTCCTGCTCAGCACTGCTGACAAATCAGCCCAATTGTTCATCACCACAAAAAAAAAACATACACATGATTGTGAAGCGGAGGCTAGTCTAAACTCAGGCACAGCTTTGAGATGTCCTCGATCGGACTTGCCTTTACTCGCCCTCCCTTGTGCTGTCAGACTCGTCGCACTCTCCTGCTGCACACTGTTCTGACATGCATTGACGAGCATCAAACCGTAACCTTGTTGCTCAATAATTGAATAAATACATGCTAAGTTGAATTACTTCCGATTAGATAATCCTCGTCTTTAATCTATAATAATGCGATCGGTCCATCAGGAACCAAACAAGAGCGCGGATTAAAGTTCCGAGTTCCTCCCCGATCTCAGATCTCCACATTTGCAGAAGTCATTATGGACTCGGAATACGATTCCTCATGCAATTGCCATGAAAAGACTCTCAACCATGAGCTTTGAATCTTTAGGCTTCAACACCCAGGCTCCTACCAAACGTGCATTTAGAATTCAATATTTTGGAACATATGCTCTTCTTCATGGCCGAAACATGCGAAATTAATTGACGCATGTTCGTTTGTGCACATGCCTACTATTCTAGATCCCGATATTCCACACCCACACAGAGCATAAGAAGAGGTAGACATGAACCTTATGTTGCCTACTCTCTCTATCCAGAATCCCGCTAGCAGAGGGAACTAGAGCAGCTTTCAAGACCCAAACTAACGCAGTTTCCGTCGGAGGTCTGATTTCCCGCACCAGTCGCGGTAGTACTAGCCAATTATACGGTTTTGGAGGCACCAGCATCGCGACAGGTCCGGGGTATTTACATAGATATGTTTCAATCCATAATCACCTAGCACCCACATGACAAAGTACACCGAATTCGTTCTTCAAGTTATGTACATAGCACTCCGTAGCTGATCAGCCGCTACCGACCAGGTGAACGGCATAGTCATAAGCACATATGGGCCTGGTAGCTGACCCCCACCATAACCCTGTTGAGCTATAACCATCTTATAGCCAAGTTAGGGTTTGCAAGTCATCTGTTTATCGGATTCGCGTATATACCCGAAGCACCGAAGCAAAGTAGGTAAGCCGGGGAGAAACCACGCCGAACATCAAAAGCGCACCTTCCCGGTCGAATTCTGTTCCACGACAGCGGGAAGGAACATGATAGGATTGATATCCACCAGTAATTCCTATAACTCTGCGGGGGAAGTGATGGTATAAAGATGTCAGCTCCTCCACCTAGCACGGATTGCAGAGACTTTCAGGTGCATACCTATTAATTTCATTTTCGAAATAACTCTCTGTCTATCAAAATACTTGACTTGGTGCGTGGAATGACCCGCGATGACATTGACAGGACAGCCCATCCGATCGCGTCAAACGGATAAGGACAACCTTCGTCTTGGTGGGAGATCCTGCATCCGGAACCTTTGCTGAATGCGCTTCTTCTGCACACTGATATTCGACTTGTCAATGCCCGCACCCACTCTTTGAAACTCCGAGAAATGAGGAAGAGAGGTCGTCCATATTCTTCTAACCTGCATAATTTTGCAAGAAGTTAGCGACTCAATCATATTGAAGCTATGCCGACGACGTCGGTCGTAAATCGGAGGCGGGGACTTGATGGATTGTTTTGGTTAATCATCCGTCAAGACGGGCTATAACAGTTTAGGCAGGTGCATAAGGGGGTTTTCGTCTTTATTGGCATGAGTAGGTGATGTCTTGAATCCCCGTCAAGCTTGCCCTGGAAATCACTGATCACGAATGCCGGAAAACTTCCGAGAATGGGAAATACCCCTCCCATGTTACTCGGAGAAGTCGGAAAAACGGTGGTAAAAGTCAGTTCAAAGCAAAGCTTTCAAGTAGTTCTGTCGACTATCGTCGGATCGCCGTAGACGGGGGAATAGCAACGATGAAAAATTGTTCAAACGAGAAAGCAAGATCGCATAGAACATGCATATTGCACCCCTGTATCTGTGAACCAGGTGATCATGGCGAGAGATAAACGGTTAATCCACGTCATAACGAAAAAGTGTTGGAAAACCCGAGATTTTACGCACAACATGCACCAATGACTAAGAAAACACAAAGCATGGCAGAGTTGTCCGTTCCAGAATTGACACGATATTTAGCTCCTCTGTCCACTTGTCAATGTCAAAACACATGAAAGAAGGCAAACACCATACCCCGTTGGATGACCCAATGTCATTTTGCAAAACCCCGCAAATGGGTTAACATCCTGCGGCAACCCTAGGCTAGACGCGGGAAATATTGTGGCAGCTATGATATCACTGTTAGCGGCCTTTAGCGTCGGGTTTGCCGCAGAGTAAGCATAAAGTGAAGCCTTTACATACTGGCTTCCGTCGAGTTGACTACGCCATCTAAATCCTCGATCGTCCAGGATGAGGAGGGCTAGACCCCTCTGTGAAATGAAAACTAGGTAGAAGAAAATAGGATAGTTTCGTCCATTCTTTACAACTATTCCAAGTTGTCCAGAGTAGAGCATACATGTGCGTGGTGTACGTTTCTTCTGTGCCTTGGGCGTGCATCTCCAGCTCCTTTGTCCCGATTCTTCGCAGCACGGGGAGTCAAGTGGAGAGCCCTTCGGTCATCCGTTCAGTGCTCTGGCATGCACACACTCCAATCCCAGGCTATTATTGGTTGAATAAAAACAGGACGCATGGCCCCAGATACTCATCGACCTGTGAGAAGAGCCAGCGGCAAGTCGTACGTTGTTACTTTCCCCGCACCTGCTTTGATTCTCCAGAGCCAGAGCCTGCGCCGGCGTCTCCTCGGCCTTTGGGGTGACAGAAGACCGAACGGGAAAGATGTTCAAACAAGTAAACGAAGCCTCGACCATCGCCACGAGATATTTCTGGAAATAAGAATCAAAAAATAGCTATCATGATCTATCCAAGGCGAAGTGCGGGGTGCGGAGGACCAGCGTGAATTACTGAGACTGTGATGCCCCCATCTATGGCCGCTGCAGCCGCGGATGAGACGCGTTGGAGGTTGTCCGGTGAGAACGAGTCCGAGTTGGTGTACGCTGAAAGCTTCCCTGTCTGGCATTCTGTGCGTCATGGCTTATCATGTGAGTGCGGTCAGATGAGAGCACAGAGCAACAGAAAAAGCTGCGAGCTGATCGTGGATTGACAGCAGAATGAGAAACTGAGCAGACAGCTGGCGTTTTCCGGACATATCCCGTTAAGCGACAAAATAAAAGTGAAGGGGGGCTTGAGAATACCAACATGTCGCGGCGCAACAAGAGGCCTCGTTGTAACAAAAAATGCATTCAGGTCGATGACTTGGTGCGAGTAGAATGGGTTCGAGTCGTTCGACGTGTCAGGCGTTGAGTTGAGGTCTTGCGGTGGTTACAGGTGACTTTCACGATCACGAGCCAGCCAGTCACAGACACGTGCATCTAATGCGCGTCGATCAGGGTCCGCGACAATTCGACAGACGACGCGTTCCGTCCTCTCCTAGTAGTTCCGGTGCGGATAACATTCAAACAAATGCGAGGTATGCTGTACAACAAAACAAAAAACGACAATGACGGTGAAAATATTAGACTGAAAGAAAGGTAGCAGTGTACTTGTACAATGGTCGAGTTTATATTCGTGATCGGTGATGGGATCCACTAGAAAAAAAATAAATCGGTGGGATATACATGGAGTCCAGAGTATGCGGGATGACCGATGTCAAATGGGAGTAGAAAAAGACTTGAGTCCGTCAACAACAATCACACTCGAGCTTTAACTCTGGCTTTGGGCCGTGTTGTCGCTCTCGTCCGCGTCTCTAACGCGGGTGCAGGCGTACTTTCCGCGAAGAAAGCGTGATTCCTCAGAATCAACTGAGCGAAACTTTGAGGCACGGCCGCGAGTGACCATGCCTTCTGTCGAGGTTGACTCGTCTTCTTGGTCTTTGGAATGCTCTTCATCCTTCTCCGTGTCACCAGCTTTTCGCTTTTTAGACGGCGACGTCGCGACGACAGTGTCAGAAGAGCCAACTGACGAACTCCGTGCATTGGAGACTAGCGTTTCTAGTGAAGATTGTGATGTCGACCTGGAATGTGATGAAGATGATTGTAAGGAGGGTGAGATTTCGCCAGAATGCTGGGTTTCCTTTGAAGATGTGTTGGGAATGGGAACAAGCATGACTTGAGGAGCCCGAGATTGAGATGTTGAATTAAGCTTTCTGCGTTTACGAATGTTTGACCGAGTTGAGGAAGCAAATTCCTCCAGTACTGTCTGTTGGGCAGCATCTGAAACGAGGCCTGCGAGGGTGGACTTGGACGACGGCCCTGCAACGGCCCGTGAAGGTCGTTTTGTTGTCGGACTGGCCGTTTTGTCCTTCTTCGTAAACTTTCCAGATTTCCTCGGAGAAGTCGCGACGAGATTGAAGTACTCATTGACAGTCTGTTCAACTGGCTCGCCACTGCTTCGTAGTGTCCGCTTCTGTGTCTCTGTTGGCCGGTCGTCAACTGGGTACCACTTGCGTTTGAGGTGTATGTATCTAAACTTTTCCTGTATGGCGGCAATTATGTGCTTGTAAGCACTGAAACCAGTCCAAGGTACTGAAGATTTGATAATTCGTGGCTTGTGCACTGCAAATGGGTGACACAGCGTCAGCAAACTTGGGTGGTGTGTAATGTAAATGGAACGCACAAGCAATCCTATCCACGATCTCCCAGGCTTTAGGATGAGAATTCGGAGCAGGAGCCCAAAAAATCCAGTGCGCGGGGTCATGCGGATTGTAAAGCACGTCGAGGGCGGCCAGTGCAAGGATGAGGTCGGAGGGTCCGTCCACCATCCGTCTCTCCTCGCGAATTTGAGCTAGGTAGCGTTGCACAGGAGGCCAGTTGGAGGCATGTAGGATGTCATCGTCCTGGTACCAAACGCCAGGTTCGATCTGAACAGGTAGGGGCGAATATGGTCCTGGCGGCGGACTCGCAAGATTTGGAGAAGTGATCTGGAGCGACGGTGCCTGGGGCAGCAGAGACCCGGAACGAGCATCGGAGGTAGGAAATGTCGAGCGAGATGGTCTTGCGATATCAAAGTCCATGTTTCACGAAAAAAGAGCTGAATGGTGGATTGGTGTGTTCGGACACACAGAGCCCTGTTGGGTGGGTGCGCTGAGAGCGGAATTGCAGGGGGAGACGGGGGGAGATTGGGGGAGTGGGGGATGCAGGAAATGAATGGTAGGACGCAGGAAAGGGAGTGGCAAAGACAGAAGAGGGCGAGGATGGTGTTATAAAGAGGACGTCTGTGGCAAAGCGAGGCAAGTGCTGTTCAGGCGCATTTCCCTTTTTGGTGCCAGGAAGTCATTTGCCTCCTTTCGTTCCGTGGGAATCTCTTTGCCCTCGACAATCGCTGTGCGCCTCGTGTCTCCTCCATTACCCAGCTAGCTACAGCTTTGTTAAACTTCAAAGGCGCAGGCGGGGCGCACAAATCCTTTTTTATTTGTAAATCCCTTGCCAAGATCTAATCTATGCTAGTAGCCGACCTCGGCCCGGCGAATTTCAATTACAATTGTCCAAGTCATCGACAAAGCCTTGAGCGTCTGTTACTAGTCCAATTATCCAAAGTGCCTTTGTATCTATCTCTCTTTTCTTTCACCCGCGTACTGTCCTTAGTTCTGCCTCGTGCTGTTGTAGAACTTGTTCCCATCAATTCTCCTCTTCTTCTGAAAGTATAGCATTCCACAAAACTAGATCCAAGTCGGGTGAAGGCACCACTAAGATTGCCCGTAGTACAATGTCTCGGCTGACCTCGAGTCGAGGTGTACCAGATGGAATAGCTGGAGCAGCCAGATTTCTCTGAAAATCGTATCGTAAATGAGGATAAACCACTTTAAATTTCATCATATTTCACTCACATCAGCGTGTTCTAGGTGGCCGATGGCAATAATCGTGCTCAGACGTTCTGTTGCCCAGAGCCAAGATAGATTGTCCAAGCTCAGGAACATGTTGACTAGTAATCCATGTTTTCCGTCAACGAGTAATACCAATCCTGTGATAACATCGTAAGTCAACACTCTGTCCCATAGAACGTCAGCAAATTGTGTAAACGTGGGGTTTCCTGTCATGGCCATACCTTCCCGCAACTCTGACTTTCTTTCCTTTATGAGCGTCATTGATACTACATAGCTTTGTCCGAATTGCTGTTTCTGGCTGCTGGGGCATTCAAGCAGAAACGTTGATCCTTGCAAGAGACTCAGACAAGATGGGAATGTCAACACGAGATGAATCACCTACACGGTCACGTGAATATGGGTCACAGTATTGACATGTTTATGAATGCTTTCATGGGTAGCAATCTATTTTAAAGTCAGCGATTGTGGTCCACAGACGCCGGCTTCCAGATAAATAAAATCCTATAGGCTGCTGAGAGGCAAATTCCTGAAGGAAAAAAATGGCGTATGTGCGGACTATTCTTTCTGAACTATAGCGCAAAGTCTTGAAGCGTATCGGACTGGACCTCTGACTCCGGGTTATTTGCATTGGATTACAAGCATAAATCCCCCAAACACGTAACTAATAGGTCACTATTCAATTTGCATGAAGCGTATGGAAATGTAGAGGTAGTGTTCATAATCTAAACCCACTGCGTCTTGTCTTTACTCCTGAAATTTTAGCTGATAAACTAACAACTTTCATGAGGAAACACGCCAAGTGCACTTGAAATTAGATAATCCGCCCAAGGTAAACTAAAATTGTCGAAAAGAAGCCAAACATTTGGGTGAAAACTCACCGCTAATTCCTGCCAGGGTAGTCAGGACCCTGACTGACGTTATCCGAATTGTTGGACCTCCGACCAATCTCTAACTGGAACCCCGCTCGCTGATATTCTACCTATACGAACAAGTCCTCATTCAAGCTACAGATTTCAACTCAAATAAGGTGCTATAAACTACGGCTTTACCCAGCTTGTGTAACTCGCCTCAACGTATATTAAGTAGATTATAGAGGAGCTAGTAAATCCGACCAATGAATAAATCCGGACACTGAAGCTAGAGTAATCAGGAACCCCGACAAGTTGCAACCCAGCGAAAGGTGTTGGGTATTTGCAACGATGGGAATGTAAAAAGAAGAAGCCTCTCAGGCAAAGGCTAAATTACTCATTGCGACTCCTTACTCCTTTTCCTGGATTTCCGCTCCGCATCTCTAAGTGTCACTCGAACGCCGTATTTCGAGAGATTCTTTGGAGAAAATATAGGTTAGTAGGCCACAGCTCGAGGGGCCGCCTTTGGATTCAACGCCTCGCACCTTGGTCAACTCCGTCGAGGGTTCCAACCCTGGAAATTCGCGAGTTGAGTAGACCTTGAATGGCCCGCCGTAAAGCTCCGCCAGCACAGGCGCATGTGGGTTTCCAGGGATGCCAGAAAATATGTCGAATGCTCTATACCGCAGTATAAATACCCCTTCCCTTCGCACGGCCAGGTCCTGTCCATCAGAATCAGTAAGCCAGTCGAACCCGTTGTGCATCGTAATTCATTTTCGCCAGCCGGCCAAAATTAAGAACAGACCGTGCACATACACAATCACAGTTCTTTTGATGGCCTGTCACTGCTTTTGACAAAAGAGAGTAATACGCACTCCAAAGACGAAAACGAGGACTTTCCTGCCCTTGTGGTCTATCAACGTCGGCTCTGCAAACCTTTCGCCGACTAGAGCAGGTGTCAGCTTGGACGATTCTGTAACAAGGTGATTCCCAATCCGATATACCACGTCAGTCGGTACATCGGACGGATGCACAGTCCCTAACATCAGCTGTCGGCGGGGTATTTGGAACGGTGGGGTAGGTGGCATCTGGCTACTGCTGGGCTCCGTGCTCATGTACGGATGGAGGGGGAAATATGTCATCGGTGGATATTGTTGCTGGGTGGTCCTGGGATCTGGGTGATGGGGTGCTATGGTATGTGAAGGCTCTGGTGATTGAGAGGCAGGAGACCGAGGCTCATAGACGGATTCTGGGACCGGAAATAAATCGACAGTGCAAATGAGGCCTACGTTCATTACGTTCCTGTGAAACGAGAAGTTACCACTGTGCTCAAAAACCAAGATGCGGACGGTCGCAAAAATTTACTCGTACAACAGCTCCCTCTCCCAACTCCCAGCCTGCGCTGTTTCGAACAGTTGGAGAAGCACGGCTGGGGGTGGGTCGAGAGGTCGGCGATCAACTTTGGCATATCTGCTTATAGATCAGATTGTGACGATGGAAAGTGAAGGGAAAGGCACCCTACTTCCTGCCCGATTCGGCCTTTTGAAGCTCCTGGAGTTCTACCCGTATGGTGCGCCCAGCAAATTGACCCGACACGAACGTCACTGGTTCCCCAATATTGAGCGCCTGAGAGGTGATGTTAGGATGATCAGTCCCAGCGGTCTGGCGGTGATGGGGATTCACTACTAATTCCATGAGAATGCGATCGGGTGCCCGGACGTCTTACGATGCCACAAAGTGATAGAGGGTCGTAAAAACGCGTACTACTCGGTGAAGTGATCCAGAATTGTTCTAGAGGAAGTATCGTAACCGTACCGCTCAGAAGAACGAGGAGAGCTTGCGGAGCACCCTGACTGAGCAGCATGCTATATAGCTATAACCTGGTCTTTAAAACACGCCTTTCTGTTTGTGCTCAACAAGGACTTGCACCACGGGTCGATCCGTCTTTTTTGCCCGGATGGACTTGAGATTAGTCGATCTACAAAACCGCATGTTCGCGGACATTATATTCTGATCATGGCCAGCTACCTAGAGATAGGAACAAGCTCACTGAAAACACCACTCCGGACCGTCCTTTTTCCAGCTCGAATGATTGAAGTGTATCCGACAAGGACGAATATGAGAAATGACGCAAGGATCAATTCCATCTCCTACGGATCTTGAAACCGTAATACCAATCATGAGAAATCGGGTCAAACGCCCCTGACCTAGGCTGAATGGAATGAACTTATTAAGAGTTTTAGCATCACGAAATTCGTGATGAAAGAAGTGAAGTGACGGTGAGTATCCCATGGTATGTCCGAGCACCGATAGGCTTACGCGAAGAAAGAAAAAATGGTTTTGACCTGTCGGCCTTCAATAAACGGCTATGAAAATTGGTGAAAAGTAAAAGAACATTAATAAGACATTGTGCCGAAAAGAGATGAAACGGAAGTTGGACCGATTCCCCGACTTTGTCCTGGCAGTATCATGAATTAATCAAGGTTTTTTCGGCATCCAGCGGGCTCAATGTGGCAAAAAGACCTGGAAAATGAAGATGAATGTGTCCTCGCGAGGAGCCTTGGATCTGGTGACATTTTGCCGGAGAACAGACTGCCTCGAGGGGTTTATCGATTTAAGATTCCGTAAGATGAGTATATCAGTACATAGAATACAAGACGATTTATGATCCTAAGACAAAGATTAGGAATTTGGCGGTAAACGACATGATGATAAGGGGCAACCCACGAAGAATAAATACCAAAAGGGTGAGCAGATGTCCCATGACATTGCCAGTGGATGATCTATGACTGGCAGCTAGCTGCTAGATATCAAATCTTCGAACAACCACCTTCCCGCTATGGGCAGCGACGATACGTCTTTCGTCAAATGACACAGTGCCCTTTATTGACTCGAGGAAATTGTCTGTCACATTTCCGTCAGCCGGAGCAACTTCAGCCCCCGTCCCTGCTTCGAGATCCCAAACCCAGATGCTTCCATTTTGACCCAGACTTACACAACGACCATCCGCGAGAGCAAGGGATGACACGGGGCTTGTCTGACCATGCAACGTACGCACAAAGTTTAATTTCGGTGGAGATGCAGCGATGGAATTCGATTGGGCAGGAAGAACAAGCCTATATAGTTGCAGGCTCGTGGGTGAATGGAAATTGCCTGACGAAGAACTTGATGACGACGAAGATGATGGGTGAGTGGGTGGCGGTCCATCGAAGTATGGAGTGCCGCCTGTGTGATAAACACCGGCTCCTGGAGCAAGAACCACCCATTTCCCGTCTGTCTGAGCGTCGGATACATTTGAAATTTTGCGACCCCATTGCTCGCGCATGGCACGAAGAGATGTTTCGTCAACCCAACCTGAGGGAACATCAAATGCGCGGATCGTACGACTGGTTATCACAGTCATTGTAGATGCCAAAGGATATTTATAATCCTCGCGAAATGAAGTCGACGAAAAAATTGTCGAGTTGATGGAGCCGGGACTTTCCGAATCTTTGCAGATTATAAGTTCGGTAGCGCCCACCGACCAATGCCTCGGATAGACAGGAATGGAATATGCGATGACGAGCTTGAAGGTCATAGGGGAAGGTGATGACAAAACAAGGGAAGCAGGGGGATAAGACGTGAAAGAACTGAGTGTCTGTGTGTGCCGGACCACTTCTGATGACAAGTCGTAGATGGAAAGCGAGAATATGTCGGATAGAGTTATAAGGAGTGGGTGGTAATATACAGCATGTAGGATATTCAATGTCCCTGCTGTGCGCCGTGAGGGTTGGAAATTATGTTTTCTGGAGATAGGAAGAGAAGGAAATGTAAGGTTGATCTCGAACACAGAAAATTCCCCTGTCGACATAAAGCATGCAAGAGAGAGGTGACCAGATGTTGGAGTGGACTGGTCCAAGGCGAGAGCTGTGATGCTTGCGGGCCCATGCTGAGAATGGAGAGGTTCCTTGTAGTAAGGAAGAATCTGGGGACCGTTCTGTCGACCAGTGATAACCACTACAGGCATATTCGAATATTGAGATAATGCAGTAATGGTTAAGGGTCCTGCAAGAGCGATGTGCGTTTGTTCTGGCCTGTCCGCCGACAAGACATATTGTCTAGGCGGCGGTGCGAGGATAGACGGGTCCATACCCTCTTCCACAGAGCAACGACCTGGAAGCTGGATAAATTTTGATACACGGACAGAAATAAAGGAAACCCAACTAGTACCTTTTCTCCAATTTGAACTTATGCGAAACATCCATTTCCAGTCCTTGTGGTGGTGGGGGTGGTGGTGGGGGTGGTAATCTAGTCTGGCTCGTCCAGGTAAAGGCTTCACTTCATGGCCATCAAAGCGGCCAAAAAAGCCTTTGGTACCACGCAGACGAGTTCTACCATACTCTGCAAGATATTTTATCCTCCATATTTCGTTATCCGAAGCAAGTCTAGCCCAGTTTCGGCTGGTGGCCTGCGTAACACACAGGTCTACCCACGACAGGTGAGAGAAGATGCACAGAATAAGTTCGTCGTACAAAGAGTTGTCGAAGCTGAGAATATGGCTTGAATAACGCCCAGGAACGCGCTTTGCGAGGGGTAACGGAGCTGGAGAGAGACTTCGCTTTGACATGGCAGATGAAGAATCGTATACTGAGCAAGAAGTAATGACAGCGGCCCGGGGTTTTGAATAACATCATTGCCGTTCTTGGATGTTCGAGTTCATCCTGACTGCTACTTCTCAACCAACATGGCTCCTTCCCGTGGGCCACAGCCTCTTGCGAGGACCTTGCATGTCACTTTAGACAACCATACGGGAACAGTGAATGTTGCTCGCTACTCGAAAGGCTCGGCGAAATATATCTTGACTGGTGGTCAAGATCGAACAGTCCGTTTGTGGAACGCAGGCTCTGGAGCGGAAATAAAAAGCTTTGCCGCCCATGGATATGAGATTTTGTCTATCACAATGTGCGTCTATCTCCGTTATTCGAAATAAGAGAAGTTTGCTAAAAACTATGAGAAGATCTCAAGACAACGCCAAATTCGCTTCTTCGGGTGGAGATCGCTCTATATTTCTCTGGGACGTCGCTAGCGGTGTTACAACGAGACGTATCGCTGGACACATGGGCAAGATAAATGTCGTAGAATTTAACGAGGATGCAACCGTCCTTGCTAGTGGTACTTCTTGCCCGACTTGACGTATATTGCATCTTTGACTTGTTGAAAGGGTCGTTTGATTCAACCGTGCGGCTATGGGATCTTCGGTCTGCTTCATCTATCCAAACTGTAACCAAGGCAAACCACTTAATGTCGCGTTAAAAGGGCACAAACAAGGCAGGCCATCCAGGTTTTTGAAGAAGCACGCGATGCTGTCCAAACTCTTCATGTTGGCTCTAGTTATATCTTGACTGGCTCCGTCGATGGACATGTCCGTACGTATGACCTTCGCATGGGAGAACTTCGGTCCGATTTTATAGGACGTAAGTCCATAGTAGCTTGCCCATTTCGAGTTTCCTCCTGCTCAAGTTTCTGGCAGATCCCGTAACCTCAGTGGTACCCACACAAGATGCCCAAACCTATCTAGCAGCTACTCTGGACAACCACATAAGGCTTATGGATTGCAGTACCGGCAAAATGCTGAATGAATTTACGGGTCATGTGAATGAAGCCTATCGTTGCCGTGCATGTTTTGGCCACGCTGAGGCATCCATCATCTGTGGTGACGAAAAGGGCCAAGTCTGGGCTTGGGATTTGGTCGACGTAAGGCCTGCGAAGCTGAACTTCCACACTGACTGACAAGCTTGATTTTTTCAGGCAAAAATTCTCCAACCAAATCCACCTCCAAAGGTTCATCAAAAACTTATTACATGGACGGAGCATCATCCGACAGATGCGAACGAAATGATAACCTCAAGTGCAGATGGTGCAGTCAAAGTATGGAAACATCCAGGGACTGGTCAACAGTTCCAAGATGGCCACTAGGAATACATCACAGGGATTTATTTCTCGGAGCAAATTGTGTTTTGACGAAGTCGTAAAATATTTCTCATTCGGTTCATACCCCAGCTTGCACACGTGAAGGGGGCGAATATGTACGAGCTTCGTTGAATCGCGTCAAAAGCTC
Organism: Galerina sulciceps; assembly: GCA_023014345.1. Lineage (NCBI taxonomy): Eukaryota > Fungi > Basidiomycota > Agaricomycetes > Agaricales > Galerinaceae > Galerina > Galerina sulciceps. The sequence goes on from JAEDXJ010000061.1 coordinate 165,768, forward strand.
CAGAATGACTAGAATTACCTTCATTAAAAAATCATTACAGTGAATTGCGACTGGGAGAAGAAGCTATACCTGCTATTGCCGCTTCGTCTGATTCAGTGCCTCTACCGAAAGAAATAAGCATGACTTGATTTTGCGATAAGATGCCGCGGTAACTCACCTCTACGCGTCGCATCTTCTAAGAGTTGAGTGTCAACATGTTCTGCTGGTAGTTGCACATAGCGAACAACGGAACCACGGATAAAGCAATTCTTGACGGCCATCTAATGAATTGAACCGATGAGTAAACTCCAAACTCCAATGTATATCGTCTGTCAAGAAATTCACCATATGAGGATGTCTCGTCTCATCTGCGACCTTTATATTGTCAAGTCGAATATTCAAGAACCTGGGACCAATTATTCAGGCCTAGTTTGGGAAAATGAAGCACCGTATAGCCCACTGGTCGACAGATTTCAGAACACCTGTGATGGAGAGGTCATTTTTGAGCTCCACGGTAACCGTTTGGTCTGTGAGAGTCTTAAACACTGAGAATATGAGCTATTCGCGCGTAATCAGCAATATTCAACATTTGTCATTCCTCTGAGAGACTCATACCATTGGCAGAAAAAAGTGAGAACGATCTTAGTTTGATCTCAGTTGTGTACTTGTCTGTTTGTGTTATGCAAAGGCTTTGCTTTCTATTTTTAGTAACCTTCGTATGTTGACCAAATGCTGCGAGAACGCGTGGAACTGAGTTGTGAGTCAACTAATAACGAGTATGTTAGTCGACCTACTGTCCTCCTTTCACTTAACAGTAATTAAAATCGTAAAATGCGGTCTCTATCTACATGATCAGCTTGGGAAAACCAGTTCCGTCGGCGACTCGGCACTTGCCCCGGTGTGACCATTTTAGATTAATGGGTATGTGTGTCAACAGCAAGGTGGTAGTTTCCTCGCTATGGGTACATATTTGGAATATAAACACCAGGACGGTGCTCTGTTAAACTCTGCGACTGCCCCCCACTACTAAAGACCGACACATATACCAATACGGCTCAGTCGGCTCTCACACTCCCAGAGTCCCGTTCCATGGGTTAACTGTACTGCCAAGTCGACATCCGCCAGACTGTGAGATGAAGATGCCTCTTCGCATTTATACTCAGACTATGTCCGGGTTTATTTACCGAGGTACCGTTTTCTCGGACGCAGGGAATCCCGACGGGATGGTAGTGCGTCATGAGATGGATCTTCTCGAAGGCGTTTGGCCTGACGGCGTCCGAGTTGACAGTGTTCGGGCTGACGGAGTCAAGGCAGAAGGAGTCCGAGTCCACAAAGACTCTATGATGGTCGTGAATTCCTGCTCGTGGCTGTCGCGAGTTATAGAGCGCTCCTCCGAGTCCGGGGTGACGAGCTTCTGCATGCTAATTATTAATCGGCAGCCCTGAGTTTATGGCAGGACCGACGTCATGAGTTCATAGGAAAATGTGTATACGAGGAAATGCTGGCTTACCACACATGAGAGCATTGCGACGAAAGTTCTACACTCTCTTTCAGAAACGAAAATTATAAGGTTTTAGTCTAACTCACGGAAACACGAAGTGTGCGGAGTCGTGCATATATTCAAACCGCGCATAAACAACAGTTCCTATTAGAACAGCTGGGAGAGTATTAGGGAACTCAGCCTTATACGGAGGTTTTTGAAATATTTACACACCAACTATAATCGTGAACGCTGTGGCACCATCTCTACAGAGTAATGAGACCAAAGGCGTTCTTGCCCATCCGGCCCGAACAGCAACCAAATGCCTGACAAAAGTCAGGCCTAAAATGACGATCTGAAGGAGGAATTCTCCAACTCTAACTCGCAAGGTAGAAAATGTTAATAAATCGTGAAATGAAAAAAGAAAAGACAAGTTACTTACATAAAAAAGTACATCACTACAGACGGGACGTTTTCATTCAAGCACTCGTAATTGAATTTTTGATCAGGGACTGTCATGATAGCGCTCGCCGAGGACAGACCGACTCTGAAGAGGAGTAGGGAAACCATCAAGAAGCCTGTCCACCGTCTCCTATTGTAGAATGCATAGACTTCAACACGGACGAAGTCGCGCTTTAGATGCGTGATTCTGGGCAATTCTAGAGATTTTACTTACCTCTAATCATTAAGATAATGTCCACAGCACCTAATAAGAGAAATATAACGAGGGCCTGATAGGTCAGCCACAATCGACATGTTTCTCTAGTCACCGGGTACCGGGCTTGCAGTATCCTTGCAATGGCCGTGTTGATACTATTTGCATGTTTAGCATGAGAGAACGAGATCCACAAGAAAACTGCGTACGCTTGAATCGCCAAGCCAAAGTATCGTATGAAAAAATACAGCGCTTTTACTATCGTCACTCTCCGAGGCTGTCTAGACGCGCATTGAAACGAGCTTAATTAGAAGCTCCAAGGTGTGGCCGTGAAACTCGACTTACGGCCACATAATTTCAACTTCATCCTGCAAAGTGACCAAGATCTCCCAGACACTGAACGTCAAGCCTGCGTCTAGAAAGACATCCCAAATTCAGACAAGCAATCCTGAGTGCAAGAGTACCAGTATGAGCCACGTACACGAGGCACCCTGCAGCGTGTTCATGAGTGGTGAACCACTACCAGTAGCACAAAGACGCGAGGATCAGAGAGTGACTGAGGCGAGGGGTGAGCCTTCTTCACTGAACCAGTATCCAATCATACACTTTTGCAGAAAATAATCAGCTTGAAAGCGTTCAACTTAGTTGCGATTCATGCAGACTAAATATATTGTCGTTGAACCGCTTTGTTCAGACGGCAAATCGACCTCCAATCGGCAAACCAACCGAACGAATGGAATTTTCCCAAGCGGCCCTTCGCAGTGGTATAGGCCAAGCACAACAGCATCAAACCCATGGTTCATCTGACGTTCCGGATGACAATCACTATTTTTCAAACCGCCAGGGAGGTTAGTCGTACTTTCTTTTGTCCAGGTTGTCTTATTTTTCCTACAATCGTGAGAATCATTGCCCAAGTCGACTCTGGATTCCTTCCTAATTAACCCCGATGATGCAAATGATAACGGTGCTTGCAAATACGGGGGCACTTCAGGATCTAGATGGCGAGATTCGCATCCGTTCAGGAATGAGGAGGATAAATTTGTAGCATTCCAGATTTTTAGCAAGTACGAGTTCAACTGATAGGTAACTGAAACAGTAAGCGATTCCCATCACGTTGGTCTGAAGATTTACTGCGAGAAATTATGTTCATTGATTAAATTAGAAGCATCGTTGTTGAAGAGGCATATATTTTGCGACATACGAGAGCATGACCATGGTAGAGAGAATTTATCAACAAATGCGTCTGTGTTATTTCGGCGCCTCGATCCACATAACGTACGGCAAGAAAGAAGGAAAGAAAGGTAATCAAGCATGGGCATGCTTCTGTTTTCCAGTCCTCAACTTCCTGAGGTAGAACTTTGAAAAAAAAAAGTTAGAAAAGGTCCGCTTATCGAGTGTAAGAGCTGACCTCGAGTTCTTTGCCTTCTAAGATGTAACCGTCAGCACGACCGGATTGACCAGGACGACTGGAAATGGCAGCATAGAGACGACCAGCGGCGAATTGGGACTCCAGCAGTGGGTCAATCTTTGCCTCTGCCAAGTCTTTCAGCTGATGCAATCCTTCACGGTATAAATCGACGCACCTTTCTTCCTCTCCTCCAATTTGCGCACAACGTGGTGCGAGTGCTTCACAGGCTCAGCAGCTTCTGCAGGAGCGGTGGTCTTTCCCTTTTTGGTGACCGGCATGGCATACTGAAAAACGATGAGAATGAAGGTTTGTGCATTCGACGTTCTTAGAATTTCGATACTCACGTGCGATTCATACCATTGACGGAATGGCGCCGCATCAACCTGAATGATAGCACTCTTGACGAGTGTGTTTGTTCGGACAAGTTCGTTATTCGATGCGTTGTAGACCTAGTTTGCATTGGTATTCGATCATGAAGGTTCTGAGGAATAAAGGTATAAATATAAGAACGTACGACAGATATGATTCTTGTCTTGCGAGTGGTGTGCTCTGAGGCCCATGCAAAATTACCACTTTCGAGGCGGAGAGCGCGGTATTTCAAATTTCCACCACGAACACGGACGGTGTGCACCCTCTTGGGGCCGAGCTTGGTGCTGGCTGGTTGGCGGCCGAGCTCGAACTTTCGCTTCTTGCGATAGTGGGCGCGTTGAGCACCGGTCTCCGAGCGCTTGTGGCGTGATGAGCGGGAGATACCTGGACAGACAAAAATATATCAGGATAATATTAAGAGGGACGATGAAAGTTTTGCAGCACTCACCCATGTCGAAGAGTCTTGAGGATGGGGTTTTTGTTGAGCAGTCAAGGTTGTGATGATGCTGAGAAAATAAGGTTTGCAAAGTTTAGACTCAGCCCGGCAAACTCCCTTACCTGGCATATTTTCAAAGCAATCTGAAGCGCATCAGTCACCTCACTTAGAAGCGTGATGCAGCTAAGATCCGGATAAGCTGCTGTGAAGCTTCATGGAAGTACCACTCGTGTATGACTCTACTCCAATACTCAGTCCGCCGTCGGCATATGTAATACGAAACACTTGCTCGTATCTCAGGTGTCGCCAAGTTTATGACCGTGAAGTTGACAAGCTGATGTGAGGGTGAACACCCATATCTGGACTCGGCGCTGGTGTTCTTGAAATTTTGTGATAATAGTTTTCGCAAGAAATGCCGTCGGTATACAAGGTGGCCTTCCATTCTTCAACTCTTTGTCAGGGTTAAAACGTCTCTAATCGCGATGTCATTACGACCAAGTCGTTATTCTTCGCATAGCAATCTGTCTGGCAAAAGGTACCAAGTACGAACGGGTTCGCTGTGCTCGAAATCAATATCAACCTCAAGTATTTCAGTCGACAGCTTGACCATGGGTGATGAGACTAGGCGCCCGTGCCCTTCTTGGTTTAGTTGTCACCAACTTGAACATCTCAACTTTTCCCCCGACATCTTTCAATGCCGAAAAGAGTATGCCGCGTATTTTTGAGAAAAACATACTACCGACTAGTCAAGATTACAACTTTTGAGCAGGCGAGGTCCTCAAATGAAAGATTTCTTACTACTCGAATACCTTTCGCCCAGGGTGTATAAGAAGCATGCTACCTGGTCATGGTGACTTACTCAACTCAACGCGTATAATTCATTGCAATCGGTTGCGTATATTGATCGTCTACTATCCGACGGGTAAGAAATTGTTTTCAAGTTCGTGATTCTTCTACCAAATTTGATTGCTCAAAAGGAATCTTTCCCTTTCATCGATTTGGGTCAGAATCGACCGCCGCATTTTTCAAAATATCACAGGCTCGAAAAGAATTTATCAAAAGAGTTCAAAGTTAGTGGCTTTCCTTCCCAAGTCTGTATATACTTCTAAAACTGATGTAAATTTCCTCTATGGCCAGGCTCTTATCCGTAACACATATCTAGTAACATCTGCATATTCAAAGCCTGATGCGTTTCCTTGTCTATGTGTTCGTTTTTAGCACTTGCTCAAAGCCCGAACGTCTTAGCTTACAAGAGGACTGTTCAATTCAGATAACCTCTCGGTTAACCTGACAGTACAAAGGTAGATGAATATCTGATCTCATATCCACTTAATTGTAACCTTCAACGTGTGTTGCAGGCTGGAAACGTGTCCGTGGACATAGCTTCCACCCCAAAGACGTTCCGTGTCAGTGTTACATGTCACAGGTATTCCAACACACCTCATGACCACCGATGCGACAATACAGCTGTTCCCAAACTATTAGGCACTTTCTAAATACCACGGCATCCATCCCTGTGAGGGACTGCTGTTGGCTGAGCGACGTGTTCGTTCGAGATCTAGACCATGAGTGGACTCTGAAGAACCAAAATCGTCGGATGTTTGGAATCCCTCATGTCATCAAGTTCAGCAAATACATCATGCAAGTAGGATTGTTTCACCTTAAAGTTTATGAATACCAAGTAATGTAATGAACCCCGCACTGCCTTAGATCCAACAACGTCAAAAGTGCTTCAAACATCTCTCAAGTCGGCGAACTCAACTGAATGCTAGGAAGACACTCGCTTAAGACTCTGTTCGGGAAACTCAAAAATTCTCTCCGCCGCCGCCGTGAGGTCTTTCAGAGGAACCCGTACTATAGAAAGTTTTCGAGACCAGCAGCGTCTGGTCTAATGCACCATCTTAAAAATTGGCGTTGGATTTTGTTGGAATCAGATCTGCAAACTCGTGATCATCTCAAGATCAGACGAAGGGAAGCAAGAAATAATGACATTGCGCATGCTCGCAATATTCCAACACACTTCCGTGACTTCGTCCCAAAACTTGAGGGTTGAGGAGCCCATAAAGTCTGCCCAAATTCGCCGCATCGAAAAAATTGCTCACCCGATGGTCGCCTGATGTCCCAGCTCTGCAACTCGGACCAGGTCTGGAATTCTTCGCTCTCTCACTATGTTTCTGTAACAAACCTTCCAGCATGAAGAATGTTATCTTAATTATTAATATGCTCAAACTTGGACGATACGTGGTCGTGTGTGAAGTGAACCTGGGACTTGGAACACCTTGTGACTTCATCTTGAACTACCGCCCTCATCCCCGTTGTAATTATTCCTCCATTGTCCTGCCATGGGTCGGCTGTTACCATCGACACTGTGGGATTTGGGAGGTGATGACTAGACGCCCATCATCCATCCGAATTATCCAAACGTTTGGCAACCCGTTCGAGCGCAGCAGCATAGGCTTTGTTCCACGCTCCCTAATAACAAGTTGGCGATTGATCGGATAGACGCTTAAGTCGTCCTGACTGGATGTACACCGGTGGTCAAAAACTCAGTCAACCCAAGTTATTGCCCTCAACGTCAATTCTTATCGACCCTTGCTGGATCAGGCAACTCAATTCTCCCTGAACCTTCCCTTATGCCGGTTCTCTTTGGCTCGAGGTTTCGGTGGAGACGAAAGAGGACACAGTAACAATCTTCATAAACGCTCTCACTGAAAAATAAACACTGAAGATTGCTTTGTCTTTGACCGTCATCGTTCCAGCAAAAACCTTAGTGCGTAAAAGAGCGTCAATATTAGGTACGGGGTTATGGAGCTTGCTCGTGGAGCTGCCTGTATGTCCGACCCATTTTGTCACTCTTCCCTATGACTGTACATGTCTGACATCCTTTTTAGTTTCAGATATCATGCTAAATGCATGTGAACTCTTCATGAACTTTCCGGAGGAGGTGGAGTACATATGGATATTAGCCCTCCCTTCATATGGATCTCAACTTGCACATTAAGACTTTTTCCACATTGCAAGGACGATGGACTTCACCTTCATGAAAGCTTTATATATCTTTACGATATTTTATATTTATTGTTCACATGTAAGTTCTATTTGGTTTTAGATTTTTGTACTTACTCCAGCTCTTGCATAGCCAGAACTTCTATTACTCCCAACGGTATCAAAACCTCGACCGTTCCAAACCACCCCCACCAGGGCTAGGGACATGGGTGTTATATAAAGTACTCGTATGGCATACTTTGATAGGCATCATTGACTCGGTTTTGGTCAAGAGAGGTGCGCACTTCTTTAATGTGTCATTTGCCGATTCGATAATTTCATTCAAATGGTCCAGTTTACCTCCTTCACAACAGGAAGCGGTGGATATTCATATTTCTTTTCACTATTCTGCTCTGCAGAATGGCTCTTATCGCCGTCACTTTGACCTTGGCCTTCAAAGGGCTAAAAACCCGTGCTTCTGCTGGAAGAGATGGGTTGCCTAGCGCTATTCTGATAAATTATACGTAACTAGAGTGAGTTGCCGCCGTTAGCGGCTCACGCCTTGCTTGCCTAAAACCCTTATAAATGCGTGAGTCATATGATGTATAAATGTTAAAATGTTGGGATGACGGTGACTTCATGAGTTTTGACACTCCCAGAAACCCTTGCAAGCAAGGAAATAGTCTGAAGTTCCTCAATTGATTGATTTTTGTTACTGACTTCAACTAGGTCTGGAGAGACGCTTGTTCAGTGTGTTCTGGTTTCACTGGCAATTAACCGAGGGAGGAGACGAGGACGTGGTAGAACGCCGGTCGTATCTCGTTTGGCCGAAGGTGGGATGGAGTCTTCTGTTATAGTCCTCAGTGAGCACCATTTACGATCAGAGGTTGTCCATCGTGGGCTAATCGAAGTCTTAGTTATGATCATAACAAACTTGTTTTATGCCCTCGGCAACACCTTTTCCGTTATTATATATCCGTACGCTTGGATTTGGCTGGCCGGTCCATTTTGACCTACTCGTTTATTTAGGTGTTGCAGCGCTATTATTTCAGCTCTGGTAAGCTCCCTTGGCTTTGTATCTTTACTGTTAATGAATACATATTAGGCATTTCAGTTGATTCTGTCTCTCCAACGGGCGTGTGTACGAAGACCAATAGATATTTCTGAGGAGTATTTCGAGCCCGAGAACCAAGAAACCAATGGCGAATTTACTAAATCACGGAAACTCTAAAACATGCTGTAAACTTTCTATGATACAGCTTATATGAAACTTGTCGCATTAATATCGGTACCATAACCTCACATCTTCAAAACGCGACAGGACCGTTCAACAAAAAATTACCCATGAATCTTGAGCCTTCCCCTGCGCCACGCCAGACCACTGGTCCAAAAGTAAAAAGCGGCATGATTGTCGATTGATAACAAAAATAAGCTACCAAAGAGTCGGCTGATTATTGGAAGTTAACCACCCGCACCGACCGTGCTTCGAGCCACCTTTGAAGATAAGGGAACGACGGCGTAAAGTAAATGCTAGTCTCTCCTAGCCAGACTGCGATATATGTGATGTGCCCTTCGCTGTATTGTGGCAAGGGTAACTTGAAAGTCGATTATTTAGATACCACGGAGTCGCTTCGATTTCCCGACAAAGTCATAAACAAGCGCCCACAAGTGACTAAAAGCAGAACGTACGCGAGAGATTTTCGGTGCGATCTCGGAAACTCACTCTCGTCCGATCTATTCCTCCGAGCCTGTCACAAGTAAAGAGTGCGAATGCGAACACTGGTCGTGCATCCAAAAAATTACAGGCAGATTGGAACAGGCCGAATCTCTGTTATCCCTTTGCGTCTGCTCGGAAGAACTGACTCCCGACTCTTTCCTGAGCCATTCAAGTCTAAGTTTCAGGTAGCATCTTCCAGACAGTGCTGTGTAAAAACAAACTCTATTTGGAAGCCCAAACGTCGTTGCGAGAATGATAATTATAAGGGTCGCGGTGCATACGAAAGCGAGAGAATGAACTCTGAGCATCACTAAAATGAGTTGATAGGTAAAAGACTAATGCAAGGTATGCTGTATAAGGGAAGTGTCATGTCCGATGTTTCGTAATTTTATTCAAAAAAGTCCGCAAGCCATTTTTATCCTCTCCATTTACGCAGAATGCCGTCACTATTATCAGACTGTGCGGATCAAAGGAAATCAAAGGATGAAAAAAATGAGAAGAGGAAGTGCTCTATGTATGAATGCACTGGGGGCATTAGAAGGATGTAGAGGGACATGGGTAATTGAATTTGCGGCCCGAGGCGATTACAGCTCCTATGATTGAAAGTAATAATCAGCCAACCAAACGGAGCAGAAAGGTAGGACAACGATAACCCACAATCATATTAAGATTCCCGGAGAGCAGGCGGTTCTCCAGAATGCAGCCATCAGGAATGTCAATTCTTTGGCCCTCATTGGCAACCACTGTCCACACTTCAAAAAACACATCCCAACAGAATGGAAAAGGTAGAAAACACACCAATGACAGTTCCGCGGAGCGTCACGTTTCGGCCAAAGTACACATCACCAGTCACTGTTAAATGATCGAGCTCCAAAATCTTAGGGATCTTCTTGAATCGCTTTTGAAATTGTTGGATCTGGATTTTTTGATTGTGGTATGATCAGTACCAATTTCAGGAACCGAAGAGAAGGAGAATGTAGGAGTATATAAAGCGTACACACGTAACGTAAAAAATGAAATGCAATGCACACCTTTTTAAAATGGTCCCCTAGCTTGATGACAGGCGTCGTTTCGAACATTCTCTGCTCATTGATAACGAGCTGGCCATGCTGAAGCGAATAGATGTCGCTCTTAATGAGGAGCAGATCAGAGCAGCTCTTGACGGGTAAGAATCGCTTGCGAGGCACGTTGATGCCGTGCGCATTCTTGAAGTGCTTGATCGCAGCACCAGCCGCAGTCTCGAGTTGGATGACGGCGTGGCCATCTTCTGTCGTCTTTGGGTTGATGATGATCTCGAGCTCCAAACCTTCGCTGTCCATGATGCGCTTGAGAGCTGGGTAAAATGTTAGAGTTAGCTTTGACCGAAAAGGTTGAACTGACCTTTCAAGTTGATCCAGAGGTTGTTCGTGTTGAAGATCTTGAATTTACGAACTAGTGACAGGTCAATCACCTGAAATATTAGAAACAACTGTCGACGTACCGGATTTGAAGTCTTCAACATGCTCTGACGGTACTTGAGCGATTTCAAGGAGACGAATCGAGCCTTCGTAGTCAATGAGAGTTCCACCTTTAATATCGGCCTTGGTCTTGTCAGTGACTTCCATTAAGAATTCAGCTCCAGTGTCGATCATGTGTTGGAGAATGCTTTCGTCAACACTAGTAGACGATAAATTCCGGGGCGAGAGATATGTTAAATTGTACAACTCACACAGCACCCAAGTTATCCGAGTTAGACACAAAGAGATATTCCTTGCCTTCAGCAATTAACTGATCGAGAACGCCTGAGTGAAGAAGGGCATTGTAGAGATCTCCGTGACCAGGGGGGTACCAGTGCTTCTTGTCGTCATCAGCACGCTTGGGACAAGGGAGGAGAGTTTCCTTGAAGATACGGGGGTAGCGGGACTGATTGAAGGTGGTGATGCGGAGTTGCTGGTTTGCGTACTTTTTGATGATTCGCAGGGTGTCATCGTGGGTGTTGAACGACGTCATGAGGATGAGAGGGACATCGACGCGGGATGTGGTGTTGAGATGCTCAATCTGGCGCACGGTGAGGTCGAGGAAAGTCATGTCGTCCTTGACTTCGAGGGCACTCTTGGCACCGGTCATACCTGAACATTGTTGAGAAAAGGGCAAAAAAACCGGAAGCAAAAGTAGACTAACCCATGGAGGTACCAAGACCACCGTTGACCTTGAGGACGGCAAGCTTGTTGAGGTTGGACGAATTCTTGGGTTTTGGGAGGTTGGCGTAGGGAACAATCTGGTCATCGGCAGGGGACTTGATTCGGTCCCAATCGCTGGAAGGGGTCAGAGACAGATGGCTGGGTAGGTGAATTTGCATACAGGTCTTGGCTCTGGGCACGCTCTGCCAGATAGCGAGTGAAAAGGTAGAAAAAGGACTGCATCTCGGTGTCGAAGGCCTAGGAGACAATGAGGGGAAAAAAGATGGAGTGGTGCTGTCCACGCACCTTTTTTGTGGACGGGTCCTCGACGGTGGAGACGAGACGGGAGATCTCGTTGCGCATGGACTTGGCTGCGACGCCGGTGGTGGCGGTCTTGAAGTCGATGTGGGAGGTGCCGCGGACGCGGGCGTTGAAGGAGTCGCTGCGGGGCATGAGGGAGGAGGACATGCTAGATGGTGGTGAGTGGGAGAGAGGGGTGTGGAGCTGGTGCACGGACCTGTGGATGTGAACCGCGCGGTTGTGTTGGTGGAGATGAGCTGGGGGGCGGAGACGGTTCGGGGAGAGGGGGGGGTCTGTGCTGTCGCTGGGGGTGGTCGGGTTCTTCGCGAATTGGCTCGATTCGGAGAGCGGGCCGAGTAATGGGGGAGATGAGTGGAGCTCTGGTGAGCTGGGTGGTCTTTATAGCAAATTGGATACGTCTGTGGTCGTCGTACAAACGTGCTTGCATATACTGATTCTGCGCGTATTTCCCCGTCCCCATGCGCCGTCCCTTTCCTCTCTCGGCTTTTATACCCTGTATTCCTTGTCTTGATTTTAAATCAGGTCCTACCCCTTCTTATCAGCGGCCGATCTACCCATCTTTCCGTCTTCTTCCTTCCTGACATCTATCTCAGCCCTGGTCCTCGCTTCGCTGTCGCTTTACGTGAACCCCCGTCCTATAAACAGTCCATGCGCTTAACCGATCGAGGGACCCCTGAGAGCCCACCTCATGTCTTTTCAATGTAAAAAAACTGGCACTATCGTCTGACACGTTTCTCAAGGGTCTGCTGCGGTCTTTCATAGACGCCAAGGAACGCATCACGTCGGTTATATAAAACTTTACTTAAAAAAAAAAAAAGGTCCCTTCTTCTCGAGAACCCGAAAAAGTTTGCCGAGTGGCATGAGGACAAGTCTGACAATGTTCGCGGTGTTGGGCATTCAGTGCTTTTAAAAATCGAGCCACGCCCGCGAAACTACCGTAAACTGTAAAGATAAAAGTAGCGCCCATAAGTAGAAGGCACCAAGGCACATAGCGCCAGCGCTCTTTCCAAATAAAGTGTCAAGTCAATGTCAGAAAATAGCATTCATTTGCGCTTTGAAATCACACAGTAAGTATCATAGCAAAAAAACAAGTGCTTATGCCGCGTTGGAGTATAAAGGCGCCATTCTGCATTCTCTAAATAATAACGCCGAGAGAATCGTACCAAAAATTCTCGCTTTGAGAAGAATTTCTCCATATCATTTGCCTCTAAAAATTGTATCCGACCCAAGGATACGAAAGAACGACGAGTCACAATTCCATAGGAAACTGGCAAGCTACCCGAAACTTTGGGAATATATGGGGAACTTGATACAAGTTGGAGTTGGGTTGGAAACCGTTGGAAATACAGGTCATCTGCAAGAGGACTCATGTGCCCGTCGTGGGTTTGCTCTATAATAGTTTTGGCTATGATTACAGCTGAATTCAGATCGATGGGCCACCCCAGATCGACACACATACAGAGCGGAGTCTGCAAAATTCGATAGCCGAGGCCTTCTGTCAGGCCAAGAAATTGATGCAGGTACAATCCCCGCTGCCGCAAATATGCCGTCCCAGCTCCAGGGCTATCGGACGTAAGTTCGGATCATTTGGCTCTGTATGTGTGTCAAACTTGGGTGGCCCATCGATCTGAATTCAGCTGTAATCCAAGAAAATAATCACCACGCAGCATGAAGAAATTCCTTTAACTGACTGTATTGTGCATCTAAATTCGAATTAATGTTGACCCAACATTAATATTGCATCGAGTGTAAGGCAAGTTTGGAAGGAACCATATACTCGAGTAAACTTCCATAACTTATCCATAAACCTTTGATTTTGATTTTGTAGGGATCAAGTGTGTGCCTTTGGGCCGGTTGTTTGCTATATTGGGACCACGCCGGTTATAAACCAACCAACTCCCTTAAGTATGTAATTGGACTAGGACCTTGACCTGAGTTCAATCGCAGTTGCAGTTGAACCCCCAACGGACGAACCGAAACGGAATAAATTCCCAAATGTGTACGTCGATCCCAAAATCCAGCACGTGGTTCCCGGGGTCCTTTAGTCGCTGTTTGCTGTCCGCTGCTGTCCGCTGCTGTCCGGTCATTGCACTGGACATATCTAAGATATGTCGCAGACGATGGAGAGGAACTATCATCCATCAATATACCACCTGCGATCATGTTGACAGATATATGAGAAAACTTGAGCATGAACAGCTCGTAATCCCATGGTCCCAAAATTTCTCGAAGTGTCAAAACCTAGATATTGTCTAGATAAAACATCTCGAGAGTCTGGACTGATCGGAGTTCTGAAAATACAAACGCACGACCATCGATAACCGACGTGAACGAAAAGTGTAGTGAACCCCTGTTCGAATGGTTAGGCACAGTTAATTATACAATGGATTGCATGACCGACATAAACATGATGGAACGTTAACGAGGAATATAGACAGACGCTATGCATCATTACAACTCGCCCTCCACCACCGACCGCTACGCCTATCACATCACAGCCGTAGTACCTCTCCGAGCTCTTCGTCGAGGACTTCATCCATTCCTACATTTTTGTTGCTGACGGAACCGAGCTTCCAACAGCTCCTGCTCATGTGTCTCCGGGATGAAGCGCATCAAGATCGATCCACGAATCCGTCACAAGCCTGATAGGATGTGAGAGCTGCAGTGGAATCAAATACGATGATCGCGGATTGGGCGGCGTCAGTGAGAGGACAAGGAAGTCCTACACAACATGTAGAAAAAACCCACGCAGTCAGCCAGCGATACCAGCAGGAGTGTGAAGGATAAAAAGAGGGCGGTAGCAAACGGGAAAGAGTTCCGCGAGTACACCGAAACATATTCATCTCTATAATAATGATGGAATCAAACCTTACCTTGACTATGAGATTGCTAGTACTGAAACCTCCGGAACTCACTTCAGGCCAAGTTTTCACCTCACCTTGCCAGTCCAAACATACGTCCCCCCCTGCTTCTCCAGAAGCGTTGTCATATTCTCTCCAGGTACCCGCACCGGCGTTGTGGGCCACCGGTGGGACAGGCCTCATCTTCCCGACCCCAATTGTGAATGTTCGGAATCGCCGCCGCCCATTCACTTCCACCACCACCTGCCGCGCGATGGACAAGCGGATGGCGTAGGGCAAGATGCGTGGATCTGTGGGCTTTTGATAACCCGGACTGCCAGGGAGCAGCAGGTGCATGCTCGTGGGCGGAAGCAGCTCGCGAAGCGATTTGAGGGAACTGCATAATTGCAGGTGGAATGGAATCGTTTCCGTGAGAGAAAATGCCTGAATAGATGGTACAAACAGCTGTTGGGCAAATAATCAGCTAGAAAGCCTGATGTGGGTAATTACAGAAAGGGACAGACGTACATGGCATTCGATTGGCTTCAGGTCAGAATTGGGACGCACATTCATGTTTGCCACGATCTGCAGCCATTCCTCGGGAACTGGCTTGATCGAAGCAAACACAGAATCAAGTAGTACGATTGGACGGTTAGGACGTGTCCGGGGGCGAAAGTTCACCATCGTGACATATCTAATAACTTCACGATCAGTATCTGGATAAGAGAGCACAAACAACGTTTCGATCGCATGCACAATTACGTCCCGACAACTCACGTTTTATTCGTGGACCAAGACGCGAGATGATAGGATCTGGTTCTCGTTATCGTCACACTGAGCGTATACATACATCTTACGAAAAGTGCAGGGATGCCAAGGAACGTTGCTTCGAAAGACGGCGGTAATCGCCAATGCTTGCCCTCCGCTTCATAGGAATGGGGGAATTGAATGTAGATAGGGAGAATGGACGGGCACCTTTGCTCCGCTGCTCCCTCATGCAATGAATCGTTGGGATGGTGCTTCCACAATACTTGTATTTCCGAGATAAGAGTTGCGCCTGTCGACCCGCTGTCGGCAACGGACAAACTCATTTGCCCATGGAGCTTTTATTAAGAAAATAAGGTTAGTGAGATAGATAGTCAACCTTGGCTCAGGGAAGCGAGGAGGAAGTAAAAATCAAGCGGCAGTGAACCAGAGATCATGATACCATAAATTGACCACTAAGTAAAATCCTGAGCCAACACTTACCTTCATCGTCACCCGAACTATTTTATCCGTGTTCTTCAGCCCCAATTCACCAATGACTCGTCCATGACGGCCGTATGTCGGCAGCCGCACTCCTTCGTCCTGATCTTTGAGAATTAGAGTAGCTTGAGGCCACGTTCTTGTGAATGTTCCGTGAGGTGTAGAGTTGCCCACTCGTGGGGTGAAAGCAACTACTTCTTCGTTTTCGTAGGGCTGCGTCGAATACGTGGGAGGCAGCGAGGTGACTGAACGCCCTGCAACATCATGGAGCACCTGACTGCTGTAAGGCGGAAGCACTGCCGCAGCCATGACGAGATTGGTGCTTCAAAACAGGAGAGGAGACTGAACAAAGTAGAGGCAAGACGGGGAGTACTGGGTGAGGAGGGTTAGGACTAAGCAGCTGGAGGTTAAACGTTTGACTACTCAACTGGTCGCTTGCCCACGGTGAGAATTTTTGACCAAGGAGGATAAGTATAGTACGTTGTCCGAGGGGGAGAGGGTGGTCTAAGGAGGTTCTATCACCGTTGCGAGTAACGCTGGAAGGGTCGTCTTTCTATCTTCAACAAAGCAAGCAAACAACACAAGCGTCGTGGTATATGTATAACCCACCTTCACACCCTTTAGCAGTGAGGGGAACTGGGTCCGTGTTATTATTAGGCCAAATACCCATGAGTTAAGACCTACTGCGACGGCCTAACGGCTCAACGGTGCCTATAATCTATTCCTGTAAAGGCTAATTGAAGGAAGATGACGAAAATTTTGCAGTGTTAATTTGCCCTTAGGGATTAAATTTTCATTTTGGTGGGCGAGGGGGGGGTAAAGGGCACTGTCGTGTCTTGTCCCTTGAATCCACTTCGCAGTGACGGAGGTAAGTTAACGGTCCAGTCATGTCGAGTCTGTACTCACCTAGATCTATTTTCGACATGACTTGATTGGTTCATCCCTTGATATCAGAAGAGAGTAGCACTGAGGTCAGCTGAACAACCTATATGTCGCAATTCGCTGTAAATCCAAGTGTACGCCTGTGTACGCAGAGATAATCGTGCAAGCTTCCAGCTTCGTAAGATGGAAGCAGAGGTCGATGCTCGTCGAATTCTATGATCCTGAATCAACAAACTAAACGCAGTCGTCGCGGGTCGTAGTCTGTCAAGTTGCAGCGAAGCTTCATGCATGGTCGCTTGTCTGTCTCTCATTACGCCAAGGCAATGATCTAGTGGACAGAAAGCGGACGGATGTTGATGAATAAACCAAAGAAGGTCCAGAATAATGTTGAAAGTTGATAACATAAGTTACGTTTAAGTATGATGGTGACAGTAATCAGAGCTTTATCAAATAAAAGGGTTCCTGATTCAACACATGCATGAATTTTGGCTTCAGTCATGTCCTTATTCCATGGAACTCAAAGGGCTTCAAAACTTGAAAGTGACGCTTTACGATCAGAAAGTCAATATTTGGCTACACTTAGAAAGAAGACTTTCAGTGTGCGTGGTAAGTACTAAGAATGCATTATTAACCTTACGAATCCCTGCATAAACTAATTAATCCTAAGTAAAATAATACAGTCATATTGTCCGCGAGGATGGCTCAGTACACGACAATCCACCATGTGACCATAGCGAAAGTACATAGGGGGAATATCGCGACATCCCTGATGTCGAGAGCACAGATCCAAAGCCAACCTCGACGACGGGCCACAAGGCGTGAGGATCCTGGCCAGAAAGAGCAAAGCGTTTCCTTTATTCTGTCCAACCATTCAACGAGAGAGGGGTCCTTCATTCCACGGCGCCCGGTTTGCGGGACAAACCATCCCCGCGTCCGCGAAGTCTTGTTAAAAGTTCCAATAGAAACTGAAGGCGAGATGCCTGCCAATGATGATGAAGGATATAAACCTAATTCTGTCTCTGCTATGTCAGCATGAGCTCCACTGACAAGTGATACCTGGATGCCATCTGATAGGTGTTTGTAGTGGGGTGACCGTGAGCCCTGTATATTCGAGGCAAAGACTATGAGGAGTGATATCGCCAGTAGCGGGATATAGACATTCAGATATATCCCAAGTTGGTCGGGGAGTAAACAGGGTGTGTCGGAGTAGGAGGGCTTGCCGTCTTGTCTTAGGTCGGCAGGCGCGAGAGATAATAGTTGGAAGCCGGGTCGTCGAACATTCATCACCATGGATATAGTTTTGACGGTAACTTCGCGAATAAGTTGGGGTGACCCGCGGGGTAAAGCAAGTTGATGCGTATATTCGCAATAGTCATGATCATCGCCACTAGAAAGGTTCATAAGCACCCACAGCATAAGTCAGTCGTTAAAATCTAGTCACCTGAAGATGGCGACAGGCTTGAAGAACTCTAAAAGTCGTAGAGATGACTTTTTTTCCAGAGTATTTTGATATCCGTGACCAACGCCTGGTCTCAAAGTACCCTTTTCCCGGAGCGGTCCGCAACCTCTGCCATCAGACCTGTAGAGTGGAATATGACTGAATAAAATAACGGGATCTGTATGTCTTTCTTTTGAAGGGATCAGGAGATGTCACTTCACTGCATTTTCAATTTATAAGACTTACTACTAGAGAATTTCTTCATAAAGTCGAGGGCCCCATAGGGGATTGGGACCCATTTTTCGAACGACTTCCGTTGACCGTGTCGTTGGGAATCTTCGTCGGCATAGCTAGGTGCGTCAAATAAGATGAGACTATGGTTTGCGACGGAAATTTCTTGATTAGGTTGGCCGAAGTGGGCTGAATAGCGATGACGGGCATCTGGAGAGAATTTGAGAGATTTTCCGAGACTGGTTAGAAGGTTAGATACGCCGTGTTAGCAAACAAGAGGGTTGGACATACCCAATGTCGTGATTTCCTGGGATGAAATAGCGAGGTATATCCTTATCTATGCGGAATATGTTACTAAATCTTCGATAGTACGCTTCATATCTAAGCTGGAACGGGTCAGTGAAGTAATAAAATGCTTATCCCAATAACGCACTCTTCCTCAGACATCACACTGCGACCATTATCCATATCCCCAAGAAAAACAACCACATCCGGGTGTTTCAGCAAGGCAGCCCGCCAGTTCTTCCGTAAGTTAAGGTCGACAAGAATCCTTGTTAAGTATGATAAGAAGGCCCCACGACTAGGGTAGGAGTATCGGTCCACGATTTGCGGATCGGCGACGAGAAGGACATGGGATGGCTGGGTCGGAATCGCTTTAATATCCTGGTCATCCTACGTTGACGAGAATCATGAGAAATGGAAATTGAAAGCAAACAATGTTGAGGTGAAGATGACATACTGAGTACAAGGTCGAATCTGGCCAGTTACAGTCGCCGACGCTTGAACCAAACGTACCCAGTTCATACCAGAGTATGATTAACACCCATGAAAGCCGGAGAATGTTGACGACGCGGCGTCTAGAGAAGATTGCCATACATTCCAAGGTGTTGATCCTTCAAGTTTAATAAGTTGGGCAGAAAGATAGCTACAACTATATCTCGACTGGTTCGTAATAATTGTAACACGATGGTTGTGGTTCGAAGGATACAGCTTCCGATTGACGTTGCAAATTTGCTCAGGCTGTACTTCAATTATTTGGCAAATACATAAAATGAAAAACATGTACTCCAAAGCTTCTGGCGTTCAAGCAACGATGCGCAGCTTCAGCTGTCACTAAACAGACCACTAATCGTGCCTTCATGGCGTAACTATTGTTTGAGATTGGCGAGAACAGGCCAAGCACTCACAGGTGACTTAACAACATTCAACTATAGGAAAAGCCCCAGGAGGTAAATAGAACAAAAGCAGGACTTGTCTCTGCATAGAAGCACAGGAAATTAAGATATGGGAATATGTCGTTGAAAAATCGCCAGAAAATGTAGTGTGGTTGACGGAGGTTTTGCAGTTCTAATCTTTTATTGCGTTCGGTCAATGTGTATTTTGCAGTCTGGCTCTCTATCAATGTTGTCCCTGTGAATCTCCATGTCCAGCACTATGATTATGGAATCCATGGTCACCCTATGTGGCGAATTAGCGACGAAAGTAAGAGGCGAGTGAAGGGCTCACCAATAATTTTGCCCCGTCTTTTCTGTGAAGAGAACACGTACATTCAGGGCTAAGAACACAGAAAGAAGACAGCGAAACGGACCTAGCCCTGTAAAAGATGAAGAACCACATTGAGGCCCCCAGAGCTTTCGCAAGGAAGTTGTAACCAGCACCAGGGAGGTGTGGATGAAATCCTGGAGCTTCAGGTGACTTTCAGTATCATTTAGGAGTGTATGGGGCTAGAATTAGCAGTACCGTGCCCTCCAGCCATTGTGTAGTTGGGAGAGAAAGTATTTGTGGTTATTTGTGATCTGCCGACGCGACTAGGCGCGCTTCTCAAGACTGTCAAAATAGCTCAACTCCAATTTCCTCTGTCGGTCCTTCCCTCCAGTTGTTTCTTTTAACCGCCACGGCATGGAGACGACAAAGAAACGCAAGCGCGACGGTGAACTTCCTAGAATCACCTACGATGTCGCAAATAGGACATTCGATAGGTTATTTAAAGGTGATTCATTCCAATCTCTCCTGGCGACACTTCATTTCATCCGAGTCTCCGCCTTTAGAGGAGTCCCTGGATGCGTTAAAAGATGTCGTGCGCAAAAAACTCAACCTTTCGTCATCTATTCCTGTCCATCTCTCTCAAGTTCGTGATGGGAAGTCTGTTGACCTTGATGATGGTTTGTACTCCTTGTATGCTGTTTCCACCTGCGTCGGCCTAACCTGCTTTGTATAGACGACGATTTTGAGGCATTTTCAGCATCTGCTTACTCTTCATCCTCTGTGAAGGTGAAGGTTGTCCTCGGAGGGAATCAACCAGAGGCCAGTTTGTTGTGGAGTAGTGTTGTTTCATCTGCCATCTAAATCTTCACTAGCCTTCGCAATCTGCAATGAGAAGAAAACGGAAAAAGAAGAAAGCCCCCGATACAGATATTCCTAAGGAAAGCACGCATCCCGACAAGTCTTTAGGCGACTTACACCCCTCCAAAAAGCGACGAGTATCTTTTACAGGGGGATCTCACGATTTACAAAATGAGGCTATGGAATCACCGAAGAAAAGGGACAAGAAGTCATCGCCTGATGATACTGTAGTAGGGTCCGTTCAAAATGTCCTGGATACGTCAGCCATTACCATTGTGGAAGAAAGGCCGGAATCATCTACAGATAAGAAGGAGAACAAGAAGAACAAGAAGAAGAACAAGCTACAGGAACGTCCCGCAGGTTCAGACATAGAGGAAGGGCAGGAATCTGTGTTGGAAGGTAGCCAATTTACCTCCAGCAAGAAATCGAAAGAAACGACCATTTCCAATGAGCCAACGACTGACAATTCTCCTGCTGAAGAACCCCAAGCCAAAATGTCGAAGAAAAGATCAAGAACTGACGGCCCAGGATTCAGCGACGAAGTCGTATTCTTGGCCGCTAAATTACCATCGACCCTTCAGTCAGAGTCTCCAGTAGATGCGGACGATACAGAGCGACCTCACAAAAAATCAAAGAAGAGACGCCCAGTCAAAGTGGACTCTGACATTCCTGCACCTACCGTTATCGCTGATGGAACTTCCAAACCTACCAACCCTAAGTCCAACACCCCAAACCTGACAACCCAGCGTCTTACACAGGAAGATTCCTCTGGCACTGAACCCGTAAAGGATGCAAAGATATCGAATAAAAAGAAGGATAGGGCCACCACTGAGGTTCCAAATGGCACCGTACTGCATGCGCCAGCTGGGCCCGTTTCTGAGCCGAAAGTCGGGGTAGTTATTAAAAAATCGACAAAATCAAAGCCCAGAGGCGACACTGACGAAACAAATATCAAGCCTGGAATGCCCTCGTCCAAGGAGTTTGCATCTCAATCAGCAAGTTCGTCTGCTGCTTATGGCCGATATCTGTGACACCTGCTAATGGACCGTGTGCAGAACCACCGCCGCTCCAATCTTCAGAGATCTCCATTATCGGAGCTTGTAAGCAACGATTGCAATCCTTGTTTAATTGACCCTAATCTCTATTTAGACGGGGAAGCAACTCTCGCAACGGCTCAAAGTGGCAAGAAAACGTCGCAAGGTGTTGAGTCTGGCCAGCTACCAGGCAGTTTGACTGATGAAGGTATGACTCCATTTGATGATTCGTTTAACTACACTCTCAATAGTTGTGGCTGACGGCCGTTCTATGCAGCCAAAACTCTCAAGAAAGTCAGCAAAAAGGCGAAGCGTGTTGTTGGGTCGGCGGCCTTAGTTCAAGGTTGGTATAATATCATAGCTTCAAGATTTTCCGCATTGACTCACGCGGTCGTAGACAATTCTCCAGAGAATGAAAATGATAAATCACAAGCTGACATAAAGGAGCTTACAAGGCTTGCCGTGCAAGCCATTCTGAATAGGAAAGCTGAACAAGTGAAGGACATTGCCCAAAAGTCTTCGACCTCTTCTATTGTTCTTCGACAAGAAGAAGCAGCTGCCCCAGAGCAACATTCACCGAAAGGCAAAGATTCACCGAACGGGACCGACAAAAGTCAGCCTCTATCTTCGACAGTTTGGCCAGCAGATGCTCCAGCGCCAGCTCTGACGAAACCCATACCCAAAGACAAATGCGATCAGAAAGAGGCCAGCAGGAATCGGGCTTCCTCTTCTGCTGGCATTCAACTTGGGGGCGCTCCAAAACCTGCCCAGGCCAATGGGACACAACCAGCGTCAAAGGGTGAGGGTGCCCCGGTGAGCAAAAAGAACACTGTGGTCACAACCACAGTTGCCCACAAGGTCAAGGCTCCTGCAGCATGCCCCGTTTGTGACGAGTCGCCATTCCACGCACGATCGAAGTGCCCTGTCATAAAGTCTGGCATCAGGTCGATGCGAAAGCGGATAGCTGAACTACAAGAAACAATGTCCAAGGAGGACAACGAAGACCGTTCCAAAATTGTTGCGGAGTTGCAGGATCGTGTTGACAAGAGAACGAGAAAAACGAAACAACATGAAGCTGCTAAACCCATTTCACCCTCTGAAACTCCTCCCGTCTTCGAGAATATCGTCAAAAAAGGTGTGGCCTCTAACACGAAATCTTCATCTACATCCCTGCCCCCTTCCACTTTGCCTTCTCTCTCTCTATTCCCTCCAACCCAACCACCTCCGACCCCACCAGGCACCCAACGTGCTACCTCCGTATATTCATCTACTCCAAAGAATACTGTAAACACGAGCTCGAGAAGTCCTTTTCAGGGACCTCGAAAAATAGCAGAGGGCCCCTTTCGTCCCGATTTTTTAGCGTTGGGTGACATTTCTCTATACACAGATCAAGACATCGAAGCGATCGTACGCGGTCCAAAGGTTTCGCTTAAAGACGTGCCTACTTCAGACACTGATGATGAGAGCGAGGAAGCTTCAGAAGCTGTCTTGGAAGAGGATGAAGAATTAGAAATCAAGGCGCCGAGAGATGCGACTTATGTGAAATATCCCAATTCGTCTGACCAAGATGAAGAAGAGGAGGACAGCCCAACAGACTCTGCCCCTGATCGACGTAGTACGGAGCGTGACTCGTCTTCCAAGACAGAGCAGATGATAGCAAGAAACATGTCGTTTCAAGAGGTGGACGACCTAGGCAGTTCTCGGGAACTTGATAGGACTGGGGATGTTGCTGCTAATGATGCAGTGGCAGCTGACCTTGCACCGCTCATATCACCAGTTCCGTCCCAGGAAATTTGTGAAAGCGCGAAGGAAGTTGATTCTGACACTGCCGTTGCTAGTCAGGCAGAAACTCCTGATTTGGAGCCAAATATTCAAAAACGCACCGCCACTCACTTCCCTCCCCCTGCAATTGAAGAAGACCGGCTGGACCCGATCGAGCCATCCGAAGGACCTCCAGTTTCTCAGCCTGAGCCGATCGTCTCTGAAGATGACGATCCGATGCCATCCATCCCCAAAGTCGAGGTCATTATCCGAACAAGGAGCCAGAGGAACAAGCCGCCTACAAGCACTACAAGGACTCAGACTGAGCCTCTGGTCAATGACGAAGTTGTCAAGTCTACAAGAAAAACGAGAAGCCTGACGAAAATCTCTGAAATGCCTGTTCCACCTAATCCATCCATTCGAGTGATACGTCCTGCACCTGCACCAAGGACTCGTCGACAGTCAACTCACGAGGAACAAAATCAAGAAGGAGAAGCGACATCACCAGGGGCGGTGGAGATGAATACGAGAGCCAGAAGGTCTACTGCCACGCCCGCAAAGACCCCGACTAAAGCGCCTGCCAAAACGCCTTCCAAACCCGCTAAGACTCCTGCTAAACCCACCACAAAGGCGTCTGCTAAAGGTCTCGCAAAAGCTCT
Organism: Galerina sulciceps; assembly: GCA_023014345.1. Taxonomy (NCBI): domain Eukaryota; kingdom Fungi; phylum Basidiomycota; class Agaricomycetes; order Agaricales; family Galerinaceae; genus Galerina; species Galerina sulciceps. The sequence goes on from JAEDXJ010000061.1 coordinate 189,710, forward strand.
AGAGAAGGCGGCTATGGCTAATAGCGCCGGTATCACGAGAACTCGATCAAAAGTAGCTGTCCTTCCAGCAAATTCCGAAAGAGAGGATGAGTCCGGCCAGGCCAACGACGCCTTTATGAATTCTCAAAATAAAGAAGTAACGACCAATAGCATTGCTAAAGCGAATCCTGGAGCCAAGTCGATTGTCGTTCCGGAGCCTACGACGGAGGTCAGTCAAAGCAACGGGCACGACGCTACTCCCCAAGCCCCGGACAGCGGACTTGCTTCTTGGGCCGTGCTGCAAGAGAGCACACCATCTCGAATAGATACTGAGACTCCTGCCATGGTGGACGAGCTTCTTCCAAGCCCTGACATCAGGTCTCGTATCGTCTCTCGTGATCAGGGCAAGACTGGTCAGAAGGCAAACGGGTCTTCGCCGGAACCACTGTTTGTCCCTGCAGACAGCCAGCAGTCGTTCCCTTACTCTCAGTACCCGGATCTTCTTGGTGGCACCCAGGTAGATGCGGTCGCCAATGAATCCGAGGACGAAGATGACGAGGACGAAGTCGATAAAGTTGTCAGGCCTTCTGGACGCACGAAGTCTACCAGGCAAGCTTCCATGTTCCGTGGGCTCAGTGAAATTGCTAGTCAACCTTCTGCTTTCATCACGAGGCTTTCTCAGCAGTTCACAAGGAACGTCAAGGAGTCGGCCCAGGATCTGTATGGGCAAAGAGCTGGAGAATCTGAAGAATCGGACAGTGGAACCGACTCGGAAACGGAAGCCAAGGCTGCAGCCTCTCATATCCCAGCAGGCAGACGAGCTGGTGTCTCTGTTGGAGGGAAAAAATAAATTCGATTCTGTACCATCCTCTTTGAAGTTTGAACCCTCACCATTGTTCCATGTTATTATTGCTTAATTTGAATTCTCATCACTTGTATATATAGCACATAACCACACCTGTAGCATGCTTACCTCTTTCTTACTTTTTGGTTCCTTCGAGTCATTGCAGTGCACATTTACGTCAGCGAGCGGAGATAGAAAAAAGGGAGTGAAAGAATTAAAAGCTCGTTCATCGTAAACGTAAAAAAAGCCCCACGCAAATTTTTCTTGTCTCCCTTCCAACTAGGAGCCTCCCTCCTTGTTCATGATCTTCACTCAGAACACCAGAGACGAGTATGTTTCGCCATTTTCTGCACCAGGGCTGGTCGTTGACTGTTTTCTCCCATAGCTACCTCAGCGACCTCGTATTTTCGCTCCTGAACCTATAGAAACAAGTGAACCCAGCACAATATGTTTGCTCGTTATGTTATCCGCGTTCCTCGACTCTCGAGAAGCCTCGCTACCCACGCAGGTCCAGTGCACGCCGTCCTGCGCTCTCACCTCAAGTCTGGTCAATCCTTCCATGGGAAATCTTTCGGTGCTCCGAGAAGCATTTTTGGCGAGACCGTCTTCTCTACATCGATTACGTCCTGTCCGTCATATTTCAATATGTTCCGGTTTATTTTTACTCATCTTTCGTGGTGCAGATACGGAGTCTATGACTGACCCTTCCTACCGTGGTCAGATCCTGGTCTTCACCTCTCCCTTGATGGGGAACTATGGTGTCCCCTCAAACACCGCCCCTTTTGACTCCCAGGACGTTGGTGTTATTCTTGAGTCGCAGGGCATCCAAGCAGCCGCGATTATTGTTGGTGATGTTGCAGAGAAATTCTCGCACTACAAGGCCGTTGAATCCCTTGCTGCCTGGTGCAAACGCCATAACGTCCCTGGTGTCACAGGCGTCGATACAAGAGCGATCACCACACTTCTTCGTGATCAAGGTACCACTCTGGGGCGTGTCGCTGTTGGGCTGGATGCTGCTCTCCCTGCTCCAGACCCTGCTGAGTACTGGGATCCCGCTTTGGAAAACCTCGTTGACCAGGTGTCGACTAAGACACCTTACGAATTGAATCCCCAAGGCAGCATCAAGATCGCCGTTCTCGACTTCGGTGCCAAAGCAAATATTCTTCGCTCTCTCGTTCGTCGTGACGTCGCTGTCACTGTCTTCCCGTGGAATTACGACTTCAATGCAGTCAGAGACCAGTACGACGGACTATTTTTGACCAACGGTCCAGGTGACCCAGCTCACTGTATGGATGCTGCCCTTAAATTGCGTCGTACTCTCCAGGAGTGGGACAGGCCCATCTTCGGTATTTGCATGGGCCATCAAATCATCGGTATGGCTGCTGGACTAGACGCCTATCGCATGATGTTCGGTAATCGAGGCCATAACCAACCTGTCTTAGCTTTGGCTTCTGCCGGATCCATCAAGGCAGGAAGGGTCTATGTAACTAGGTGGGTAATATTTACCTTTGTAGATTGAATTCCTCAGCTCATGTTTGCATTTCAGCCAAAATCACCAGTACGCATTGAAATTGCAGGATCCTTTCCCACAAGGATGGGAACCGTTCTTCATTAACTGCAATGACTCCTCCGTGGAAGGAATCAAATCGACTGCGGAATCTGGCAAGAAGGTTTGGGGTGTCCAATTCCATCCTGAAAGTGCCGGTGGTCCCTTGGACACAATTGAGGTTCGTCTTGAAAATATTTTATGAGAACGACCCTTGTAACATTTATCTTATTAGATGTTCACTGATTTCGTCACAGAATGCAAAATGCACAAGGCGCAGCTGGGATATACTACCATGAAGTCTGCTGAAGTACCTCTCCATACCCCAACTGCCGTCACTCAGCGAGTCGCAGCTGCCGCCTGATCCAGAGGATTGTGATGCTCTTTCTTTTTTTCTCCCCCATCTGCTGTACAAATATATGAAAATAAATTGACTGTGTATATACCTTTCGCTACCTACGACATGTTCTCCTTGCTTTTCTATAAAATTCTCTACACCAAGTCATAATTGAACACAAGATGTTCGCTATTGACAAAAGCAGGAAGGTTTTGATCGGGGCCAAATCATGATGCAGTCAAAGACAACACTTCCCTGACTTGCTCTTTCACCATTGCATCATGAATTTCCTCGACACTTACGATATAACGAGGTCAACTACTCCCAATCCTGCTGCACAGTCTGAGCAGCCCTCTCTCAATGAAGAAGTAAACCAAGTAATCGGTCATCTGGGACGCTTCTGGGGCGGATTCAGGAAACAGGTCCACTCCACCTTTCCTGCAGTCACCAAGCTATACTCAATTCAATTTGCAGAGTCAAGTCGCGTTGGAAACTGCCCGAAAGGATTTCGGCGAAGTCGTTGTACAGGCCCAGAAGGAGCTGTCCAGGTTTACTGCACCTGTGACTGAGGCTGAGGCAGACGCGGAGGTGCCTCAGAAAACCGATGAGATGACCGACAAAGGCGAGGGCTCATCTACTGCCCCGAGATCCAGCACATCCGCTGAAGGGGCGTTGACGTCTGAACCATTAAGTGGTGAAGCCTCGACGTCGTCAGGAGGGAACCCATCCCTCTTCTCTCGCATGCAAGCTGCCCTCCCGCCAAACATTGTCGCGACGGTGCAGAACAACATACCCGAGTCCCTCAAACACGCCTCCGAAAACATTGATTTCCAACAAATACGGACGAACCTGCTTTCCGAACTCCAGCGCGTACAGGGGGTAACCATAGCGCAAGCAGAGGAATACGCGCACAAGAGCGAGGCCTTGCTGAGGGATGCGGTCAAGGAAGCTGGGGAAGTGCTTCGTGACGCGGTGAAGGTCCTCCCACCTGATCAGGCGGGACCGGCGGTGGGTGGTGGGACGAGTCTGATGTGGGATGGAACGGATATGTGGATGCTGCCTTCTGATTCAAGTGAATCGACTGTTTCTGGGACTGGGAAGAACAGGGAGGGTAGTGGCTCGTCGAAGGGTCCGGAAACACAGACCGCAGTCGCTAGTCGGGCAGATGCGCTCCTCCAGCGGCTGAAAAGGGATCCCGCAATTATACGGCACGACCCCGAGGTCGAGGACGGGGTTAAGGATCAGTACCGGGCTTGGAGAGAAAAGGAAGTGGATATTCTAGAAGGAGGTGCAAAGGGTGCAGCGTGGAGTGCAATGGTCGACGCCGCTCTGGAAGACACGCCCGATGGGCAGAATTTGAAGCTTTTGGAAGAAACTTTAGGTGAGATATTCACCTTACTCCTGAATGTTATTTTCTTTTACGTGTTCAACATTTTTAGTACCCTCTGAAATGACAAGGACTGTATTCTGGCTGCGGTTTTTCTTCCGCACCTACCAGATTCGCATCGAGGAAGACAAACGTAAGGCTCTGATACGCAGTACGTCGCATTTTCTGGAACCAACTCTAAAACAATAATGACGGCGCTGACGTTCTAGGTACTACGGAGACCGACGAAGAGTTCAGTTGGGAAGACGAAGAAGAGGAAGAACCTTCCCTAACCGCTACTAAGAAAGCTCAGCCTGGAACGAGTGTACCTGTAAGTTGCCAATTCCAATCGCCAAAGCAGGGATCTAACAAAGAGTTCAGCCCAAAGAGACAACGAAAGACAGCCTCGCCATTCCCGCACATGGTCCAATTACTGAGGGCACATCAAGCCCTCGGGTGAGTAGCGAGGATAGTTTCGATCTCGTTTCAGGCACTAACAGTGTTGCTGGTGATGAAAAACCCCCTAAACCCAAAGACGATGACGACGACGGGGACAGTGACTGGGAGTAGTGATTCAAGTATTGTATTGTTGATAGTTGTGATCTGCATCTTCCAGGATTTTGATTTTTTTGTATTATTTAATTGTCCTCAAATTGTCCTTACATCTTTTACTATAAGTACTACCTTAACCTCCTCCAATCTCTGCATTAAGTAAGGAGTTCATCTGCAACGTCCTGCTGTTTTACACACCACACATCAGACGAGCATTGAAACGTGAGTTTTTCTATTCATTTTGTAACTAACTAGCTTGTACATGATGAAATATTAACAACCACTACTAGTAAGTGGAACAAGAGGAGATGAATAATTCAAACCTCAGGTTGTATAGTAAAATCCGGGTGTATTTTCCAGTGGTCCCCTCTTACCCTGTCGGTATTCCTTATTTCGTCGAGTGAACACAAATGTTGTAAGAGCAAGACAGAGGAGCATTGTGAACTGGCAGACAATAGTGGCCCAAATTCCCGGCATATACCTATGTATAAATCGTCAGACATGATCTTCTAGTGTATACAACTGGGGCTGACTTAGGGAAATCTTTCTGACGATAAACTGTAGTAGCAAAGATGCCACCAACACCACCTGCAGCAATGATGATAGCCGTCGACACAGCACGCTTGGTGTGGCTCGTGACATTATTGGAGCTCTGATGTACATCAGGGTCAATTCGTACAATGAACAAATCACATACATAGGCAAGAACACCAGGAATACATCCAGAAGCACCGGCATTGACCAAGAAGAGACTGAAGTATCGGGCACCGTGGTTGGAGGCGTAACCTGTGATAAACAGGCCGACAATGCAGATGACGTTCTGTACAGCAAGCCAGAGAGCCCGCCGACGAGTCTTATCTGAGACGAAGGCGAAGGCGAAAGTACTCATTGCCTGTAGACAGGACTAATAAGCAGAATTGATCATGTACATTTAGAAATGGACTGACCGCAAAAATGTAAGGAGGGCAAGTCAGGACGAGCGACATGAGAGTTGAGTAACCCATGCTCTTCAAGATAATGGTTATAAAGAAGCCGATAGCATAAGCAGGCATAGTGGACGAAAGGAACATGAGAGCTTAGAGTGGTGCATTCATATTCTGGTGATGGCATTGTACGTGGTTGACTCACCCATTACCCATATAATGGGATCACCAAGATGGCGTAACAACTTAGCGATGGTCATCTTGTCAGGGATAGAGTCGCCACGATCGGCTTCAACACGGTCAAGAACCATCTAGGTAGAATTGATGAATGAGGACGACAGTACATTGAATACCCTACCTGACGTTGCTCTGCCGAAATAAAATTGCTCTTGTCCGGGAAATCAGGAACGAAGAGCCAGGTCAGGAGACCAAGAACGATAGTAAGAATGCCCTCGATAATAAAGATCCAAGCCCAACCGAGACGGCCGCCCTTTCCAGACAAGTGGGCAATGCCAAAGGCCAACAAAGAGCTGAAGCCTCCAAGAAGAATCGAAACCAAATAGAAAACAGCGAGACGCTTTTGAACCTCGTGGCGCTTGTACCAAGTCGTAATAATGAAGACGAGCGCAGGAAAGAAGCCAGCCTGAAATTTATTAATGAGCACATTTGATAACTCGACCCGGACAAGTCAATTTAAATCCTCGCCTCGAAAACACCTAGCCAGACACGGCAAAACACCAGCCATCCCCATGTGGGTACGAAACCCATACCAAGTTGGGAGATGCCCCAGCCAACAACACAAATCGTTAACCAGGTGCGAGCTCCGATCCAGCGCAGAACAATATTGCCAGGAATTTGTCTGGCGCCTCGTATCAGATGGTACAAGATCCCTGTAACCGTAAAACCTTACAGCAAAATATAAGGGATAAAGTAGATCATAGATGCAATGCTATATCGTTCGCCGATGTACAGTTTCTTATAATGTTCAATGAGCTGCAATCGAAATAGATCAAGTCTACTCACCAGCTGAACCTCCATACCGGCCGTGCGTGCTATACCAAGATTGGTACGGTCGATCAGAGCGATAGCGTAGAGAAGACCGAGCAAAGGAAGCATCCGCCAATCGACGAGACGTCTTAAGTGTCATTCAACACCCATGTCTGTGTAAGAAAGAGACGATGACGTACAGAGTCTTCTTAACGAAGGCCGGGTCATACTGGGCGTCAATCGCCTCCATGTTTTTTTCTTTTTTTCTATGTCTTCAACCTTGAGATCAGAGCCATGTTTTGAGTCGGTGGAGGCCATATTGGGGGAGAAGTGGAATCAACTACTGCGATCAAGGACTCTGGACCCTCTTGACATAACCTTTATACATCCCACCACCGACAGGCACCGGATAACACGAACTCAGAATGAACCTGCCAAGCCAGGAGTCAAAAACCACATCCTCTTCTAGAAATGGAACGAGTCCAAGATTTGGCCAAGGCACTGTGCCGAGATACTATATATCGCCGCATTCACGCCATGCAAAATAATTTGAGGTCAAGAGACGAATTCTGCATTGCAAGGTATGCACCTATTTTGTATCTTTCATAGATCCCAAAATGATAGCACATAGAAAGGCTAAAATGAACGGCAAACTCCAGAGGATGGGGGGTGGCGCCAAAACCTGGATTGCGCTTTTTGTAAATGACCCGCAATCACTGCAAATTCATAGTTGTACTCAGTAGTGATAAGTACTTACTTGTTTCATTGGATCCTGAGGGCCTAAAAGACCAGTTTCCGGGTGGCGACTTCAGGAAAGGCAAAATAAGTACATCAAGTCGTTGGTGGATCAGCGATTTTTGTATTTGAAGCAATCGACTTCACGTTTGCTCCGGACTCTGACTGGAGTCACCCTTCTCCTGCCGGTATAGACTGTTGTGCAGATCAGAACAAGATCAGAAACCCAGAAGAGTGTCGATCATCATTGTCCCTTCTCCGTGTGCCAAGGTCAAATGCTGACCAGAGATGTTCCAAGAAGCCTTATAAAATAGGGAATAGACTATCATCCACGCGAAATCGGAATCGGCCACCAGGTGTATATACGAGTTGGAATTCAGCACAAGCTTGCTCAGAGCAACAGACCTGAAGAACAGTGCATTTTGCTTTAGAGTTAGACGGAGAAGTTTAAGAGGGAGGTCCTTGCCAAATACACCAATCGTTGACGCCTGCAATGATAAGTTGAGCATTCCAAATTTGGTCGTCAGAGACCTCCGCTGTCCTTTATTCAAACGTTGAACGTTGAACTGCAAAAGCTGCCTAGCGCGGATCTTATCTTATTTGATGTCACCTGAACATCGTCCGACATCACTCACATTGCCGAGACGAAGCCACCTTTACTCTCCTACCATCGTTACCAACGCTCTAAGACTTCTATGGGTCGTGCTGGTTATTTGGGGTGAACTTGGAATATTCTTCTGGAGCTTATCAGGATGTCGCTGGCCAGAGGTCGACATTGGACATGTAAGTCACTGGTCCTTGCAATGCTCGTCGTCTCCTGACCGCCATCGCAGAAAACGCGGCAAAAGAAAACAACACATGTGCTCCTCATCGCAGACCCGCAGGTGCATCACTCAGTTGTCCTGGCACCTGGAAGCTGGTGGGCCAACCCAACTCGACGCGTCGTGTTCGAGTTGAACTTGCGCAAGAGTTGGCATGTGACGTCGCGTTTGAAGCCCCACACCGTGATTTTTCTCGGGGATGTGCTAGCAAATGGAAAAGCAGCACAAAACATAGAAGAGTATGACTGGTATTTCCCTTCATTAACAAATCGTGCTAATGACATCAGATATCAGCTGGCTGCTCAAAATTTCAAGTCCATCTTCAACGTTGACCCGCGGACGCCAGTGTATTACATTCCAGGAAACAATGATGTCGGGTATGGAATCCCGTCATTCTCTCGTTTATGTTTTGTACATGAACCATTTCTATAGTTTGGGTTACGCCCCAGCAGTTGCTAAAAGTCTTCGTGCATTTTACATCGACTCCTTTGGGCCGCTAAATCAAAACTTGATCATTTCAAACCACACATTCATAGCTTTGGATGCTCCGGCACTTGTTGACGAAGATTATCAACTGCACGCCAAACTCAAGAGTTTTGAAGACTGGAAACCAATCGATGGCGGTCCTGTGGAATTCGTGAAAGAAATGGGTGAATGTACGTTTTGTTGCCTTAAGTTTTGACCAACGCAGTCGCTGATTTATCTGGTACCAGACGGCCCTACAAACGTTGTTTTGCTAAGCCACATCCCACTTGCACGTCCTGAGACGGCCGACTGTGGTCCTCTAAGGGAAAAGGGCCGCATTCGCAGATGTGCTGGACCAGGCTATCAGAGTATGTTGGGTAAACATACCACGAGTTTCTTGCTAAAAAGCCTGGAACCTATGGTCGTTTTTAGGTACTCGGTTTTCTTTCTTTTGTGTTGAAGGTAAACCAGTAACCCTCTTTTTCGTTACCCGTCAGTGCGGACAATCGCGATTACTGTGACTATACCCATGTTCTGCCTGGCAGTCGAACCGACCGGATTAATCACCCAAATGTGATCCGTGAAGTAACCGTGAAATCCTTTTCTATGTCCGTGCATATCAAACGACCAGGGTTTCAGCTCTTATCACTTGTTGATCCTGCAATAGTGGCGAACCCAGAATTTTCTTCATTCGCCGATGTCCCATGTGTTCTGCCAGACCAGTCTCGGATATACACAGGCTTTTACTTTCCTTGTATTTGTATTACTGTCCTTGTTCTGTTGATTCTCAATTTCCGAAAAAGCCGGACCAGACCTCTCAAAAAACCTGATCTCTCGCTCACTCCTTCCCCGCGTAGTAGTGGGCCCAACACCCCAAGTCTAGGAATGCACGTCGATCCTCCTCTATGGAGCTCCACCTGGTCTCCATACTCTCCTGCTGTGCCTGTTAGTCCGCGCGCCACACTACCTTCTTACCTGCGGACTCCGCGTGCACAAACTGGATCGACTACGCACCTTGTGGCGTCCGTCCCTGGAACTCCAATGCCGTCTTCTCCAACCTCCAAAGTGGCACCCCTCCCATGGTCAGATAAAGATGAAGAGGAAGATGATACAATGTATCCGACACAATACGCAATACGTCGGGACTTGCATCGTCCCTTGGACGATGGCGAGTGGTCCCACGTCGAGCAGAGTGGACGAGATAACGACGATTTTGAGATGGTGCACAAGCAAGGAGCCAGCGTACAGCAATCAGTGTATTCACCGGGAGTCCAGTCGCAATTCATTTCTGCCCCGGACCATTCGAGGCATTCCCATTTGGCTAGACGACATGGGTGGTCTTGGAGCTACGCCTTCGTCTTCAGGGGCCGCAGGAGGAGGATTTCCGTTGGCATTCCTTCTTGGACCTCTATATATAATCTCCTAGACCTGCTTGGGCTCAGCACTGAACCAAGCTTGACTTTGAGGAGGCGCAGGGGAGTCAAGGCAGTGTTGCTGGATACCATAAGCGTATTTTGGCCAGCAGCGGTGGTGTGGCTGATCATTAACTGGACTATTTTATAGATCACAAATTTTTTGATACCCTCGCATAGATCGTCGACTGTTTGTTTCAGGTAGAATGGCATTGTGTAATTAATTTTTTGTTTGAGTCATCGAATCAGTAGCACAAATCGTAGAAACCTTATAATTATTAAATCGTCATGGCCTTACAGGAAGATAGTTGTTGTCATCAGCATCAAACATGACGCACAACGGGGATTCGATCAATGAACTGAGTCTTAGATATCACTAGATAGCACTTTGTTACATTTGGGTATACGTATCACCTAATGACCTGCTAATATTTGTCCTCGCTTCCGGTCCCCGCCAAGACGTCGAGCTGCCTGTCGAGCTGATATATGTCGACTGCGATACATCGTGATAATCGTAGCGTTGAAGCTCGCAAGAACCTACTCTATAGTCTGTTCTGACCTTGCTCTGGGTGTCCTGATCTATCGGGTATTGCTACGTTTTGAGGTGATCTGTTTGCAGAAGTTGTCATGGGCTGCCCCAGCCTTTATTGTTCTCGAATGCAACCACCAGGTAGTAGGAAGCGGAATTTTTCCGAGTTTTCGATCAAGTAACGAGGCAATCCTACGGCAGACTTGAGGCTGATGAATATATGTTACCAACTGTCCAGTTCGACAGAAATAATGTTCACTTACGGCTTGAGACTCATCTGAGACAAGAGATCGACGTACTGTGGGCACACTATATGAGCAACGCACGTTGAGTAGTTTATGAAATGAAATACTAACACTGTATGCTTCGGGTAGCATGCCAAAGATATCTTTACCACGACAGATCGTATCCTGGATTCTTTTGGGTCCAAGAGATTGACACGGCCAGCAATACGATCTGCATGAGAGAATCCCTTCATCTTTAAGGCATATTCCGGAATAGTCCTGAAACAATAACTGCAATGCCAGCCCGCATCTGCGAGGATACGTTCGCCACTTTTTGAATGACGATAGTAGCTGTCTTGGTTCCAGATTTGTGCACTGGCTCTCCAGCTGGTAAGACCAATATACCACTCAAAGCTTGACAAAGCTTTAGCACTATAAAAGATGATGCTTAGACCCCCGGCTCACCTGTACAAGTAATCCCGAAGCTGGAGGTGAATTGAGGCACCAAAGTCACAACTTTTCAATAGATTGATGGTATGGCGAGCTGGAATCTCGTCCACGTCCGACATGAGAACCAAGCTCTTGGTACCTGAAGAAAAGTTGGTGATGTGAGATCTAATGAGCATGGTCATGGTATTGCGGGTGTGGGCTTCCACGTCCCAAGGCGATTGGCCGGGACGAAGTGCATGTCCTGGCAAACTAACGAGAGTTGGCTCTGAATCCATTAAAAGGGGAGGGCTGCGCTCACTAATGATACACAATCTTATGCTCGAATTTCGCGAATCTTTCCTTATTGTTTGCAAAAAAAGGCTCTTTGGGTAGTCCGGTGAAGGTCGCGTTCGACTCGACGATTAGGAAGTAATCAACAACGGAGTCCAACTCGTTCAAGCGGATTTCCAAGAGATCGAGTTCGTTGCTCATCAGGACTGCATCGAGCACTTTCACGTCTTCCTTCCCATGCCTTGCTGTCCACCCGTGCAGCTTGCAGGTGTGGTCATCCATGATCAACCCTTCTCCATAGTAATGGGGGATGACTTCGCTGGGCCCGCTGTTGCTGTCCCACAAAGGCCTTGTCGAGTAGGACAACAAGTTCTTCAGCTGGTATTGATTCCGTACGACACTGTAAAGAACTGCCACAGCAAACAAAGTCGCGATGATGAGGATGCCTGCTGATCTTGGACGCCTTAATAGAGGTGCCATGTTGGTATATGGTCTAGGAGAATGGGCAAGGAGCATACAATGCTTCAACGAGGGCTTGCTGTTCCAGCAACAAAGCAAAGAACAGCTTACTCAATGGCAATGTAAATATAGGGACACCGTAACCCCTCGGCACCCGTTTGATGCACAGCCCGGCGCCTGATCAATTGATGGTTACAACCAAGTCAACTTGAAGCCTGAAAACTCGAATTCCGATTGAAACTCTTCTTTATGCATGCACAATTCGAACTGGGAGAACTCGCCGTTCAACTTAGGTTACTCAGGCTCTATCTATTGATTCTGATCCAATTACTATTCGGATTGATACTCCAAAGTTTTACTCTCAGCCGCGAACAATTATCAAGCTTGAGAAGTAAAAGATATTTCTTGCCCCGAACTGGTTCAACTGAACAGCTTCATGCTACCATCATGGTACTCGGTATGTCCCCTTGGGCGCTCGTGCCGATCAGAACCTGGTCTCTATCAAAGATCTGTCACCGGAAGACCTTCCTTTGTGGTATTCGCAGGATGGGCTCAACGGCTCATAATAATATGGGAGGAGGTATACGCTAGAAGCCCACCCTATGAATGTGGCGCATTTGTCAGTGGCATTGCTTACCTTCAAGCTTGTTGCTTCTTGATGCCTCCCCTCAGTGCAATGATGACATCTTGATCAATTGAGAAGTCATTTGCACGCTCTTGCATGGTACCAATTCGTTACCAGAGGACAATAGCAAATAGCTATTGAAGATACTGAAAGTTAACGGACCTCGTATCATGGTTCATAATTTCGCGATAGGAACAGAAACCGTTTTGCGCAATAATACCAGGAAATATCCGATCCTCTTCTCCAACTTATGAACTCGAACGACCGGCCTTATCTCGAACCCAGAAGCAAACAAAACTCACATGCAGTGAATCGTCTTTCAAACATTCAAGGAGTATTCTTGTCGCCTGCCTGGAAATAGCGTCTCCGATGCATCGAATGGCTCTCTTCTTCTCTGGTTTTATGATTCTCACAAAACAACAAATTCGAACATCTTAATTGATACAACATTGAAAGGGCTTCCTAGTGGACTGAAAAGTTCTGACACAGAACGTCCGCCCAAGGTTGAACATCAATAGATCGTTCAGGTTGGTATGTTACTCGATCTGCTTCAAGTTGCTGTAAAACCATCTGATTTTATAGACTAACTAATGATGAAGAATTTCTCTGTATGCGCAGTCAGCGAGAGGACAAGATAATGATCACATCGTGTTTAGACAAGTTGTGAGAGAAAAAGAAAAGATGCCCCAACGGCAAATGAGAATAAATTACGACGTGTAAGAAGTACTTCTTGGAAGATATGTCCAGCCACCCATGCTCGACATGGATAGCACTATTTGATTATCAGCGGTGTAAGAAGCCGCCTTCGACGGCTCCTGGAGGACAACGGAGCAGATTCGTCTACTTTTTCCTTCGGTGCTGGTATCATCAAGAAAGGAACCTATGTGGAAGTAAATGAGCTTCAAGCAACGTAGTGGTTTTCTTGATAAAAATATGCATACCCCGATATGTGCCATGAACGTATTCAAGTACTTGGCATGCGCGTCTGGGTCTTCCTCACCGGCTTCCTCGCCGTCTGAAGCTGCTTCCTCATCCACACTCGCAAGTCCTCTCGGCTTCGCGTTCTCTCTAGCCGGAGAAGCGGCTGCGCTATCTAACCCATACTCGCGCAAGAGCTTCCTTGCGTCATCCTGACTCAAAGCGAACAGCGCACCCAGATCGCGTGGAAAGAGATGGGAAGGTGTAGGTGGCACCGTCTCTGGAACCGCCGATCTAAGAGAGTTTGAAGCGACTCTTTTGATTGGTGTTGGCGCTGGTACTCTTGGAAAAGCCGAGGTTGGAGTGGCAAGGGTTGAGCCGCCCACGGAGCTGGATTGGCTGATAAGGATGACTGGGGATTGTTCTGGAGTTGGAAGTGGTCGAAGGAGTGGCCTGAGACGTGCGTTTGGACCTGGGACAGTTTGCAGCGCGTTATACCGCCTGGCCTCGCTACATTGGGCGTCAGACAAGACTGCGAAAGGATTAATAAATTATCTTACGAATTATGGAGGGTTGTTTTAACCTCGAGGATTTGTCGTTTGTGAGATATCACTTGCTGCCTAAGGTCCTCGGGAATTTGGATAGACAGCTAAAGTGCGGTTGATAATTTGATTGATATTGAATATATATATATATATATAATGCTAACCTGCTCTCGAACCTTTTCCTCGACTTCTTGTTGGACGGAGTTCTTAACCACGTCATACATTTGAGCTTGTATTTTCTCTTCGACCGCTCCCTTGATTTTAGCTTTCAAAGAGCTGCGTAGAGCCTCGATCTCGGCCTTTTGCCGTGTAATCTGCTGTTCGAGCGTGGATTGTACTTGGCGTAGCTATACAACATAAGTACATCAACAAATGAACAAGCGTGGATGTTAATTACGGCACATACCTGCTCCGTCGCCTTGATATCCAAACTGAGTGACATCAGTTTCTCGGTTTGGGTGCCAAGGCGGTCAAAAGCACTGGTCATCGAGACTAGGGCAGTCTTCATCGTGGCAAATACATTCGAGATGGCGAGAATATCTTTGGAGGCAATATCGGCTGCGGATATTGGAGGTTTGACGTTCACCTGGTGCTGTGGGGGCTGCTGGCGCTCCTGAGGGTCTTGTAATTGGTGAGTCATGGACTCCATCGATGGAAGATCAATTGAAGGCGATGAAGGAGAGGTTGGAGGTGTCTGAAAGGCAGATCCTAGGGAGGACTGCGGATCCTGTGAAGCGGTGTCCTTATCATTAGGTGCTGCAGACAGACTACCACCTTTTGAAACACTGTTCGGGGTGGGAGGTATCTTGATGTGAGGCTTCTGAGGTTTTCCTTTTGGCTTCTGTCGCTTTCCACGATTAGCAGCAGTCATTTTTATAAAGGGAAAGCCGTCGTTCAAGGGTCAGGAAGTTTCTTGACTACCTGCAGAAATGATGCTGTAGGAAACAATAGGATCAGTTGGAAGCGAGGATGATATGAAGTTATTTCCTGAGTAGCCAGAGCAGCTTGCTTCCTGCCTGCAGTCGCAGCAGGTGAGATGGGAGCAGGGAGCAAACGTTTCGTCGCAGTTTAAGTGAATTGCCTCTTGTATTACAGTTCTGGACTGAACAGGCAGGCCACGATGCATAAGGTCTGTGCAGTGTCGAGGCATGCAGGCACGGGGATAAGGTGCAAGAAACCATCCATGCTTGGGGCGTCGTTGAAGAGCATGGGGTTAAACGCAGACACCACAGCTAGGAGTCCATGCGTCCACAGCACCCAGCATTGGCTCTACGTAGTTCTGAACGTTCGAGATGGCAATACGAACTGCACCACCAGGGAATTCGTCCACAGGACGCATAAAAACCAGGGAATGATAACAATATAGTCCAAGATTTTCAAAGGGACCCATTAAATCTGTACTGTGAAGATCATAATTGCTGTTGACGCTTGTAAAAGTTGGGAACTGAAGACTTGCGAATGTTGGGTTGGCGGCAGCCGGAGTTAACCGTAACCAATGCATGCGTCCGCGAGCGACGTTCATGTTCACGCTTTGAACTCGGAGAGAAAGAACATGGGGAGTATAATGATGAGGCCGATTGTCTTACTTATCAGTTTTGTGGATAGAATAAGACTATAAGTATTGGGTTGTTATGTTGAAAGTCCGTGCCGATCAAGCCATACACTCCAACATACTGCAACTTGAACTGGTCTCGAACTTGAAATGAACGTGCAACCCTCTCATTAACTTGGAATCAACTCTTTCTCGCCGTAAAGTCTCTTGGAGTTCAAAGTTCTCCCAGTTTTCAACTCTCATCTTGGGGTGCATTGTGGCATGAGCTTTCTCAGACGCTCCCTAACAAATCTCAGGCTCATACATCCAATTACGCCCCAATACTTGAGCCACGATACAACCTGTCTATATACCAATTCTCGGGCTACTCTGAAGGTGTATCGTGCTCGAAACATGTCCAGCAATTCTAGGCCATCTTCTCCAACAACTGTTCTTAACTCAAGTGCGGTGATACCGGCAACCCCGTCCCAACCAAATATCACATTTTCCATTTCACCAGTACCTCCAAATCCTCTCGGCGAAGGCAAATATATCCGTACAGCAGCTGCCCTCGTAATAGGGTACGTGTTTCTCTCAAAGCTTTACAGTAAACGTTCAACGGAAGGTCACAGGGACGAGATACTGAACGGCAAAACCCTTGACCGAAATTCTCATTGCTTTGCACAGTATTGCTTTGAGCATGGAATCGATTTGTACGCCCGTATATTCATGAGAACCAGGATTCTTTTTGACGAGTCCTCTGGATAAACTCCAGGAAGCGGATAGAGGTCATCGCAGACAACGAAGAGGAAATGTAGGTGTGTTTATCTGCTCAATTTCGTGTCGTGTGTCATGATTTTTGCCAGAATCGAGGCTAGCAGAAGACTCGTCAATAACTATGACTTTGTTGTTACGAGTGGAGGCATTGGCCCAACTCACGATGGTACGTCATCGTTCACAAATCGTATTTGACGGTTTCTCTGACCCAAATGGTCAGATATCACCTACGAGTCTCTTGGAAAGGCGTTTGACCAGAAACTTTTCCACCATGATGAGACTATTCGCCGGTTAACTGAGATGAACAAACATCGCAAGTGGGTTGGAACTCAGAACGCTGAACAGCGAGCAGCTACCCATCGTATGGCTTTATTTCCGGAGAAAGCTGAGGTCATCTACGTCGCGGATGATATTTGGGTGGTAAGCCGCTTACATGACCTTTTTGATTAAGATAGTTCACCGTATTCTCTAGCCTGTTGTACGTCTCGCGGGGAAGCTGTGTATCTTTCCTGGAATTCCTGCCTTGTTCAGAAAGATGCTGCATAGCTTAACCCCCTTCATCCCAATTCCTCCCAAGAATGAACGACCATTACGAATACAAATATTCACGGAGTACGTTACCCAAAGTTGTTCCTAGAAGTTTATTATTTACACTTTACCCCAGCCGCGCTGAATCTATGATTGCGCCATACTTGACTGGTCTGCAAGACCGCCTCAAACCCCATGGGATTCAAGTCGGATCATATCCTATCTTGTACAAAGGGGTTTTTGTCAGTTTGATTGGTCGTGATCTTGGACATAGGGCCCAAGATCCCAACGGTGAAAAGAGGGTCTGGCTTGCCGAAGTTGCACAAGAGGTAGAAGCGGAAGTAGGTGGCAGGATTGTGAGTGAGGAAGAAGTTGCAGCACAGAAAAGCCGTTCTTCTTCCCCTGATACATTGCCGTCCGTTGAAAAGAATATCGAAGGCATCGAACCTCCAGAAACAGTTAAAACAAATGAGCAAGTGGAAAAAGCTAAATATTAACGACTGCGATATGGTTATTTGTGTTACATAGGTCATGCATGGTTCTTGCTGTGACCTTCCTTTATCGTTGACACCAGGCGCTGTAGCTCCTTCTCCTCTGTTTATGCACTAGAATTGGTTCGAAGCGTCTTTTTACTGCGGGGAATTACAGAATGTGGGTTGCATAGCGAAACTTCTGCGTCCTATATGCGTCAGCTGAGCTCGGTCTATGAATTCCGTTATTGCATATGGGTTCGTCAGTCATCCACTCAGCATATATATCTATACCGACGCCATATTTTGGGCGACACTTCCATTTCTGACTTGCCTTTCTCAATGTTACTTACCAACTTTTTGGAATAGGAATGTCTTCATTGAGCACTCCCGCAAGATCGCGTAACCTTGAACGTCAATGCCGTATAAATCGTACTTTCTACGCTGGCATGCCAGTGGTTTCCTTGCAAAATGCACACATCATTAGGCTCCATGCTTGAGACCTGTCGAAGGCGCGCTGCTTGTTGCATCTTATGGGTACAGTGGATGCTCAGCGTATGAACCGACAACGGTTTTACTACATCCTTACTGTGGTCCCGGGTGGTTTTGAAGTAAGAGTGACCCTCACCATAATGATACTGGTCGAATTCGAACTTTTTTAGGAATGAGTTAATGGTTGCTACGGTACTTGCTTAGGATGACAACCCATAAACTCCTCCTTCCTATAACCGCTCGTTTCCACATACTCTCCTCATACATAGCAGCTTATTGACGCTGCTTTGACGTTTGCCATCTGCTCTTTCTGCTGCGTCTTCCTCGAATGGACGGATTTCTTTTGATTGAGGGCTTCAGGCTGACCACACAAGCGACGATCAGGATATTTTACTGGGATATGATTCCGTTTTCAGGATCAGTGGTCTCCCGACCGTCCCTCCCAGAAATGTCATCCTCTGTCAGTGGTCGGAAAGTGTCATCCTGGCAATGGGATATCCCGATATACTTGTACCGCACCGAGCCATACTTCGGTACCTTCACGTTCATCATTTATTGGTGGATCTAACTTTTACGCTTGAGGCCGTCGTACCGCCTCTAGGGTTGTACTTTGGATTACAGCAGCGTCATGTACGTCTTTCACACAGTCGGGGCCGCGGTATACTGCTTATGTGTCTGTGCAACCCCTTTAACAGGGACTGACAGGATGCTGAGCTCGTTTCCTACTAACCGTAGTAGGGAAACCTATTGGAGGATGAGTTGTATTACCCTCCCACCCCGTAGACCGAAAAGGAGAGGATCTAAAAGTAAGACAGAATCAGTGTAAAAATGACTGGTCTTCTCGTCTTCCGTCTCAACGCATCGCGAGCTAAGAATAACTACATCCTTTAGGCTGGGACAGATCTTCACTTGCAGATAGCGGATAGCCATCACACCAATCCCCCAAACCAAATTTGAACTGCCTTTTCAGCCAATAGACATGAACGCAAAAGGCCCGCTGATGAAGCCTCCTTGCGGCCTGAAATAGCTGACATCTTGGCATGCCAGGCTTTCGTTACAATTCGCCGCGAGCCGGTCCTGTTTTGGTAGAACCTGCTGGGACTTGTGCCCTTTCATCCGCGGAGGTGGGCTTTGGGGCTGTCGTGCGTTTTGGTTGGCCCCATATGCTAAGTCTTCGTTCACGGCCTGTTCAAGCCTCTTGGATGATCTTATACCCTCTTGGATATGAGACCCAGGACGTCCGGCCGGCGTTCAAAATGCGGCATTGAGGATTGCCCAACGGCCAGACGCTGGCGGAAGAATCGTGGAGAATTATCAAAGATTATCAGGCTTGACGACATACAAGTCTGCAATCTACTAATTTACAGTGCCGATGCCGACGTCGTACAAACTGACCGTCTTCGATTAACGTTAGTCAGTGAGCTCTATCTGCATAACATATCCACTATTTTGGTCAACTGTGCTAACATATCACGATAAGGTTAAGTTGGGAATCCAAGGTTCTGAGCTTTGTCAGTGGTGACGAAAGAATGCTCATCTCCAGGCGTGGTTGGTCTACCTGGATGACTTCCTGCTACAGAATGGTTTTTTCTTCTCGAAGCACCAGATACGGTTCACAAGACTGGACGCTTCCTGATGCCCACCAATCGGCTTGCTTCTCAGATGAAATGTTTTCATTCACACAACAGTCTTAGCTCCCAGAAAGAAGGCGGCACATCGCAGAAGTGATCTATACTTGCGATAACCTCACCTTGCACATATGTTCACCTACCGCGGACAGTTATTGTGAACATGCAAGCAAAGCCATACACCACCCCATCTCCCAAAATTACATCCACCAACTTTGAACGCCGGCAGCTCTGGAAAACCTATTTACGGGCTTATACTTTACCCCTGCGTACTCTGTTCTTTTTCCGGCTGTCGTCGCACACCCAAGTCCACTCAGAAATGAGATAATTTCTGTCTCGTTCGTCGCAACGGTTACTTATATCCCTCCAATCTCGATCCATCCATGGGGAAACGGCGTTCAAGTTTCGTTTCAGGTCCCTAAGGCCTCAAGTGCGCAGTCCCGCTGTAAGCAAGCAACCAAAGCGGGGCTCGCCAACCAGAGCAAGCGAGCAGAAGGAAAAAAAGTTCACGGTCTGTCCGCGCTTCGCCTCTGCTTACCAGCCCCACACGGCGATCCTGAGCTTGGAAAGTACGAGATCGAAAACAAAGAAATCTAATTCAAATGAGTCCCTTCCTTCCGAAAGGAAAGTGACACTTGACAGCACAGCACCAACGCTTCCGTTACGTACCGCCATTCCGCGTCCCGTTCGAACCAGGTCGACTCGTCGGTTCAGTCGGTTCGTACCCATGTTGATTCAAGGTTCGTCCCCAAAGTTTTCTCACCAACCTTCGCTGTGTCTATTTTTCTAGCATATCGTACTTGTCCTTTACATACGCCTCTTCCCATGTAAATTTATGCATGTCCTTGGTGTTCCGCGCATTTGTGTGGCGTATGTTCTGGGTGCCATGCACTGTAAGCTTGAGGCTAGGTTTTCCGTCCGATCAAACCTAAAACCAACATCGCTTGCGAGACGAAGTCAAGAGTAAGGCGAACAGAAAACGCAAGGCAGTGAGTGACATGATAGGAAAAAGACTTCTTTGATTTCTTTATTCACATTCGGACAGGTCAACTATTATAGGTATAACTAGGCTAGGTATCTTGAGGATCAATATTATATACTTTGAATTTGTAAGCTAAGCTTTGGCTTCGAAGCAGAGAGAGAACGTAGAAGGGATGTACACCAATATAGAAGGAGTCAAGGGAGAAAAAAACACACGAGGGTAAAAAAAAAGGAGATAGGGGAGTCAGAGCAAAGGAATTACAACTACAAGAACAAGTAACATATCTTGGGAGCAGCGTTGCACTAGTACCGCACGAAGGATTTGAATTTGATCAACGAAAGAGGGAAAGAAATGAACCAGAAAAGAGAACAAATATCTTTCGAGGATTGACAGGGAAGAAAAGGGCAAGGAGAGTGGGTTTGTAGTTGTGTTGATGGGGAGACGATGATGGCAAAGAGAATTGATGTGGCGTAAGGAGAGTAGTGTAGTTGTGACAGCGAGTAGCGAGGAGGTATGCAGGAGAGAACAAGATGACGATGAGGAATGGTTATTGAGATGATTAAATCCCAACAACCCCAACAAGAAAACGGTCTCGGGGTGGGTTTGTCTTCCATTGATGGCGGATTTGGTATTTTGGTGAGTGTTGAGATTGAATGAATGAGGATGATGACGATAGTGTGATGATAAGAAACGACGGGGACGTGTATCGGCGATTAGTGATGAAATGAATGATAAAGTACAAGGATGGGAACGACGACAAGACAAGACAAGGAGACGAGACGTGCGAGCAGGCAGCAAGAGTTTAGAGGGGCTGGCTGCTGGCAGGGGTGACAAACGAGGGCGACTAGAGCGTAATGCAGGGGGAATAAAGGAGGGATTAGTTCAAATGCTGAAGTCGGAGTCGAGTGTCGGAGTCGGACCAACAGCCAAAAAAAGACAGACCCAGCACGCAAGAGGCAGGCACATAACGCGACACACCAGACACAGGACAGGAAGGACGTAGGACGGACGGACGGAGGAGTGAACGAACGAACGAACAATCCACCACACCGGGACCTGGCCCGCTATCTGTCTGAAACCAGATGACGAGCCCCTACCACTACATCCCATCCCCGCGAACAGAACAGAGACCTGCCCAGATGACGCGTTTGTCCGACCACTCAACCACCCGCGGTGCCGCATCATGTGTATGCTGTAAAAGCGTCCACACTCTGCATGCCGTTATCCATGCCCACGGCAGCGACAGACGCAGACAGCGCGTCCGCATAAGCCCCAGAAGGGCTGTACCCCGAGATGTAGTCCAACTGCTGCCGTTGATGTTGTTGGTGTGGGTCGTTCGAATACGCATCGGCGTACCCAGCAGGCGGGTACGTCAGCTCTTGCTGCTGCTTCTGCTCCTGAACGTGCGACTCCTGGCTGAAGTACGAAGCGCCGTCTTGCTCAGACACCACACTCTGATGGTCGCTGCCACCATACGTCAAATACTGCTCCTGTCTAGTCACCTTTGAACGCAAACAAAGTATTAGCACATGTTTATCCACATTAAGAATTGAACACACCTGGCCGGGTTTGCTCTCCAGTGCAAACGCCAGCTCGCTAGAGGTCGAAATCGGGACATTGAGCGTACCGACCGCCGCAGACGCGTCCTGCGCGTGCGGACTGTCTCTCGGCGTTATCGTCGAGGTAGGCGACGGGTAGTTGGCCCCTGGATGATGCTGTTGCTGATGCATGTCACCAGAGGAAACCAACTCTACGCCGTCGTTCGCGCCAGGAAAGTTGTACTCTTCATGCGGTGAAAAGTTCGCGAGGTTGATGGAGGTTTGCATGTGGTCAACGCTTCCAACGTCAAGACCAGAAAGCATGCCAAGGAAGTGGCCAGACGCACTGCACACAAGAAAAGAAGAAAGAGTTAGCAAGGTACATACAATAGAAGTCGAACATCAGAAAAAATAGAAGCAAGATAAGAACATACCATGAATCTCTCCTTTCCTCTGCCAGGTGATGCTCCACAGAAGGACCTCCAATTTCGGCATAGTAGGAGCTGTTAATGCTCGACTCACTAGTTGCGATCGAAGCTATTGATCCAAAACGGGAATAGGCGTCATAAGAAGGCGAAGTTGCGCCGTCTTCATCATGCTCGTCTCCACGGAAGTTGAACGACTTTAACGAGTCAGGCGAGTTGCGTTCGCTGTCGCCAGAGCTGGGAGACGCCATAGAAGGCGTGCTCGCCGCACCGAAAGAGAATCCAGGCGAGGGGAGCGGTCCGGGAATCGGAGAAGCAAGGGGACGCGACGAAAGCGCATACAGCTGCTGATCGGGCAGCGACACTCTGATAGCGGCGTTGTACGGCGTGATGGGGGACGGGGACTGGCTGAGATTCGTGCGTGTCAAGGGCGCGAACCGGGTTGGACGCGAATCCATGGAGAGGCGGCGCATGCTCGCGTGCTGGGGCATTGACGCAAAACTTGATGACAGGCCGCGTCGTTGGTGGTGCGGGGGTGCATGGTATCCATATGGCATGCGATTTACCTGGTGGTGGTGGCGGAGACCGTTGCCACTGCCGGGCTGGGTGACGCCAAACCCAGGGCCGTAAAGGGCGCTGTTCTTGGCTCGTGCCAAGCTGGCGAAGGGATTGTGGGCGAGACGCTGCAGGCTGGCATCAACTGAGCAGCGGCGAACAAAGGGGTCAAAAGAGTCGATAGATGGGCTGTCAAGTGTAGACTCTTGCTGGGGGAATGCATTGGAGGGAAGGGACCCTCGGCGCTGGGAATAGAGATCCGAGCTGCTGTCGGCGTTAAGGCCAGTGGAAACGAATGTGTTGGTAGGAGGGCGGATGGGCAAAGTTGCGCTGTCGGGGGTGGCCTCGGCAGAGGAGTTTTGCCAGGGAAAGCTGGTGGAGTCCGTGATGAGGTGAAGTTGAGGTGGGGAAGCAGGGCTACCACTGCTGACTGGGGACTGAGAAAACGCGTCGAGTTCGTCGACGGACGAATCCTGGAGCAACGAGTCCGCGTCTGCCTCGTCTTTGATGACGAGCGAATCCTCCTTGAGACCATCGATGGACGAGGAGCCGGACATCTTGGCACCGCCCGGGCCTTTCCCTCCCTTGACCTTTTCCTTTGCACGTCTGCGGAAAACGCGGTGAGCTACGGAGAGCTAAACAAACAACACCAGGCGACCGACCTGTTCTGGAACCACACCTACAACGCGTTGAACAAAGGGTGGTTTTAGGGGGAAAAAAAGGTTCAGCTCCCGAATCCCCCCGGAAAAAAAAGGATAGCACACCTGAACGCCCCTGGCCGTCATCTCGAGCTGGATAGCGAGCTCATTCCTCAACGAAGCATTCGGCTTTGTGTCCTTTTTGAAGATGGCCTCGAGGACCTTGAGCTGTGCGCTGGTTGTGCGCTTGCGATGCTTGACCTCGTTGGGAGTGTATGGGTAGAATGCGCGGAAGTCGACGGCGGCGGGGTCAGGGGAGTTGGGGACGAGGGCACGGGGATAGGAAGGAGGGTTCTGGTAACCCATCTGGGCGGGATATGGTGAGTTGGGAGAGCGAGCAAGAGGCATGTTATAAGGCAAAACACGCCCGGCCAAACCGAGCCGGCTCACTTGGTTGTCAGGAACACCTCCCGATTCGGTTAGACCACTGCGCTCTTAGCGAGCCTATCAGATTATCAGATCTCAGCCTATCTATTACTCCGTGTATCCTACATAAGAAAGCAATTGCAGAGAAAGCACCATCGACAGCAGTAATGAAGGTATCTAGTATGTACTATGCATGCAGCAAAAAAAAAATGAGAAAAAAAAGAAAGGAAAGAAAGAAAGAAAAAAAAAAAAAAAAAAGAAAATTCCACCGCAGCACCGTCCCTTTGGCAATCCCAGAAGCGCCTATGCTCCCGTATCCATCGCGTCCTCACCTCTCCTCCCAAGAACCATCTCCAAAAACCCCTCCGGCACACTTGCCAACGGCGACGCGTCCCACTCACTCTTTCCCTCCTTCCGCAGGCGCTCTCCCACCCTTTCCATCTCGCCACGCGTCCGGCTCACCACCGGATGCGCACACACCTCACCGACCGTCAGCCGGCGGCCAGGATCCGTGCGCATCATTCCAAAAATGAGCCCAACCAGCTCGGGGCTGAGCTCGTCCACATCCACCTGCGACAAATCTTCCCGCCGCAGCCGCTGCCAGCCTTCGCCTCTGTGGACAAAGAAGACAGGATCAGCAAACGAATGACCAAAAAAAAAAAAGAGAGAACGACATCGGCTACGCGAGCACAGCACGACGGGCAGTCCGCGGGCCGCTCTGCCGCAAAGGGAAACCGAACTCAACTGGTCAGGGACGACAATATTCGAGGCGGTTTCCAAGATCGTCATTCCAAAGCTAAGATCAGACAGACATGAGAAAAAACCCCGCAATGGCCGTTCAAACCGTGCGACTCACCTGAACACATCAGCCGCCTTGCCATACCGTCCTTGCAGCACTTCCGGTGCCAAGTAGAGCTTGTCCCCTTCCCGCTCGAATCCTCTCGTCGTAGTGGTAGAGCCAGACGTGCAACTGACGGTATCCACCGGTCGCGGCCACAACGACGCCATCCCAAAGTCTCCAATCTTGAATCTGCCTTCCTTCGTCACAAACACATTCGACGGCTTCAAGTCGAGGTGGATCACCCCGGAATCGTGAATGAATCTCAATCCCTGTTCGAGATCAAAAAAAAGGAAGCGCAGAGAATGATGGTGAGGAACCGAACAGATTAATTGCGTCACAAAAAGCGTGACTCACGTTACTCAGGTCAACGACGATCTTCCACACGCGCGCCTCGTCGAGCCGGGGGAAGACGCGCCCGTACTCCCACAGGAACCGCGCCAGGTTCCCCGACTCGCACAGTTCCGTCTGGATGAATAGCGCCTCGTCCTCCTCCCAGCTGTCCACATACGCAAGTACATTCGGATGCCGCCCGTCGACGTATTGGGTTAGCGCGGCCTGCGACAGATGCTTTAGGATATCAACCTCCTCGCGCAGGCGGAGCCTAAATCGAAAAATAGAGAGATGGCCACGGGTCAGCCACCAATGTCATAGCAACAGTGAGATAAAAACAGAAGAGCGAAGCTCGGCCAAAAAAAGCACACTACCACCACCGACCGCACAGATGCAACTCCCCTGCTCTCCCCCGCTCGGAATGAGGGAGTTCCTTTGTCAATGATGTAAGTGCCTCCGCACCTCGCCATGCACACATACATACAGTGCGCCAGCCAACCATCAGGCACCCAACAGACGCAGCGGAGAAAGAACAAGGCAACAAATTCAAAAACATGGAAAACACACCGATGCTTAGCACCCTCGAACCGCTTCGATTTCTTGATTGCGTACACTCCGACAGTGGTGTCATCATCGCCCTTGCGTTGTGCCTTGATGACTTTACCAAACTCGCCGCTGCCCACCTCTTCGATCTCTTCAAAGTCTCGCGCGAACCGCCCCGGTTGGAGCTCCTCTTCGCCCGCAAATCCAATGGCATAAGCCGCGTCCGACAATCGCCGCGTCCTCGTAGAAACTGATGCCCTCGGTGCTAGATGCTGTTGCTGATGCCCATGGGCGGCCCGAGGTCCATTCACATTCGCCGCCCTGGCGGCGGTGGGTGAGTGCAGTGTAATGATCGAGCTGCTACTCGACGACCCGGAGGCAGATCGCGGGGAGTCCTTGGCCAGCGTCTCGCCTGATGGAGAAAGACGGAGCGGGATCCTCGGTTTGGGTAATTGCCAATCTGTCAACAACGCAGTGGTCGAGTTAGTAAAAGATCATAACACAGATAAGAATCGCGGTTAAAGAAAACACATATAATATAGACCATTGAGCATCACAGCAAGCACACATTGCGCACATAGTACCCCGCCATATGCGTTGTATTTGCATTATGCAAAACGGCGAAAAGGCAAAAGAAAGCGAAATGAAATTTTTTAAAAAATGAAACGGGTTGAATTGAACAAAACAAGTGGGCAACGCAGCTCACCGATTCCTTTGGTCCTTGTAGGGGTGGTAGTAAGCGATTCGCCCCCACTTGAAAATGCACCGCTGCTGCTCCTGCGCATCAGCCACCGGTTCCGGGGGAGCGCAGAGATACCGCCCTTGTTCAACGCAGCAGGCGGCGGCGGAGGCATCCCAAGCCCAAGCCCAGTATACCTCCCTGTATCCCGCCTCATGCTCGGGCTCTCCTCTGCATCCTCCGGCTCGGTATCCGTATTATTGTCCAGGTTTCTTCTCGTCATCGCCGCTTTCCTCTCTCTCAGCCCGGGCTTGGGCAGAATAACAGGAAAAGCAGCGGCATGCTCTTCCGCGGCTTCTTCCCATTGTTCCCCTCTTTCAAGAAATCGCAATCGTCCTTGAGCCGACCTTGGAGGCCACGGCGCTCTGCCACGGGCGCTCGACACCGAAATAGGCGAGACCGGGCCGGCTCTTCTTCACTGGTGTGCCTGGCGCTTTCTTTGGCATCGCGTTTGTTTGTGCACCCTTTGAGGCATCGGCGAGAGCTTTCGTGATGAACGCGTCGACGTCCACGCTGCCGTCGTGGCCGTACGGGTGTCCGTCGTCTGCGCCATTCACAAAAACGTTAGTGTTGGTTGGCCAGCCGGACGGTCCATCCGGGGTGACGCCTGGGGTCACCAATCCCTCATAATCGTCCGAGCAGAAAGAGCTGACGCTCGTCGAGGCTTTGGGCATGATGTCAAAAACCCATTACTAGATCCTGTAGAATGCACATCTTCTTCGTCGCTGACACTCGCTCGCAACGAGAGCTCTTGGGGCTTGTACTTTAGCGGCATCGGCATCGCCGGCCCCGTGTTCGGCTTCGGAGAGGTCACGCTCAGCACAAACGACAAATCGCCCTCTCCTGCGAAAAACATATCCTCGTCCTCCATGTCTGTGCTGTCTCTACGGCTGGACCGCTGATCGTCCACCTGAAAAGGCGAGGAACCAGGGGACGGAGACACATTCCGCATCTGGAACGCGTTCCACGTTGTAGTGCCCGCACTGCTCTCAGGACCGGCATAGCTATGGCGATGCGCCACGTTCGGACGCAAGTGCTGTCGGGGGATTGGCAGAGGAGAGAACGGAACAGGGACGACGGAATGCACGGTGCTGCTGCTCGTCCGTGATCTTGGATTGGCAGGAGTTGGAGTGTGGCCCTTCGTTGGGCTGGGTGCGGGGATCGCGGGGCCGAAGAAGAGAGTGGCCGAGCTGACACTTTCGATCCTGCTGAGCGGGGCCCGCGGCGGGTAGAATGATGGTGGGTGATGGCGAACCGAGGTTGAGGCCACGTTTCCGCTGATCCGACGCCGCGGACGGGGAGAGCCAGCGTCGGAGGGAGACGAGTTGGAGGCAGGCGAGACACGGTCGCGGTGGGCTGTTGAGGGGAAGGCGACGGGACCACTGAGTCGGGGTCGGTTGGGCCACCACTCTGCATGGGATGCCAGACTGCTGGAACAGAATTTAGTTTACTAGTCCTCATTTAAGCAATGAATATTGCGTACCCTGATGGGCGATTTTGGGACCTTGAAAGCCTGTTCTCGCAGTTCGGCGGAGACAGGCCTAGAGCGAGCGCGACGCTTTGTGACATGTCCGCCTGGGGAGACGGCCTCGGCGACCTCTTCCTTGTCCTTACCTTTGGTGGTGACAGGGGCCTGGAACACGAGGGACCTAGGTCGCTGCTGAGCCGGCTTCCTTGGTTTGTTCAGGAAAGGACTATCGGTTGGCTCGTCCTCGTCCATCTCGCAACCCGAGTCGTCCGCTGGCCCGTCGAAATTGAACTCGGCGCCATCACCTGTGCTAGCGCTAGCAGAAACATTAGGGTTGTGATCCGAGAGGCGGAGACGTGTCAAGGTAGCTGTCTGTCTCTTGAGATAGGCATCAGTTTCGGCCTTGGTCTGTGGAGTGCGCTCTGTGAATTTTGGAGCTTGGAGCGGAGCTAAACGTTGAAATGAGGAGTCTGGATGAAGAGATTGAGCTGTTTTGAGGGGTGTGAGGGTATTTGGACGGAGTGGAGTGACATGTGGCGTTGATTTGCGTTTTGTACCGACACCTACGCGAGCAGCCTGAGCAGAGACCAGATCAACGGGTGGGGTGGGGCCATAGCCAAAAAGGGTGGATCGACTGGGGACGCGATGGACTTGCTTGACGGGGGTGCGGAGGGGCTGGGAGGTGGAGGTGGAGAAGAAAGCGGGGAACTGGGCGGAGGTGGAAAGGAAGATGGCACCCTCCTCATCGTCTGCAGGGATAGGCAGTGGTTTTGGAGCAAAGAAGGGGTTGTAGGAGTGCGCCTGCGCAGGAGTATCGAGATTTGTGTTGACAGGAAAGAGCGGGTGGTGTCTGAGGGGCGAGGGGGGCAGCATGGGGGAGTCGTAAGCAGCGGTGGTGCGGGGGGGAGTGCAGTGGCGGCGGTTGTGGGGAGTGGAGACCAGCATTGCACTTAGATTACTAAAATATTATATATGCAGTTCGTCGTCGTAAATCGTGGTCGTGGACGTCGTGGGCGGGGGGAAAAGAAAATTAAATTAGCAAGGCTGCGGCGCGACTGCCTGCTCTTTTTCAATCTCACGACTCTATTCAACAAGGTCATGTGATCGCGTTGCTCTGACCCGTTTTGACTCCGTCCGATCACTCAATTTGACTCCGCTCATCGTCTCTGCTATTGTCCTTCATCGCTGTGGATCATGCAACGGTCATGCGATGGCTTTCTTGTATTGTCTTTCCTCGTCGAACAATGCCCACACCTACGCGGTCTCTACCCATATCCAGGGTCGCGTTCCATCCAAAACGAGTCACCTCCCGAGTCACCCTGGCAGCGCAGCAGATATAGGTCAACCCAGTTCACCCCTTTGGCAGATCCTCACCCAGTCTTGTCAGCACGGTGATACCTCCCAACAGACCCGTCTTGATACCTGTCCACCAGCACCCAGCCCAGCTTGTCACCCTTCGACTGCGTGCTGCCCGTTGTCATCCACCTCCAGCTACTGCTTAACACATCATATCCATCAGCGCCTAGTTAAAAATACAATATTACAGATACCCTTGCATCCGCACTCATCTTGTCTTGTGTGTGTGTGTTCCAAACTTATCGGGTGGGAGAAGCCTCAGTTGATGTCCAAGAAAAGACGTCAGAAGACAAGCTCACCCAAGTATTACCAATGTGCCCCCGGCCCAGTGTTCATTTCGCCGATCTACTCAAAGGGAAACCTCTACTGGGGTACCACTACGCAAGTCCCAGTCACTTTCGTACACTCTTTCTCACCTCTATTCTTGACCTAGAGTTCTACACACAAAAAAGGTACACGTCCTTTTCGAGTTTCTCTTACAGGTAACCAACATCTCAGACTGCAGAATACTAGTACCCATTCCTTCTCCGCCCTCAATAAGATACCCCAAAGCGACAGGGACAGTGCGCCACACTCGATCACGATCGACCCCACAGGAACCCGGCCTACAATACACTAACCGGGCCTTCTCAGATTGCCTCTGCGTGCGCACGATCTCAACTCAAGATCAATGATCCACTCTTGTACATACCTCCCAAACCAAGTTACCTGAGGAATCATATTGCAATCCTGGCCCCCCCGCGGCGGAGACACACCAGTGCTCCTAATAGTCTGAACTCTGGACCAGCTGACGCTGCTTCCTTGCCGCATTCATACTCTTCGATGTCGATGTCGACGTCAAGCCTTGAAAGCCTGGCATCCCTCACTCCTGAATGCACTCCAGCTTCTACGTAGAACCTCCCTATATGGATGTAGCTGGACGTTCGTGTCAGCTGTACCTCCGAATCGCTAGAATAAATCTTGAATCTTGAACCTTGAACGCTTGAACATAGACAATTCGAACCTTGAAGCCAAGTCCACATATCGAGAAATACAGCAATTATAGATTATTATATAGCCTACTATCGTTTACATGTTCATGGAGGTTCGCCGTGAGTTTGGTCTTGTCGTCTGTTCTAAACCTGACCTCCGAAGAGTTAGAATGACGTGCCATTGGACCGAGCCATTCCTGAGAGGTAGAGTGTCCCAATTAATCACTATGCGGGTGCTCTTGAACCAGACGAGGGGCGGTGAAGATGGGAAGCTGTGTCACCGCAAAACAGGCAACTCCAAGAACTGCAAAAAAAGAAAACAAAAAGCATCAACCCACCTCCCAACACAAGAAGAAAAAAGAACACAAACGATATCCCGTAAATTTCTCGATCGGTGTGTGGAAATACACACTTGTCGTGTAACACCCAAGCAACCAAATCCCAATCAACGCAACGTTCGAAGCCACAGCCCACTTATGCACCTCGCTCCACCGCTCCCTCGCCTTGAACGACGCGCGCAGCTGGTCCGCCAGGAACAACGCCGACATCGTCAGCAAAAACACATGGCCCGACAAATCATGGCCCCTCCTCAGCCTCGGCTTAGCGCGCCATCCCGGCGGCAGCACACCCATGAACCCCTCGCCCTCCCGCAGGAAAGCAAACAGTTGCGGGTGCGTCTCCGGCGCGATCGCCGAGCCCGCATAGCACACCTCCGCCGGCACGCTGCGCAGCTCGCCCCCAGGCATCATGTACACGCACTCCCCACCCGAGGCCACCGTGATCCTGTCCAGCAACGCCGGGCCGAAGAACCAGCTCGTAAATAGCATCCAGATCGCGGTCAGCGCGAGGTACTGCGCCACCCTCCCGGGGACGCGCGCCGAGGGTGCGGACGTGAGGTAGGAGAAGATGAACACGAGGCTGGTCCACCCCCACGCCTTTTTGATGAAGAACACGTTGAGGGGGTTCGCTTTGGAGGCGAAGTAGTGCGTGTTGGCCAGCTTGTGTGGGAGGTGCGTGAGGAGGGGGTTAGAGGTGTCGAGGTAGGTGGAGTTGTTCACGGAGTAAAGGGTGCCTAGGAGAAGGATAGCGGTGATGGCGAGTAAGACGTGGTGCCGGATGTCGACCATCGTGGTCAGTGAAAAAGATGCCAGTCCATGCAGTGTTGGGTTGATGACGCGCATATCCACGTGATCATCCGTTCTCATTGCCTTTCTGCACAGCCTGAGGGGAACGTTGGGCGATCGTTAGTAATACTAAGAGGCAGAAACCTTTTCAGCTATAAAAAATATTCAATATGTCGGCCCTTTTCTGCTGGCGCCAGTGGTCTGACTATACTTACAGTACTTGGTCGTACCTCTTAGGAAAGAATGAAGGTGCTTTATCAACGAGATTGCGACCAAACTGGTGTTTGGAGTCTCAAGTAAAATGTAAGAAGCCAATTTATATTGGTTTCCAGAGGCACTGGTGCTAAGCGCTCAGTGTGAATTTGCCTATGCGTTGAAATAGAAAAACCGAGCAGTTCTTGGGCATCAAGTCGGACCACTGACAGCAAGAAAAAAAGGTCTTCATTTCCATTTCAAAATCAATAAATATAAAGCAAGATTTCTACATGTTTTGTCTTCGGGTTTCCATAGTCTAAGCTGACAGCCACTCCAAGAAATCGGGGGTGAAGTATGACAGGATCAGAGTCGCGCCTGCACGGACCATGCCTTCAACGCTCTCGAACGCCATCGTTTTCAGATCATAGACGCCGGCAGCTGCGCCTGCATGCACCATCGCAAACTCGCCGCTCACTTGATAGCATGCGATGGGGTGGTCGGGCGTCAGCTCCGCAGCATCGGCAATGATGTCGAGGTAGGGCATAGAGGGCTTGACCATGATGATATCGGCGCCTTCTGTTGCGTCACGTTGCTGAAAATTATGAATAAATGCAGGTAAAATTTTCACAGGTAGAAATGGCTTACGATGGCTCTCCTTGCTAGTCCTCGAGCATTGGGTGGTAGCTGATAGCATTTCCTGTCGCCGAAAGAAGGAGCACTTCCAGCAGCGTCACTGGAAAATGCTGCATTAATTCCCGACCTTCCATCCACAGACAAAAATCGACTGGACGTACCGGAAAGGACCATACAGAGAACTTGCAAACTTGGCAGAGTAACTCATCAAAGTACACTTATTTCCGAACCCGGCGTCCATTAGCCCGCGTTTGATCGCCTTGATACGGCCGTCCATCATATCACTCGGCGCAACGCAGTGCGCACCAGCTTTTGCATAGCTGACCGCAACTTCCGCGATACGCTCGACGGAGGGTGGGGTATTGATAGTGCCGTCGCCGTGTAACAGGCCGCAGTGCCCATGGTCGGTGTATTCGCACAGGCAGACGTCGCATGCGATGTAGAGGGAGGGGTAGAGGGCGCGTAGTTTTTTTATAGCGAGAATAACCGGACCTGAGGGGTCGTCCGCTGGTGTCCCCCGTCCGTCCTAAGTGATAAGAAAAATCAGCAATGACGCTGAGCCGGAAAAAAAGATCAGGCGAAGTAAGAAAAAAAAGACAAACTTTTGCGCAATTAAGTGGCACACCGAATAAAATAACACTCTCCAAGCCCTTCGCCACCAGTGGGCCAATAAAACCTTCGAGTTTGTTCACGCCCCAACGGCGTTGCCCAGGGAGAGTAGCGATCTCGACACTTGCATCGGCATCGTCAGTGATGAAAATGGGGTACATGAACATGGCCTTGGTCAGTTGGCGCTTTGCCTGCCATTTCCTGGAGAGGGGATGCGCGTAGCCGCCCTGGAGGATCGACCTGGTGGGAGAAGATCCAGTTTCAATAGACTCTCCTCGGCGAGCGGTATTGAGATGCTCACGAGATATCCATTGCCTTTGTGGCGGAGTTGTTGTACGGTGTGGTGGTGGTGGCGGTAGGAAAGAAGAGTGAGGAGAAAGTAAAAAAGACTTTTGACTTTTAATGAAGCTTCGCCACCGGGATATGTAACAGGCCTCGAGTATCGGACTCACTGGGGGTATCTCTACCCGCTGCTCTTCCGTTTACACGAAACGTGTCCATTCCCTAGTCGTTGCTCATCTCCGGTTCCAGAGGTGAGATATATGTCTACCCCGCTTCTGCATTCCCGAGCGCCATGTCCAACTCAAGGGACGGATAAAAATAAACTACTGGCGTAGAGCTTTTACCGAGGCCCGGTACTCACGTCCGTTGACTGACCGTTGGTCCGACACAGCTTGTTTCCATGAACTGAATTCTCCTGCGCGTGGATGGCTGTCGATTTGAGTATTTGGGTACTTGAATCTGTACCCGCACCAGTCTGGCGGATTTCTCAGCCTTGGCCCATTCAAAATGTCAGCGCAATAATGTCTCTTCTTCTCTAAAACCAGGCAAATATGTAGAACCTCTTGAACGAAACAGAAGTTGTAAATTACAAATCGACAGAGGGATGAAAGTTTGTGGTAATCGTATGTAGCGGTAAATGTTAAAATTATTGAATGGACAGGACAGTATGGATGCAAAGCAATGACAATAGACTAGAAAAGTACATGCCCGCCATGTAAGGTTTATGGTTTCGTAAATTTCGTGAATGAGAGAGAAGATGAAAACTATCTGCATTAAGTTCGGGGTCCAATCGTCTTTCTCATGCGAGCTCTTTCAAGAGGGGTTAACTCATCGTCAATGGTAATCGCTGTCGGATGCGGGGTCAGTCTGGAATGGAGCAAGATGAGGATACAAATTTACATGAGTTGGACCCGTCCATTGATTGATCTCCATCGCCTCCATCGTCTCTTCCTGCTTCGGTCGGAAGGCTTAGATCACTTGAAAACAATCTTGGAAGCATAGAACGTCGTCGCTAGACAAAATGACAACTGAGCATAAATAATATGAGTGTTAATAGTCAACTCACCTTGTTGACACCAGCGACATTGGCGCCCTCCAAATCGACCAAGAAATCTGTTTCGTCGACGTGTTTCCGTTGTTCAACGCACTCAACCACCCATGCAATCCCAAACTACAAAGGGCTTGGGATCGCGCAAAAGCCTATCGTATGGAGGGTTAGAAAGCGGTCTCGTTCAGTAAAAAAATGTGCAAAAACCTGTATCGTGACAAGGTACTCATGAGACCGTTCTTGTACACTATGTGCGTGCAAGTCTGACCCACTCTTGTTAGAATCTATTAAACCAGACACGGGTCAGTGACCAGCTAAAAGACATAATGATATCGAACACGTACACGTGCCCCAACACCTTCCAGCATCTCAACAAACAGAGACCCAGCTTCTTCACCATCATCCGTCCTCACATCCGCAAAGATGACACAATCCTTCAGAACCTTCAACGCTTCCGCTGCCGGATTGGGTGGTGGTGCAGGTTCAGCAGCCCCTTTTCTCGTAGACGAGACGTGTCCGTTTGTTCCTCCTTTAATTTTCATGAGTGCTCCTGGAGCAGTCTTAGCGATACGGGCACTGGATCTTATTCCCAATGTTGGTCCGGCCTGAGACGGAGAGCTACCCCCCGCTGACGTAGATGGATAGTTACTGGACGAACTTCTATTCGCGGTTCGACCAGCAGTGGGGGGCGTTGCGGGAGGACCCATAAGACCACGTACAGGAGGCGCAGGCGGAGGAGGTATGGCACTCAATGACTGACTAAGAGCATGGGAGACCATAGAGACTCTCCTCGAATACGATGGCCTATTTCCGGTCTCCTTCTCTTTTCCTCTGCCTGAATCAGAAGTGACAAGATCCTCTAAGAGGAGGGTGGAAGAACTAGTGCCTCCCTGTGCAATGAACACATCACCTCCTTCGTCTGCGACATGGGTCCGCGCGTCATCATTTTCGTCTTCGTTGTCTTCTTTCATAGTTTCGTCAACAAGGCGTCCGCCTTTGACCGGACTGCCGACTACCATTGGTAGAGATGACTTCTTACTGATGGTGCGACGAACGCCACCTCCAACACCAAACATAGGTGTTGCCTTGTTCCCCAGAATGGCGGCTTTACCTGTTCCACGATAGAGCGTGCCAGTGACAGTCTTCGCGTTTGCACCTTTGTTGGGCATGTACGTGGTAAGCGACTTCTGTACGAGGTTCTTGCTCGTCGAACTGGATGCTTTACTTGACGAGGCACCCGCGTTTGCTGGTAGTGCTGGCACTTTGAATGCGTCCGCTCCAAGGGTGGAAGCACGCTTCAATCCCCCATCAGGTCGAGGTACCCCCAGGGATGGTCGGCCGAGAGCCACGTCGTCCTGAGTTCTACCAACACCAGGGCCGCTGCCTTCAGCGCTGGGGGCATCTCGATTGAAACCCATGCTGGTACTGGGTCGTGAGGGCGCAGGCATGCTCAACTTTTCCAGTGCATTTGATAATGTTGATAAGGAAGAACTGGTACCAATTGTGCTTTGATAATCCGTAGAGAAAGTTGATCTGAAACCTGGAGTCATCGAATTCAGATACGATTACTAAAAAAATTCCCCAAAAACTCACTCGACGGTTTCAAAGAGTAAAGGGCGGAGGATCTTGCGATCTTCGTTGGAGATGGAGTAGAGTTGGGCTTAGAAAAACTGTATTTCTTAGGTGACTTGTTCGGCGTATTCCGTTTGGGTGTTGTTTTTGCCGGCGAAGCCACCCTCATTGGTGAGCCAGGAGGCAGGGCAGTTTTATCCCCTGAGTCGACCACATTCATGGAGACATCTTGTCTAGGTTCGGCTGTTATCACAGGTTTCTTAACAGCCCCGGAAATCGTTCGTTTTGATGGTACAGGCGTAGATTTGGCCATCGTCGTACGTGAAGGACCCTGTGTCAAAACTAGGGAAAAAGAAGTTAGACACAAGTCAGTGGTAGAACTGTCCAAGTTCGAACCTTCTGTTTCACTGCCCTTCTTCTTACTCGAAGACGCACTGCGCGTAACTCGACTAGCTGGAGCAACTGATATTGGTTGTCTCTTTTTTCCGAGAGGCAATTTACTTGTTATAGCTCTCGGTGCTGGTGGGTCTGGTGACGGCTGCGAGTCTTCTTCATTGTTTACATCCACAGTAAATCGAGTAGGGAGCTCTTCCGATGGTTGGGGAATCTCGTTCATCACCTCACCTTCAGCGACAGGACCTTCAATCAAAACAGAAGGTTCAACCGGAACTGGACGGTCTTCAGCAGGAATCGGATAGTCTTCAGCAAGAACCAGATGGTCTTCACCAGCAACAAGATGGTCGTCTGGTGGAATCGGACTGCTTTCAGGAGGAACAGAAGCACCTTCGTCGACGAACTCGACTGGGGAAGTTGCATGTTCAAAAGTCGCCGTATCTTCTTCTTTCGAATTAAGTTGTAGATCAGCCATGCAGGCATCCCCAACTGCTGGCACCTCTGATGGCTCGTCGGGCTCAGTGTCCATAGCGGAGTCTTCAGGTGTGGCTAACTGTCGTTCAGCAGGTGTAGGGGATGTTTTAGGTAGCGAAGGCTCAGCCATGTGTTGCTCTGGCTCAGATTCAAAGGTATGACGGGGTATGGGGTGACCTTCCTCGTCGTCTTCGTCTGGCAAAGGAACAGGCAGATGTTTCTCGGGCTTCGATGATTTGACTTTTGGTCGCATCTTGTTCTTCATCCTGACTCTCTGCTGTGCCGATGGGCCGGCAACAGGTTCCTCTCCTCTGATGGTAGACGCGAAAATGTTCGGAGGGGGCATGGACATTGTGGCGTTTAACTTCAATTTCGCTTTCTCCCGTTCTCGTCTCTCCTGCTGTTCCCTGTGCTTCTGCATAAGCACAGTATATGCATTCACAGGAGCTGAGTTCAAATTCTTTTTTGGAATAGCTGCGCTGCTCCGAGCAGGTGCGGCGGGCTTCTTGGAAGTAGTGGCTGGAGCTGGTGGACCCGTCATTCCAGCTCGTTCTGGCTTGAAGAGCGGAGCAGTAGGTGGACCCATTGAGGGACGAGGTAGACGGCTATTGCTGGTGGAAGGTTTAATTATTGCGGCCGGAGGAGGCACAAACGTCTCGGATGAAGCCCTCGCCTGATGGTAAATTAGCCTAGTTGCCTTGGAATTCAAAAAATCGACAACTCACAGGCTCGGAAGGTGGTAAACCCCATCCCACGTTACCAGAATATCTATCCTCTGCATCAACGTTCGATCCGAACCTCAGGGGAAATGGTGTCTCTGGAAGCGGCGTTAATGGAGACATTGGGATTAGTTTATTCAAGGACTGAGAAGCTGGGGTAGCAGGTATTTGCGGAACGTCGGGCTGAATAGTGGAAGTAGATGGCATCGAAGATGTAGGCGGGGTAGGCTCCTTCATTGCGACTATGGGCTGAGGCATAGTAATTTCTGGAGGTGGTGGCATTTCAACCTCCTCATCAACGCTGGTGGCCGCCTCAAGATCCATGTTATTCGTGAGCTCGTCGCGTATTGTAGGAAGCTTCAGGGGAACAAGGAATGTCGCAGAAGTCAGGAGTAGTTTGTGCTCTCTAACTCTCGAGGGCGACCTGGAAGGAGACCGAGACCTTTTGGGAGATGTAGGAAGATTCGTGAAATCGATGTGTGGTACTTCGCATCTAGTGGAAAATAAGGGCACCGACCGCGCTCTATCCTTTCTTGGAGACGCTGCAACAGGAGAAAAAGTAGTGGGAGTTGGACTCGCGCTAACAGCAGAAATTGGTTTCTTGTTGGTTGTCGCAGACCGATTCCGTCCTGATCGTCGGATAGTAGTCGCGTTGGGGTCCGAATGAGTGCGAGCGTGGCCTGGCCCTACACGTTGTTGAAAGAGATGGATGCCTTTTAAATTCTCTACATCACTTTCATTTCCTTCCAACCTCATTCCATCACGTTTCACTCGCTTCAATTCTCTGCCTTCTGAAGGAGATCCAGAACGCGAAGGAGAGTATTCATCGTTCGGAGGAGATGCTGAGCGCTTTGATTTCGCCTTCATGTGAGCCCCGTCCTTGCCCGGGGACAAAAGCAGTTCGTCGTCAGTATCGTCCGAGTCTTTCCTGGAAGGTGTGCATGCGTCCGTTGTGACCGTGTGATTTCGCAAAGCAGTCCTCGCGTCCTTGAGGGGAGATCGAATGGGAATGTGAAGGATGTCGTCTGGCAAGGTTAGCTGTGACCGGGTTCGTTTCTCGGAGAAGATGGGTTCAGTCATTAGGGCTGTAGTCAATAATGCGCATGTATGGCCTGATGCGCGAATATCGGTCAGAAAGCAAGTCATCTCGACGATCATGTTCTAATACAGACCTTATCAGTATCTTTTAGCTGAAATACTGTTGCTGGGTATAAAGATGGAAGAATAAGCTATTACAGTTTGGAACGACGCGACGAGATGGTTGAAAACATTTCGCGTGTCACGTGCTCGCACCGTGAAGGGGTGCCACATTCAAATGCTTGGCCCAAAGCTTGTTTGCTGCGACGATGTTCGCGGCTCTTCGTCGATGTCTGGCTTCACCGCAGTCCCAGCTACGACTGTCATCGCCATTGCGATCTCTACGCAGGAGGGATTTACTTCCACGTACAACGAGATCTTTTACAACTGCTCTGCCTTCACATACCATACCAGCGTTCGTTTTGGATTCATTTCCTACCCCACGGGTATTCAGTTGACATATGAGCAAAGACAGTGGTCAAAAGATCGAAAATCCTCCACAGAACATTCTTATTGTAAATAAGTTGCGGACACAGCCTGTGATTCTCGCCATCGCCGCCTTTCTCGAGTACGTCATCATTTAATGAACCATTTTAGCACGACCTCACAATGGCATTCTAGACATGTACACCACACCTACCCTGGTGTACGAGTATTCCACGAAGATAGAGACGACATACCTCATGGGGCTGAGATATGGAAGCCAAGTGAGTTGACCGTTAGACTATTTTCTACCATATGCTAAGGAAGCGAAAAGCCAGTCCTGAAAAAATAGACTTAGTCGTCACTCTCGGTGGTGACGGAACTATCCTGCATGCCTCATCTCTTTTCAGTGCTGGTGCTGTTCCACCAGTCCTGAGTTTCTCTATGGGCACCCTCGGGTTTCTCCTTCCGTTTCGTGGGTACCTGGCTCACTTCCTTCATTGGCAGAAGTTCACTTCAGACCAGACATCGACGACTTTGACAAGGCACTTGAAAGCGTGTTCACAGGGACTGCTACGGTTCTCCACAGAATGCGTCTGGCTTGTACCATCTACGACAAAGACCTGGCTAAGAAAAGCAAGGACGGCGATGGTAAGTCATATATTTCTGACAACCGAAAGGGATCCTCATTGTAGGGCACAGACTGGCAAGTTATGAATGAGATTGCCTTACACCGTGGCTCCAGCCCGCACTTGAACACTATCGATATTTTTGTCGATGGGCAGCATCTTACCGAGGCGGTGGTATGTAATTTACCCCTATTTCGTCACCATTCCAAAATTAACGCTCTACCTAGTCCGATGGCCTCATAGTATCTACTCCGACCGGTTCAACGGCATATTCCTTGTCTGCTGGAGGTCCCATCGTACACCCTTCTCTAAGTGCACTGGTTCTTACTCCAATTTGCCCACGAAGTCTATCGTTTCGTCCATTAGTTTTCCCGTCGTCGTCTATTATTACATTACGAGTATGACTTTCATTATCTGCCATCATTACGCATGATTCTAACCACTGCATATCAACAGATTGGAGACCGCAGCCGAGCACCCGCCGGAATATCAATGGACGGGCGCTCCTCCCACGTCCTCAGTCCAGGTGAATCTGTAGTTGTCCAGGCATCGCCTTTCCCCGTCCCTTGCATCAACCGATCTTCAATAATCACGTCTTCGGATGTCGAACACATGCGGCACAGTGAAGGAGCTGGACCTGGAAAGGAAGACGATTGGGTGCGCGACATTAACAATCTACTCCAATATAACGCCACCTTCAGAAGCAAGGCCCTACTTCGACATTCTCGAACCTGAATGACATCCGCGGAAGGATAAAACTCTGCTCTTAGCTATCAGTTTGATGACTCTTCAAGTCATTTTCGTCCTCCTAGGGATTCCAACGGCGCCATCTACAAAGCGGTGGAAATGTGTGGAAATGTTGTACAACAAGACTGCTTGCTATACACCTTTGAAGGTGATTACAATGCGCTAAATTTACACAGCCCAAAGAACCATTGTATTACTTGGATATAACCAATGACATTTGTGAATTACACCGCCTATAGAACACACATGGGATGAGGATGACGTTTGGAGAGGAACATTTCGACACCTTCCCCTTGCATTCCCAAAAAAGGAAATTTTAAATGGCTCAACAATGGACAATGCAACTAATTGGCCAAAAACTGTTATATTATATGTTCCACAGGATTATTATTGATCAACAAAGAAGAATTGTTACAGGAAATCCTATTATTTGGTGGGTAATACTGGGTATTATTTCAAACTCTAAAACTGCGATCTGGCTGAAAATGCTGCACGCAATGTAAACGATGACTGGTTGAATCGGAGAAGCTAGGTATAGGCTACATGGTGGAAGGCGGAGAAGTACATAATGCTGATAGAAATGCTGAGATTTTTTGGGGTCATGATTAGAATCCTAAAAACGAGAACCTTGCTTTACTGTTCGTTGATTTCGTACTCTTTGAGCTGTGGCTCGAGGAGTTGGAGGGTACCCTTTTGATATCATTATGAGATCGCGAGCGTGGCACAGAGTAATTCCGCTCTGGGACTTCCAGATAATGAGAGGAGGCTTGGTTTCGACGTCTGGTCGAATAATAATAGTGATGGTTGCCCCTCGAGGTAGTTTAGACGCCACAGTTGTCCAAGCTCCCTCGGATATCCTGACCTGCCGGCGACCATTGGAATTGTCTTCTAAGGACAAAGCAATTCGCGACGATGGGATACCACACAGCCCGTCAAACTCTTTACGAGCAAGATCGATGGCATCCTAAGAAATAATAAAAAGGTGTTCACAGTCGGTTAACGGTCGTAGAGGATAGGAATTGCCGACACCACAGACCTGATAGCTTTGTGCTGGGGTGACAAAGACGCATAAACCGTCATACTGAAAGGTGATAAGGTCTGGCGCCATTGATGGTCTCGAGCTATAGATTGGATTGCCAACAACGACCTTCTGTGGGACTAGGAGTTGATTATTTGACGGCATGGTGGGAGATGGTGGAGGAACGGTAGTGAACGCTTAAGAGGCTGAGAATGAAGGTCACTGGCCCTAGAAAGCCTGAGCCCAGCTTTTATAATGGCCCTGGCCCCACATAACTATTGCCATTTTAAGACCAGTGCGAGTGGCGATGTAATGTGGACTTTTGAGATACTCTGATGAGTCGTATACCATGACAGCACGGCATCGCATGGCGGTGATCAAGCACTGACAAGAGACGGGATATTCTGTTTTTCTGACTACGAATGCGTGTTTTCGGTATCGCAATAGGTGGCATCACAAAGACTTGTCTCAAAGGCCCTCAATGATAAGCGCTGAGCAACCAGTTTCTGCAGAGCCATTTCCCAAAGATAGCAATAGTCGTATTTGACTCATTACCCAGTCAATAATCATGCTTAGAGGTATCGTGAGTCGTGCCGCAAGCACCACCGAGTCCGAGTAAAAGGATCAGGGGCTGATCGATGATCCTGTGTCGTGCTGAGAAGATCAAGATGCTTAAATTACTGAACTTGCGAGACAAAGATGGCGATACATTACATACTTACATCCAAAAATACACACAGGTGTAGTTGCAAGGCTATCTATCACTGGTCGATTGGGAGAGACATGCTACGCCTCAATATGACCCAGCATTGCATATAGCCCTTTGCTTTTAGCGTTTGCCTGAGGTCCGTTTGCCAAGGAGAACGCAGCCGCTGACTTTGCCACCTTGGTTTTCTTGCCCTTCTTAGCCCGCGCCTCCTGGTATGCATCAAGTAGTCCTATCTCTACCGCTTCCAATACACCAACTGGGAGAGGCGTTTCAGTTGACGCTCTCCCAGTCAACAATGCATGAAACGCTCTCCCCGACAGTTGGTGTGCACTGCTAGATACCCGTTCGACGAGAAGGAGAGACTGGGAGAGCTGTTCGATTGTATCAAGAGCCATTAATATCTGTGCCATAAGTTGAACATTTCTATCTTTTATCAGTGGCGGTTCAGAATCAAGATGACTGCCATGCGAGATATCATTGGATGTCGAAGAAATGAACGATGATAACAAACAATGGGCTTCATTCTTGGTCCATCGTTCTTTTTCACGCTCCTTGCTTCCTGTTTCTTGCCAACGAATATTCAGGGTGTACACGACCCAGCGAACAGCGAGTACAGCGGAAATATTTTCGGGAGGTATATCGCGAACAGATGGGATGTCGGACTTGAGTGCCCGGAGCAACACAGTGAAGCGCTCATCATCTGATCTCAGGATCAGGGGAGGTGCACTGTCATCAGCGTATTCGGAAAGGTCGATAGAGGAGAGTAGCTCGGACAGTGGCTTGACAACAATCGTCTCCGAGTTCATCCTGGTGCCCCGCCGTAGGTATTCTGTGACTATGGGAGGTCCAGTTGGCAGACGACGATGGGAAACTATAGATAGGGGAGGTTCAGTCGCCGAATCTTCTGAATCTGCTGGTTCTTCAGAGTGAAGGCGGTGTAACTCTCCCTTCAACGGCGCAAGGAAATCGGGGCGAGGCATGTCATCCTGGTCATCTGAGTCTGATTCGACAACGTCAATGAGCTCGTCGTCGTCGCTTTCGTCCTGAATCGAATCATTCTCTTGCGTGCTGGAAGAATTTTCGGCCACTGCAATCGGTAACCCAACAGTGTCTTGTAAGATGGCGTGGATCCATTCCCTGATTGGTCTGCCAATGCTCCTTCCGACAGTCTCCAAGTCTGGATTTTCGAGGAAGAGGCGAGCCCATGAAGAGCCTGTATTGAGGAGGTCCATAATTTTAGGCGACAAAAAGCCATTTCGATACGCGTCCAAATACTTTTCTCTTGCGTCCAGTAAATTAGGGTCGGCTTCAGAAATTTCGGACTGACGCATGACATTATGAGATATCATTGGCAAGATATAACAAGTCTCGGGGTCATGTAAGGCGCAGATGCTTGTGGGCCAGAGACCTTC
Organism: Galerina sulciceps; assembly: GCA_023014345.1. Lineage (NCBI taxonomy): Eukaryota > Fungi > Basidiomycota > Agaricomycetes > Agaricales > Galerinaceae > Galerina > Galerina sulciceps. The sequence goes on from JAEDXJ010000061.1 coordinate 232,999, forward strand.
CCTTCCAGCGAGGTCACCATGGTACTTTGGGATGGCATATTGCAATGTTGCGGTCACTATTTTGTCGATGATATTTTCAATTTCTCCAGATCCCAGTGTCCCAATCAGTCTTGTCAAAAGGGCATTGACGGTCCTGTCGATGAGGTCCATGACACTCTCCACTTGATGTTTTGCTTTCCGTTGCAGACTTCCAGGCGATACTACAGAATGCATCGTACTAGCAACCTTGTCGATGCGCTGACCGAGGGTGAGATGCCGTTCAAAGAAAAGGGCCTGTATTTTACGAGAATCTGATTCTGATTCCCTCGAAAAATCATTCCCGACTAAGGCTCCGAACAGAGGAAGAAGAGTCATGGGTATATTTAAGTGCTTTGCCAATGTTTCGGGGCTGTAGGAAACAAAGGACAACGTGAGGTCTTCCTTGTCCTCCGGAGGAAGAAGGCCCACGGCGTCGTGACTGTGTTGTGGGGCCTTCTTTGCTTTTGATTTTCTTACCGTCTGAAAATCACCGTCTTCCTCGTTAATAGGAGTGGAAATAGCTGGCAGGGGCGTCTGCCATACCATTTCGTCGATAGGAATGTACCCGCAATATCCATCTGAATTGAGAATCACAAAATCGGAGTCGTTCCCAACGACATACCCTCCAATTCGACCCGCCAATTCTACGGCATAGGGGTCACCCTCTTCGTCAGCATAATGAATTTCTAGACCTTGGGTCCTAGATCGAAGACTTTGAAGGGCATGCAGAGTTGTTGAATATGCAAGAGGGGGTAAGATACGGTTCTCATTCAGAAACCGTCCGGTACATCGAGATCCCACCGACGTCCGGAAGAAGAGCTGTGCAGGAAGGATGTGCGACTGATTGAGGCGGGAGACGACAGTGGGGAACTTTAGGTTGGGACATGCGCCTGTAACATCCTGTGATCAGACAAAATATTCACCATTAAAGACACTTAAATCTTTCTGCTGACCGTCAAACACAAAATAAACTTGTAATCCAACCTGTATCCATGATTCGACGACGACAGTTACTAGACGGCCAAATTCGGGATATTCGCCACCATAAACCCAGGGCAAGCCAGAGGTTTGATATAGTTTGTAGATGAAACTTTATCGGACATCCTCCATGAGATGGGTTTTGTCTTGGAAGATCTGACGTGGACTCACGACCAAGCGTCGACAACGATAGGAACGGAAACTTTGGATGACGGCGACACAATCATTGTGGTGGAGAGTATACGCCTTTTCTCGCGAAGATAGGTGGTCAAGCCGTGGACTCCCATAGTCAGGCAGCGGTTATTAAATAGCAGACGTCGTCAGATAAGTACTGTCATTGCATCTTATAAAACCAGAGTGAAAGCTTGATCGAAGTGACTCGAATTGACACTGCAATGGCAACTGCAATGTGCAAAAAGTTTTGACTTGACGCCAAGGGATAGACTAAAGTTATATAACACCTATTCTTAAGTTCTCAGTATGGCAACGTGGCCGAGTGGTCTAAGGCGCTGGAATTAGGATTCTTTCCAAATTATCCAGTCCTCCGGGGCGTGAGTTCGAACCTCACCGTTGTCAAATATGATATTTTTGTTCATTTGTCCGATAATACGCACCGATTCATCACGATCAATTCCATCTCGGTGCTTTAGGTTTCATGATTAAGTGACGTATCGGTAATACCAGCATTAGCTTCATATTCAAAACCCTTTACATTATGTCTGGAACATAAGTACAACCAAGTGATGAATTTTGTTGCTTAGATCTACATTCAGACTGACAGTAGTTTTCGTCTTCTTGGCCGATTCAAGGTATTATTACAGGAATGTCCCATGTGCACTGTGCACTGGATGTGCAGAAGAGGCAGCTGAGGCTCGCAAGCGGGCTCAGAAAGTAGCGCGGTAAGAATGCGTGCGGGACCAAAAAAAACATGACAAAGGAAGAAAATGAAGCATACAGACTATGCATCGACTTGTCGGCTTCCAATACCACCTCAGTAACTTGTAGTTTGAATATTATTCATCTATAACTTCACTGAACCAATGCTACAATGTAAAATAACAAAATTGTGTATATAAAACAAATTACAATACCATAATACCAATAACACCAAAATGCCATGTGAAGCTGTCCATGAATGCGAACAAGTGTGTTGCGTGGAGAGAAGAAAAGCCATTTGGTATACAGATTACTTGCAGTTATTTATGTCGATCCTTTTTTGCCGTCGTCTTCTTCAGGCACATCTCGCTTTTTCCACTGTTCGTATGCATGGGAGAAAGTTCGTTGTGCAAGTAGAAAAGGCTCTTCAGACTTTGCTTTCTGCCACATACGTTCTGCAAATTCCTTCTGTTCGCCAGAAGTTATACTTTCATGAAGAATAGACAGGACTTGGAACGATGGAGCAAGAAGTTTGTTGACCTTTTCCAACAATGGAGGGAAATCGGGTGGTAGTGGAACGAGCAATGACAGAGAACTAAGAATTGCAATGAGTTAGCAAGGTAACGATGTCAAATAAGTAGCTTGAAATGACGTACCTTGTATCCTGAGCAGATTTGGGTGGGACAATGGGACCCCACCATGGTGCAACCTGCGGACGAGGCTTGTCGCCAGCCTCATCCCCAACGTTTTGCTTTAGCTGCTCTTGATAATCGTGCCAGACTTCTTTTCTACTCTGCCGCACTTGCTCTAGTTGTTGCTGATGTTGAAAGTCGAGCATCATCTTCTCCGTCTTCTGGAGAACTGCCCACCGGCCCTTCGCGGTCCAGAGGTACCACCCCTCGTCCCAATACTTCGTTGTACCAGTTGAGGGCTTCGATGCCTCATCGTCGGAATTCTTCAATCCACCGAGTAGCCGAGGTAAATTAGCTGCCTGTCCCTCTGCAGGGAGAGGGTATCTGGCCTTTCCGTCGGCACCAACGTTATTGTGGCGTTTGAAGGCAAGTACGTTTCGAACTTCGTGCGGAAAGACTTTGCGTAAACAGACAGAATGACAATTGGGCTCTCTGCCATGGAATCGACCGCTGACGCTCTGCGTGCAGTAGGTAAAACACCATTCATCCGTCTTCGGTGAAAATCGGCCTGAAATAAGATACAGGGTCTATCAAGCAGTCGATTAATATATTAGAACTAGTTGCTCACCCTGAGGTGGAGTCAAAATCTTTATTGTTGGCCAATCTGAGAAAGGCGGCTTGCGAACTCGTGGCTGCTGCTGCTGCTGCTGTGAGGGGCCAGGGGTTTGTTCTGAAGAGGACATGGTGGCAAGAGCGAAAGTTGTTGGAGTCAGTCGATCGGGAGTGGCTGTTCACCTTGCCCGACGTGCGTAATGGGTGTGTGTGTGAAACTTGTTCAGGCGGCGCCCCAATCCTATTTCCCATATTTTCTTTTTGTCTGTGAGTTTTCTTTCTCATAAACCGTGCTGTCTGAAGAATCGCTTTCGCAGCTCTCATACGGGAAAGGCTCTTTGCCTTCCACATTCAGCTGTGGGGAAAGTCCCCGGAGAAACAGAGCATGTCCTCGACTATTCTATGGAAAGCGGCCGGCTCCAAGCACGACGGTACTGGTCGAGGACGGGACGGGAATGCTTGACCAGGTCGCCTAGGCTATCTGGCTCCATCTCAAATCCACTCTGTGGTTCTTCCTGACGGGTTATCTTCGATAAGGCGCTGGTGTGCGAAGACATGAGCACGCTTGTCGTTCGTTGGTGGTCTCCGATGGAGAGGCCCTTCGTTGCTCATAGGCACAGTTATGCGATTGTTTGACTCCTTCTTGGACTCATCAACTCAATGGGGCTCACTCTCAGTCAGCACAATATTTTTTCCTCCCTGGAACCTCGTCGTTCCTTTTTTAGTTTCGGATATGGATGGTTTAGGTGAGTATATCTTTCTTTTGTTACCCCCAACTCTTATGATGTTTCAATTTTAATTGAATTTCTTCATGGTGTATACCTTGTTGTACTGTCTTCGAGGGTGGGCTCCAGAACTTGACACTCCTGATATTTCCTCCCTTGTCCTTTTGCTGCCCGAATCTAAATATTCATAAATGCTCTTCCCCTAGGTTGATCACCAATTGTTATCGGTTCCATTTATTTTGTATGGAGAAAGATGTTTCTGTTTTCTGGATTGTACAGTGTCTTGGTATATATGACATAAAGGAGATTATTACTTAAAGGTGATCCAATGATAATTTAAAGCAATGCAATAGATTTTTAAAGCTTAGCTGTCACATTGTCATCCGAAGGATCTTTCCCAGAAAGCTCCTCTTTCGCTCTGTCCCGCAGTTCACGACGCAAAATTTTTCCAGCAGCGCTGAAGATAGTTGTTAGTTTGTGGAACCAGTGCTTGCAAATGTCACTGACCTCTTGGGTATAACGTCAATGATGATGACACCACCCCTCAGGAATTTATGTCTTGCAACCTTCCCTTGGATCCATTTCTTGACTTCGTTGGCGAAAGCAGCCCTCTGGGTATCTGTCTTAACTGCTTCTGGGTTTGCATGAACGACGTAAGCTCTGATACCAATCAGGTCAGTGTTATGTCAGTTGCACCTTCCAGCAGAAGCCCAAAAAATACATACCTTGGAAGCTCTGTTGCCTCTTTAACACTTTCGACTCCAATAACAGCAGTATCAGCAATATCTGGGTGTGTTAATAGAACACTCTCGAGTTCAGCAGGCGGCACTGCGAGCCATGCATCAGAGTCTCATCCCTGTTGCAAAAATGAAAATGAACAGGCCGACCTTGAAATCCTTTATACTTAATAAGCTCCTTTCGCCTATCGACAATATAGTAGTATCCCTCTGCATCTCGTATTGCGATATCGCCTGTCTTGAACCAGCCATCGGATGTAATAGCAGCTGCAGTTGCCGTTGGATTATTTAGGTATCCCTAATTAAAGGGTAATAAGTCAAGAAATCAGAGCGAAAGCGTATGTATGTATACCTTCATGATAGTCGGCCCACGTATCCAGATTTCTCCAGATTGTCCCTCCACTGCTTCAATGTCGCCGTCGCCGTCGCCATCAACTACCAGTCGTGCTTCGAGGTTCGGGAGGAGGATTCCAATGCTTCCTATTTTACGTTCGGCATCGTCGCGTGGAACCAGATGTGTAGTTGGCGAGGTTTCAGTGAGCCCGTAGCCTAGAGTCATTTGTAAATAAGGTGCTTAAGTCGAGTAAACGAAAACTCGCCTTGCACAAGACGTACAGGACCCCTCCCTTTCCGGCGTTTTTCTAATCTGTCTGTGACCTGATGATCTTGTAAGCTCCTGGAGTATAATAATAATAAAATCAAAATCATCTTCCATACCTGCTTCGCCAATGCAGCACCCAAAGGAGCTGCCCCGGAACAGAGGAATCCAAGAGTCGACATATCATATTGATCAACAGCTACCAATACATGTCAGTCCTGGTCCAGTATGTAAGTTATAAAGCACGGTACCAGGATGACGATTAAGCACAACAAGGACTGGAGGAACAATAAGCGAGACCGTGATTTTGTATCGTTCGACGTTGGCGCAGAATTGTACGGGGTCGAAACGACTCATAATTGCCACTGGTGCACCACATGTAAATGGGAAATGGACAAGCTTCACGGCACCTAAGAAAAATCAATTAGTTCATGGTAATACTGTCAAGAGAGGGTCGGGGTCACCATAGATATGATAGAATGGTAAGATGCCAAGCATGCAATCGACGCCAGGAATTAGTGGAGGAAATGCGGGTTGCACGATATCGAGAACAGACGTGATATTCTTGTGTGTAGTCTGACAGAGAAAAAATCCTGTCAGCAAGGTAGCAAAGTTTATCCCCTACAAGTTACCTCAACACCCTTTGGTTTGCCTGTTGTGCCTAAGCATAATTCTGAGTTATAATAGCACGGTTTCTTCTAAGAGCAGACAGCCAACCTGAGCTATAGCACAAGTAAACCGTCTCATTTGCCAGATCTCCTTCAAATTTCTCTTCTCCCTTCAGAGCTCCCAACTTCAATAGGTCGGAGAAAGTGAGCAAACCAGCTAATTCTGGCTTGACAGGGATAGATGAACCACCAGCCCACTCGAGTCCTTCGGTCATCACGACGATCCGCTTGTGTGCTTCACTTTTACTCAGTCCAAGATCTTCGAAAGTCTGGCGCACAGTCGCGACATTGTCCTCGCTGGTAAATACGATTTTGGCCTTACTGTCCGTATACTGGAAGGCAAGTTCTCGGGCGTTGTACGCGCTATTGGCGAGGGTGCATCGTAGGCCAGCGGCAACTGAAGTTTGGATCGGGAGAAAAGAAGCACAAAAGCTTATTTTAACATGACATTTCGCTTCCGGATCGAGGTGGGGACAGACCTGCTCCGAAGAGAACCACGGGCCACGCGAGGGAGTTTGGTGAGTAAATCAATATCGTGTCCCCGCGGTTCGCGAGCAAAGACGGATGGCTTTTGAGACCATAACCTAGCGACAGCGCCAGACTTTTCAGTTGGGTGCGCGAGAGGGTGGTGCCCGTCGCCGCATCGATGAAAGCTGGGGCTGAGCCAGGATATCCACCAACAGAATTGGGGCCAGTTGAAGAAAAGAGGTGAGTAAACACGGAACGATTATAAAGGGGCTGCGAGGGAAGGGGTGAGGTATAGATTTTAGGAGCCATGGTAAGGAGGAGAAAAACGGAGGTGGAAAGGAACTAGGGTCAGTTTTATGAGGGACAAGGAGCAGTCTCTGGGGTCAACCTCGGACGGCTCCATAACCGGTTCCGACCGATCCGCTTGCCAGAGCGCTTGTATTTTTCACATCCAGCACAATGTGTTGCTACTTTACATTTCAATTGTGCTTATAGCTTCCCCTATACGTTCATTTCAATTTCCAATTTTCGGCATCTTCTTTGCTCGAGCAATAAGAAATGGGATCTCCCGATAATGCTGTGTGCACTCCTGAGTCCTTTTTAATCCCCTCACTACATCTGACTCCAGTTTAATTGGGTCCTCGAACCAGGCCTTCGCCAAGTCGAAATCCTAAATTGAAGGTTGCGGCCGTATCATGGATAATTCATGGACGATCAGAAATGCTACTTTTGTATCTTGCGGCTCGATGAGCCAAATTTGCTGCAGCTCTTCCAAACGACTCCGTCTTAAAGCTTCTGTTGCCAGTGTCGGACCGTAAGAGCTTCGATCGTGGTTTGTAAAGGTCGGACTCTTCGCAGTCGGAAAGCCAGGTTCAACCATGCAGATTAAGGACAACACCCGTTCGCCATGAGTTTTCCAACGACTGAAAATAATAGTTGATGCATTGAACAGGCACATGCAGATTATAGCACAATTGTCGAGGGTCGTACCACAGAGAGTGGTAACCGGTAACAGATGTGCTGAGGTTCAATCTCACTGACACTGACAGATCAGAACTATAAACTCGACTTGAGAGCAGGAAGCGTCACGGAAAAATAGTGCGACGGAGAAACAGTGTCGGACAAGTTGATTGCACCCCAATCATCATCATAGCCGTTGGATCTGGAGGGGAAGCGCAGGTTTTTGGAAGATTAGAATATTTTGAATCCAAGAAAAAGGGCCAGATTAATCAAAGAATTCAATTGCAATTGCAACTGTCTATAGAGAACGAGTTGATTGAAATAATCGGGTGATGAATTTATGTAACCTTTACATAAGGCAGTGTATTTGGATAAGCGGATGGTGCCAAATAGTTTTCTGAGCATCGCCACCTTCTTGTCAGTGTCTTAACAACTGCGCTCACTGTTGTTTATCTTTTTCCTGGCCAGTTGTGGTCGATACCCACCTTTTGACTTGGTCTATACGTTAGAACTCTTTGTGTTTTTCCGACCTCAACAATGGCCTCTTTACTCGAACGCATGAACATCCCGACCAACACTCTGGGCCCAACGCGAGCCAAATCCCATGCGAGTCGAGGAGCAGCTCCATACGTGCGTGCCTTCTTCTGCCCTTCAACCCGGACACAGGTGAACCCAAGTTCTTCAGAACCGCGCGAATAGGACACCAAAAGGCGACGTCGACTCACAGTGGTCCCATGATCTCTACGAATCACACAACTCACTCTCTGCGCGTCTAAACATCACTCCAAGCGCTCCCAAAGCCGGGCTGAACCCCATAGCCCAAAAGGCCATCCGCGACGCGACCGCTCCACGCGTCGACTCGTCTCTGTCTATCAAAGGCGCTAGCTCGGCCGGGAATGTCGTCGAGGTGACTGGGCTGGTAGGCGGGACGACAGCGGAGGACGTGGCCGCAATCTTCAAGCGCTGTGGCCAGATCACTGAACAAAAGTCGATGTCCAATAACAGGAACGACCCCAGGATTCGGATTACCTTCAAGACCGCCGCATCTGCGACTTCAGCCGTCCAAAAATTCCACAACCAACCTGCTGACGGCAAGATACTATCTGTAAAAATCGTTGGAACGTCTGCCTCTGGAACCTCTTTGGGAGGTCGGTTGGGTGGGGTTGACGGGTTAGGCTTGGTGAGGGAGGAAGGAAGTGTGGATGTCCTCATGGATACTGGCGAAGAAAGTGGCTCGTAAGTGTTCACTTTATGCCACGACATCAAACAGGCAATTCACCCACGACTCTACACCTATCAGGAAAATGCGTTCAGACTCTCTGCTCAAACTGGACCCTCGAGCACAAGTCCTTTTGGCACCTCCTGGCGCGGACCCTGCCGACTATACTCCATCAGAGTCGACGCGAGGCAGGAACAGACGGGGAGGAGGAGGTCGCGGACGTGGTGGAAGACGAGGTGGAAGACGCGGTGGTGAAAGCACTCGTATGGATCTCGACTAGCCTCTGGTTTTGACGCCGGTTATTGCTTCGTCGTCTCTGCTCTCGCTTGTCTTAGCTTTATTTTCTTTCGTGGTATATTGCTAATTATCTTCCTCTATTATCAACTGCCTCCTTTTTTTGCCCCAGCTCCACGAACTTCGATATGGTTATCTTGCTATCCTAGCCTTCATGTATGTCTGTCGTGCTCGACGAATGCCATACGTTCTTGCGAGGAGAGTTACACATTTCTCGTTTGGTCACGCCCTTAGCCCGAATGACGCTATGAATGTGCTATCTCTTGTGGTATGAACCTTTTCTGATTTTATAAAATGGTTGCTAGAAAGAAATCACCATTTTACGTCGTTCAAACACTAGGAAAATTGAAATGTCCACAAAGTTGGACGAGGGGACATTTGGATGATGAGACCGTGACAAGCGTGATACCTTTTTTTAGCCGAACGAGCATCAGAGTTGCGTTCACGCGTTCACTTCAACGTCGACCACGTCCGCCGTGCACCCCAATCTACTAACATCAGCGCCAACATAGATCTCTGACCAGTCCCATTTTCTCGCTGTGCCTCCTTTCTAGTTGTCTCTCCTCCCAAGTCCTCTGCAACCATGTCTGGTAAGCCCACGTTCACATACTGTGGCTCCTGGCAATACAATGTTGGGACTCCACGGGGCGACGTGTACTCACCTTAGTTTTGTATAGGCTGGCTGTTTCTCTTTGCAGTGCTCTACTCGGCTGCACTGCTGTTTGGGATGGTCTTTTTCGTGAGTTTCGCTTGCAAGCGCCTGTCGTACCTGCGTGGTGGTGATGCTCATACTTGTGCTTTCCAGATCATCATGTACTCTGACCTCGAAAGCGACTATATAAACCCCATTGATTTCTGTAACAAACTCAACCAAGTGCGCCCCTTTTTCCTCACAGAGACACACGCACAACTAACATACCGAAACTGCAGTTTGTCATTCCTGAATATGCTGCACATGCTTTCCTTGCTTTGCTCTTCCTCCTCACCGGTCAATGGACCGCTCTCTTATGGAATGTACCTCTGCTTGCCTGGAACATAAACAAGTGTGTCTCAATGCCAAAGAGAAACTTTCGTTTTCTAATTCGACCCATTTCTAGGGTCGTCAATAAAACTCACATGTACGATGCCACCGAGATCTTCCGCTCCCTGCCACAACATCAAAAGAGGCGTACTTCAAGACGGCGTTCTACCTCCTATCCTTCTTTTTTATCTGTACAAGTACGTATATCGGACTCTCCCCCTCCGCCCGACGTAGACCCTGACTTGCTGACCAAATCTTTACCAGGATGATCGTCAACTTTATTGCTGAAGGCGATTGAAAGCATTTGGCAGACATAGTATGACTACGACATTATAATGAAGCAGGGTCTACACCCTGGAAGTTACGGCGGCAGACACCTGCGTCTGAATCGTTAGATGACACACTATTGGATGCAAATGGCTTAATTTGATGCTCTTGGATATCCTTCTGTGTAATTTGAGTGGAACTTGAAGCCTCTTGCGTCTCTGACATTGGGGCTTACTGCCAATGTTTCGGCAAGAATTCGAGTAGGTAAAGGAGATTTGAAAGGAGAATGCGTCAACGCGTCACCCAAGCCGCAGTGACAGACACACGTGACAGCCACCAACGTCACTCCCAGCAGCGGCTGGCAGAAGAGTTTCGCCCACTTTCATAAACCACTTTGGTCCTTCTGTCTGCTTTCCCGTCTCGACGGATTCCGCGTCCATTTACGAACAATATCTCAAAACTACTATTTCACGACCTAAATCATGGGTGGAGCAGGTGCGTTGGCTTATTTCTTCTCAGAGTCCGAGAGACACCCATCCTCATTTATTTCTGGTTTTATTCTTGTTCTGGCCCATTCGCGCACTGCCCCCAATGTTGAAAATTTCCCCGGGTGCCGCCTTCCAAATTTTTTTCGCGTCGGACCGTCTGTAATCCATTCGCAAACCTCTGCTTTGCCGATGTCGTGGCGCGTTGTCTGACTCGTAGGCTGGTTATTCTTGTTCGCGGTCCTCATGGCTGCTGGTCTTTTGTTTTGCATGGTGTTTTTCGTGAGTCTTATTTTTGATTTTGTGCCCCCGCGTTCGGTCTGTTGGATACTTGCTGCCAGCTTTGCATAGAGTTCCAGAAATACCTTCCTCCGCCGATGCCACATACATTCCAATGCGTCACCCGGGATAGTCGACTAATCGCTTGCATTGGTAGATTATAATGTTCTCCGACCTGGAATGCGACTACATCAACCCCATAGATCTGTGCAACAAACTAAACCAAGTCAGTCTATCCCATACGAGACGTGTCCATACCCTGTTCGACTGACGACTTCTCGTCCAGTTTGTCTCCCCGAAAATATCGCGCATGCGTTCCTCACTCTGCTTTTCCTGCTGTCTGGTCAATGGGTTGCTTTCGTGCTCAATTTTCCTCTCGTGCTGTTCAATGCAAACAAGTGCGTACTCTCCTTTCGCAGTTACGTGTGCAATAGCTGACCTTCGCACCTCCGTCGTAGAATTCGGAACAAAGCCCACATGTACGACGCAACAGAAATTTTCAGGTCGTTATCTGGACACAAGCAAGAGACATTTATCAAGCTTGGATTCTACCTTCTTTCGTTCTTCTACTATCTGTATAGGTGCGTTTAATCTATGCTTACAATTGCTATCGCATGGCTGATGCTTTCTTTTTAAAGAATGATCGTGGCCCTAATTGCAGAGAGCGAGTAGAAGGTTGTTTGTTGTCACTGTGCTAGGATGATATCTACTTTGAGGTTAATCTAGTTTTGCTTTTTCAATGCAATGGATTTGTTAGAAAATTTTCGACCCTACTCGGACGCTTCGCGTCTAGATACTCAAGTAGTCTGCAAGCCTTGAAGCGGTCTGGACGGTACGCAGGGACTCGTATTTTGGGCGGTCATGTGAGTTGAAGTGAGGAAATGCGCTGATGGTCAAGTCACTCAGGTAGTTGGTGTGAATGCTGTCCTCGAGAACACAGGAGAAAACATGGGGAAACAACAGTTTGATTTATTGCATTGAAAGAATGTACGAACCACCGACCCGCCAGCTCTCGAACTGAAGAGTCGAGAACTAACAATGGGTGCTAAGACGTCCGATTTTTCAGGGCACGACCTGACACTCGAACGGCCACGTAGACAATCCACCGAGGTAGAACGAGCAGCCATGAGCAACAAGGGGAAGATTATGGTCGTGTCGCCGCACGAGGAAAAAAATGCTGAGAGGGAAGGGGCTTTATAGAATGGCCGTGGGAAGGTTAGGGCAGGCTGGGGACACTGTAAATGTTCTCGCTTTCGAAGATCCTTGGTCTATTCTGGATTGTATCTGGGGTGACTGTGCTGAAGAACCTCTTCATTCGCCTAATCGAGCACAGGACCCATGTGGAACTGATATCAATGCGCTGTCGAATCTGAGGGCCATGCTTGACCCGCTCAAGTCGTGTGCTCGTGCAACATAAATACTGTTCCCAACTCGTTCGACTCGGATAAAGAACCTCTTGATTGCTTGGCCGCCGAGTACAGTTCACAATAGATATACTCTGACAGCGACATACCGATGTCGCTCTATCTCTGTGTCGATTGCGGTGGAACCAAGACGTCTGCTGTGATAGCTGATGCAGCCGGCAACATCACTGGTCGAGGCATTGGTGGTCCTTCCAACATCACCTACCTCACCCCACAATCCTTTATACTGGCCGTGAAAGAGGCCGTTTCCACCGCTCTCAAGACCGCACTACCATCCCCCACCAACCTTCCTCCTCCCGCAGGAGAATCTCCCTTTGCCGCAGGATGGTTCGGAATATCCGGGGCAGATTCTCCAGCAGCCATTGCCAGAATCACTGAGCCCCTGTCTGACCTTCTTGGTCTGCCGTTGGGTCCGAAACTGGTCATCGCGAACGATACACACCTTCTAGCAGCGCCAGTCCGAATGCATTCCGACGTGACACACGCAGTAGCCGTTATCGCAGGCACCGGGTCAATCGCTGTTAGCTTTAGAGAGGTCGAGGGGAAGATTGAAGAGCTGGGTCGCGTTGGCGGCTGGGGGTGGATACTTGGTGACGAAGGAGGAGGGTTCGATGTGGGCAGAGAGGCACTGCGGCAAGTCCTCCTGACGCAAGACAAGGCATCGGTTACCGGCGCACCCCTTCCAACAAGCGTGCTCATCGACAGCATACTAGAGCGGTTTGGGGTGTCCACCGTAATGGAAATTCTGACCAGGGTTTATCTGCCTGATCCTGAGCGTGGCTCTGCAGTCCCAGATGGCGAATTGGAAGCCATTCAGCATCATAATCGTGAGAAGCGCATCTCCAAGCTTCCGCCTCTCGTTTTCGACGCTGCGTTCAAGCACAACGACCCTCTCGCTGTCACTATCCTAAAAACGGCCGCAGGGCATCTCGTAGATGAGATTGCGATGCTCCTGGGAGATGGCATCGAATCGACCTCACCGCGGGTGGTCAAAGCAGCGGATAGTGTGATCTCGTTTGGGGGTTCTCTGGTGGGCATCGAAGCGTATAGGAAGTTGATATTGGAGGATCTCGCCCAGCGGGGACATGTCTTTCGGCATGTCGTTTTTATAGACGACGCCGCTGCCGTTGGCGCGACTGGCCTTGCTGCAGCACTTAATTCTACATCTGGATCTTGTTAAATAGTCCTGTATATATTTGACGGCAGTTACTTATGTGTGTTTGGCTGCATTGAAAGAGTTCCCGACCCCTCTAGACTCAACTTGTAACTTGCCCACAACTTCCATCACGCTGCTGCGTTGAGTGCACTGCATTTTTTAATATGGCTGGTTGGATACGTCTTGCGACGAAAGTTTCCCAATTCTGCATATTCATCTTTGTCTCCTTCTCTGTGCTCTCCACGACTGACTTCCTCGTCATCTCGCCCTTGTCTTCACTGGTCTCGCGCTTGTTCAACTCCCGTCCGCGTTCTGAAGGCACGCCAGCTTTGGCTCAATCTACGAATGCTGGAAAACACGGCCTAGACAACCAGGTTTCTCCACTGAGGCCTATCTGGGATGACAGCGGAGACAGGATGTTTTCCTGGGTCTCAAGTCCTTTCACTCTGAAAAATGGCCTCGGACACCGTGACCCAATACCCATTGACGAACGACTGCTCCTATCGAAGGCTTTTTCAAACTCTATGCGTCCTTCTAATGTCAGGCCTTACTTCTATCGTGCATCAGGGACTTTCGACCCAGATGAAATCACCATTACTACCTTGATCACAAGCAACCGTTTTGAGGTGTTCTCCCGCCTGGTTGAAAAGTATCGAGGTTCGCCTCACTACTTCTCTTCTTACCTCCAATTCGTGTCTTATCTGGCTCAGGCCCGATATCGGTGACAGTGCACGTCAAGGATATCTCTGCACATGTCGAGGAAGTGCTACAATCTCTGCACGAAATGTACATCTCCTCTGAAGTTATGATGACTTGTGTCGACGTTCACCTCGTCGTTGACTCGTTCGACCGACAATTTAACACCTGGCGGAATATTGCGCGGCTGTTTGCGCGGACTGACTTTGTTATGATGCTGGATATCGACTTTTATCCTTGCACCGACTTTCGCTCTGTGGTTAAACAAAGCTCGACTATTTCTGATAAATTACGCGCTGGTCGAGCGGCTCTTGTTGTACCTGCCTTTGAGTATGTAGATTTTCACAAAGGCACAAATTATGCTGCGTTTCCGACAAAGAAATCGGCGAGTATTTTAAATGGGTCTCGTCCAAGCCATACTTTTTAATTTACTACCTGTCCAGGAACTTCTTTCTCTTGTGAAAAAACAACGGATCGGGATGTTCCATGCGTCTTGGGGCCCTGGGCACAACAGCTCCGATTATAAGCATTTTTACGGCGCGCCTTCTGGGGAGGTCTATAAAGTAACGCGCTATCAAGCGGCTTATGAACCATACGTCATTTTCAAGAAGGATGGTCCCCCTTGGTTTGTTGTGCTTTGATTTTTCCCTCTCCTTTCTCATTCCAATCTACTACCTCAGGTGCGATGAGAGATTTGTGGGGTATGGAGGCAACAAAGCAGCTTGCCTTTTCGAGATGTACCTTGCAGGCGTATCCTACTACGTGCTAGCTGACCACTTTATCATCCACCAAAACCATCTTTACGAAGAAACGGCGCGTGAGACTGAGGTTTGTATTTCGTTTTTTTCACTCGGCGTACCTAATTTGATGTCCTGTCTTCAGCGCAGATTTAATCGAAAATTATATGCCGAGTTCAAAGAAGAGACGTGTCTTCGGTGAGGTCGCATTAGAACACTGTCGAACTGTTCTAAGCAGTCTTACAGGTATTTGATGAAATACTCGAACCAAGGCACTCTAGACTCTAGTGTGGCTGAAAACGCGCTTACAGAATGCAGGAAGCTGAAGTCTGTGACTCGATCATTGCCGAAGGCAAGCCAGAATTGCCTTCCTATTCTGAAGTAGACAAAGCTAATCCCCTATTTTTATAGCACTTTCAGGGCAGGCTGTAAGGCGGCCGAGTAACGTTCATGGTTAGTTGATCGTCTCGATTACAAGGCAACTATTTCGGTACCTTCATCCTCATTCTGGTTCTCAAACCCTCGTTCTCGTAAACTTCGCTGTTCTACATAACGACGTAGAAATGACAATCCGGCTATTTGCTTTGGGGCTTTTTACCGGTCTGAGCGACTGTCGAGGTTTCCACCATGGGAGCATAAGATTCACTTATGTCCACATCTCACACTGGCTGGTCATGCCAGCAGTCAGAATTCTCCACCAGACCCCTTACTGACATGGAGGTGCGAAGGCAAGGAAGAATAAAAATAAACACAACTACCTAGGTTTAACTAACACACCACGCAATGGCTTCTGGCGTCGAATGGTTATAAGGTCAGTCTCACCCTCCTTGTTTCAGAACCCTCTTAATTTCTCCTCCACCATGCAGGAAAAGAATTCCAGCGAGGTTTTTGTCGAGAACCGCGAAGACAAAAAATCTTCATTGCATAGCGCTGAATTTGCTGACGATGGCGTCTTGCTCGCTGCCGATCGGAGGGCAGCCGCAGAAAAAAATCTCTTGCGCAAACTGGATCGTCGGCTGTTGCCCACCATTATAGTGATTTATATCATGAATTACATCGATGTATGTTCCGTCGCCTCTTCGTCTTTCGATAGGCGCTTATCGATCGCCAGCGGACTGCAGTCACATCGGCAAGACTCAAAGGACTTCAACAAGATCTGCATATATCAGGTAGGTCGAGAAGGCAATAATGTCTTTCGAGTCTAACAAGCCAGGTAGATATTCAATACTCTGTCATTCTGGCTGTCTTGTTTGCTGTGTATTGCCCCGCTCAGATTCCGTCCAATATGGTTTGTTGGGGTCATAATTTCTACAAATAGTTCTGATGATAATTCACGGACCGTTTTTCCTCAGATTTTGAACTACATGACAAGGCAGGCACAGTTGAAGGGAATCATTTCAGTAGAAGGCTCACACGCCTCGCTTCTACAGACCCTCGTACTACATCGGAGCATGCGTTGTCCTGTGGGGCCTGACGAGCCTGTTAGCAGGAGTGAGTTTCTCTCTTGGTTTTGGGTGTCTCAAGTATTCGAATTCTGATTCTGCACCAGGTGACGAAGAATTTCGCAGGACTTTTGGCATGTCGTATATTTATAGGCTTTCCAGAGGTGAGCTCTACCCGCGTAACAACATTCTCGGTCGCTAGATGCCATATCAGGCAGCTTTTTATCCAGGCTCAATTTATTTGTTATCAAGGTGCGCTCTTTGTTCGTGAATAGAAGAGGTTGTCTCCGAATCGCGCGAACCTCAGATGGTACACTCGAAAGGTTCGACCAGACGTTCCAGAGTTTCTTAGCAAAATGTTGACACGCGTGCCAAGGAATTAGCCCTTCGCGCCGCCGCCTTGTACGCTGGGTTGCTCGCCTCGAATGCATTCGGGAGCGTGAGTCGTACCTCTTGGCTGGTGCTGAAGAAGTCCAATAATGATGGTGTGAACAGCTGATGGCTGCAGGTATTCTCGGTAACATGGAAGGCAAGCTGGGTGTAAGAGCCTGGAGATGGTGACTATTTGACTGTATTTAGATTGAATTTGCTCATAAACTTGCATATAGGTTGTTCTTCATCGAAGTCAGGACTGCGCTATAAATTTATTTGTACTCTCTTCTAATAAACAGTATCGATCTTACAGGGAGCTTTGACCATTTCTATCGGATTGCTGTCTATGTAAGGCGTTTATTGCCATTCTTTTCATCACTACTAAAGAAATCTTCTGACCAACAGTTGGTTACTCCCAGATCATGTACGGAATGTCTTCTATTTTTTGTCACCTTTAAACTGGTATCCTAGCCACACAACACGCGGTGGTTAACGCTGGCAGAGCGTCGTCTAGCGCGTGCCCGTCTTGCAGAAGACGCAGGTGAAGCCGACGAAGATGGCGATACCGACACGTAAGGGAATTTACTGGGCTTATGTCAGGTCTCCGACACTAATTGCTTTATAGCCCATGGCAAGGGTTGAAACTCGCTCTTCAAGACCCCAAAACATATCTGTTTGGAATGATCGGTTTCAGCGAACTCATAGGACTGGGTTTTATCAATTTCTTCCCAACGTATGTATTCGAACCGTATTCATCTGGTCTTTCAACCTGTGATTGCCTTCAGCCTCACAGCTACCCTTGGTTTCTCAACTACAATAACACTACTCCTCGCAACGTAAGTTCAATAAGATTCACAGTCCTGTTAGGAATAATGTCGAATCGAACTGTAGTCCGCCTTGGATCCTAACCGCAGTTCTCTGCGTCATCAATGCTCGTCATGCAGGTAGTATTACCTTTTGCTATTTGGCTTGTTCTCGCAAATTATCTGATGACTTTTTATAGATAAAACTGGAGAAAGATTCTGGCATCTATCTGGATGGTGGTGGGCAGGAATACTTGGCTACGTAATTGCCCAAGCCACCATGTCCACTGGTGGTCGTTATTTTGCATTGTACCTCTTCGCGATATCAGAGATAGCATATTCTATGACTCTTGTATGGGTAAGCAACAGTATTCCAAGGCCTCCCAGTAAGCGCGCGGCAGCCATTGGACTCGTTAATGGCTTTGGGAATCTTGGAAATCTGTGAGTGGTTCTGTAATTTATTTCAGCTTGTAAGTGAACTGTAATAACATTGCTATCAGCGTAAGCTCCTTTGCCTGGAAGGCAGAATGGGGCCCCCAGTACAGGCCGTCCATGATCATTGGAATCTGTTGCCTCCTCGCCTCTACATGTTTGGCGTTTGGTACGATTATCAGCTCTTCATGGAATTTAGCCTGACTTGTTTATAAACCAGTGGTCCGTATGATGCTGATCCGAGAAAACAAACGCCTAGACGAAGATGAACAAGGAGCGTTAAAGGAAGCCAAGCAGGAGCGTATCGAACAAGCTGCGAAACTTGAGGGTATCACTGTTGAGGAAGCTATGGATAGGAAACGTGGGTTCCGTTACCTATACTAAATTTGGCTGCAACCTGCTGTATAACATGATATATGTGCTGAAATATATTGAAAGATACTGAGTCCTCGTCTTAGAGAGGTTCTATAGTCTCGCAAGCCATCCGTTTTCGGTATTGATGCTTCTGTATGATCTTGTACGCTGGAAGGGTCACCTGGACTAACGCGCTATGGGTCCACTATCGAGTTCCGGCCGGACGGGCCGAGAGATGATTGCACCTTCTTGCGAAAATCTCACATCCCGGTCTTATAGGTTTGTCCGGCGGGATGTCTATCCACCCAAGTACTTAAGGTCGGGCCTTTATCCGAGTCTGCTGTATTCTTTGCCAGCACGACCCTCTTGACTTGACTGACAGACTAGTAACTTACAATGGCGCCCCGGGTTTTGATTTGCAGTGAGTTCAGGTATATGTTGGGAAAAGAAAACAAGATCCATTGTGTTCAGGTACTATTGTATGGGCGCATGATGATGTTCGACGCTTGCTCGGGAATATCGCCGAGGTAGTCGTGAGTACCTCCAGCCAGATCATCGTCTCACTGCCTGATGTTCTTAAGTAGTATGTCGATTCGCCTGATCGGAAATCCTTCTTGGCAGAATTTGGTACAGGAGGGAAATACGAAAACACGGTGGGCATCTATAGGGAAAACGAATCTGCGAGTAAAATTGGTATCTTCGACAAGGAGCTTATCGACGGGCTACCGTCGTCTGTGAGATGGATAGCGCACAATGGCGCTGGTTACGATCCGGTCGATGTTCACGCGTGCAAGGCAAAGGGTAGGCTGCTTTCCTTCGGCTACCCCACTAGCTTTCATAAATTAGCGGAACAGGGATATATCTTTCGAATACTCCGGGGGCTGTAGATGACGCGACGGCTACGACCGCCCTATACCTCCTTATTTCGACACTACGCCAGTACTCCATTGCTGAGCGATCCCTGCGCGAAATAAAATGGAAACCGAAAGGGCTCAACAAGCGCACCCATGATGTGACCGGCAAAGTGTTGGGCATCCTTGGCCTAGGGGGCATCGGAACGCGTTTAGCTGTCCTGGCACACGCATTCCCCATGCGTATCGTTTACCATTCTCGACATAAAAACCTCGAAGCTCCAGCCTTTTGCGAGTACTTCGAAAAGGTTGAAGACATGTTGGCTATAACCGATGTTTTAAGCGTACACGTCCCATTGCGACAAGAAACTGTAGGCCTTGTCGACGAGAAAATGATCAGGGCTTTGAAACCGGGGGGCATTATCATTAACACTGCTCGAGGAAAAGTTATTGACGAGGATGCGCTGATTAGGGCCCTGGAAGACGGCCACGTTAGTGACTTGAAATATTATTCAAAGATTAAAAATACTGAATTATTGTATAGCTTGCTGCTGCTGGTCTGGATGTCTTCCCAAATGAACCTGAAGTTAATCCCCGTTTGCTAGACTTTTCCCAAGTTACACTCCTCCCACATATGGGAACGGAAAACCAGGATACCCAGCGCCAAATGGAAATACGAGCTTTAACCAATCTGAAGGACTTTTTGAATACAGGAATGGGAAAGGACCTCGTGGTCGAGTATAAGGTGAAGCAGAAATTGTGAACTTTTACATGGGACTGATATTCGAACGCATCTCAATTCCAAGGCGACGTGACGTTGCTGAAAGTATTATGTTGTGTTCCTACTATCCCTTGAAATTTTATCTTGCTGTCCTAAAAGTATCTGCAAGGATGCCTTCCATGAGGTAGCCTCGAGGCATGTCATTTCAAAGAAAAATAATATACCTGCTCCGACTTTACCATCTGCATTGACAAACTTCCAACCTATTCTGATGTCTGCCAGCCAGGACGACCAGCATGAAACCCAGCAAGCACAGGTCGATACCTCTGCTGGGGAGAACCCTGAGGCCATGGCGATCCTAGCCAAAATATCGAACACAATGGACGAACTGTAAGTCCGTACTTCTTCGAGGATAGGGAAATTTATCACTTTCCGCACAGAAATGGGGCATTCGTGATGCTGGAAGACTGCACGGACACACTCATTGGCTTTCCGTCGCAAGATGTGCGCCAGTCGAACGAATCATTTTCCCCTGGCGGTTGACTGTTTTTAATCAGGAGATGATCCAACAAGAGGTAGAAGCATGCAGTCGGAAAATCGACCAGCACAAGCGCTGTACGGAAGAGATCTTCGGTGAAATCAAGTCGAAGCTCAAAAATGATGTGAGCCAAGAGGTGGCCACATCATTGAGGTTGGTATTGTCTATCTTTGGTACATCGTGCCAAGGTGTCAACTGAATTATACTTCCCGAGACAACAGGAACAGAATGGCTGATAATAGTATGCTGAGGGACGAAATTGGGAGACAGGTGAAAGGGCAGGTCGATGAACAGATCAAGGAACACCTGCCTGAAAGCTTGCAGAAACAAGCAGATGAAAGCAAGCGGCAGTTGGAAGAAATCAGAATATCTCTTCTGAATTCGTATGCGCTCTTTTTGCCAATCAAGTTCTGAGCACTTATGGACTAAAATCAATCACGAATCAGCGAGGCGAGGATGGCAAACTCATTTATTCAAACGAACAATCATTTGGACCCCTTGTCACCGATCTTGATGTCCAAAGGAGAGAAGAGCCCTTACTATCCAACAAACGCGAGGTGTTTGTTTGGATACGATTGTAAGTATTGCGTATCTCAATCTTATTGAATTCTTTGAACATTTATCAAAACTTTCAGTGGAAGCAGCAAAAGGACTCAACAGAGATTATGAACTCACCGAGTCAGATGATTTGCAGATGAACTTCAAGCAGTTCTTGAAGCACATAGGTGGAGAACGGCAATCAAAAAGGAAGTGTTCATCGGCTGACTTGACATAGGAACCAGCATCGACGTAGTCGTCCCCGAGACCGAATCTTGACGCCTTCGCGATAGAGACGCAGGAGTCGTGGCACCAACTCGACTGTAGTGGAGCGACATGTCGATAACATCGTTGAGAAGCCAGTTTCCCATACAGTGCCGTTCTGTCGTCCACTGCGCGTTATACTCTGTAGTAGTTATGCCGAGGAGAAGGGTAACTTTGTAAAGCCGTCTAAGCACCAGCAATCAAGTCAGGAGACATATGCCAAATGAGTGGCGAGGTCTAGCATTTTTGTTTGATGCGGTATCAAAGGATTTGAAAGAGACAGAAGAGGGCGGCGTGCGAGAGTCGATCCGATGTTTCTGTAAAAGCGCGGTCTTGGCAACAAAGTGTAGCTTTCAATGTCCACCCATTCACAACCACCAAGCATTCGCCTCATGTCAAGCAGGGGCTCTCCTACTGACAGGTCAAGCGCTGAATCGATAGCTGGCCTGAGTCATTCTTCAAATACCTTCGCTGCTGGCATAGGAGAGGTGGTCCAGGCGTTCGTCGCTTGCGCGCATGCGCCTAATCAAAGGCCGATAATGGTCGAATTCGGAAACCGCATCATGGCCGTTGGGAGGCAGAGAATGTTGGCTATGAATGGACGCGTAAGCCACAATTCAAGTTGCCCTTTGAACGCCCCTCCAATCTGACATTTCCTGCAGAATGCACTGCTATACATGAAGAGCAAATTTGGGCTGTTGAATTCGACGTCGCCGCTCTTCTTACAGGCAACCTTTGAAGGCGATGAGGAGAGGTTTGTAGAAGTAGATTTGGATTCATGGGAAGAACTAGTTGTGTACATGCAGAGATTGCGAATAATTAATTGACGAAGTACATATTCTGCATTTCCACTGAAGGAGAACAAACGGAAGCTGTATAAACAAGTAACTTCGGAGGATGTGTGGACTTGGCACGTGCCTATGACCATGTAGCCGCATTTCATACCCTTGCTCGTCGTTTTCAGTAACCTCCAAGTGTTTTTCAAGCCCCCTCGGCTTTGAAATGACGGTAAGCCCCATTTTACCTTTTCTTTGATCTTTCCCTCATCATATTGGCCACAATGCGGCAGAACGAAGTCTCGCCGTTGGCACAGGTTCACAGGGCTTATCAGCGACTCACACACTCTGAACTTGTTCTCTTTCTCAAAGTTCGTAACCTACCAACTTCCGGGACCGACACAGAATTGGCTTCTCGACTTTCGAACCATGACTTTCACACATATCATTTTCCAAGCAACGTCTTTGATCGCGCCTCGACATCCTCCCCAACTCTGACAACGAAGCATCGACAGTCGATGACACCAGATCTACCCGTCGAAATTCTAGCCGATATTATGGACCACGTCGGTGACTGGGAGCTAGCTAAGGCTGTCGGTGTTCCAACCTCTTTGCCTCAGCCCTCAGAATGGATGCGTGCAACCCTCACAGACAGAGCCGTCGTCACTGGGCAACTGATCCACATACGTAATGCAAAACCCTCTGCTGAAAACCCCTTGACAAAAATTGGCGCAACACTGGCCATTAGATTTGGCTATGTCAAGGTTCTCGAATACTTTCTCTCCCAACACCACAAAATGTTCCTCGAGGTTTTCGATGACGATCTCATACCAATAAAGGCGTCACGGCATGGCCGACTCAATGTTTTGTCTTGGTGGAAACATGGCTTCGAGCAACATCCCGACCTCATCCCCCCTCCGAAACGAAGCTCCAAAGCAGAAGCCGTAGATCGCGCCTCACGGAACGGACATGTCGATGCGCTCGACTGGTGGTTAAATTGGGGGCACCCTTTCGAATACACAGAGGCCGCGCTGGAATACGCAAGTGCCAAGAATCAAATTTCTGTCCTGGATTGGTGGAAACGACAACATAAGTCGATCGCACTTCCCTTGAAGATTGGAAGGGCGATGGACATGGCAAGCACCGCTGGGCATGTCGAGGTTCTGGAATGGTGGGCGAGGTCACAACTCGACCCCAAGTACGATCGGCACGCTTTACAGCACGCTAGCTGTCATGGAAAGGTCGAGGTCTTGCAATGGTGGTTGGGCAGTGGTTTACCGCTCATCTTTGATCAAGAAGCCCTTACTGGCGCCACACGACACAATAGACCGGAAGTGCTGGAATGGTGGGATAAATCCGGGCTTCCAATCAATTACAGGATGTGCGATATTGAAGAGGCACTGGAAGAATCGATCATTCCAGGTGACGATGCGAGAGAGTGGTGGCGGAGGAAGGGAGTTGACTTCAATGCAAATGACAAGGAGTGGATGAAACTTCAGAGTCTAAATTGACAGACGCTTTCTCTCTTGTGGTATCCTCCTTGCTTTGCTAGTACTATTTTGAATTCTAGTTCGGTCTTCTTTGTATTTCCCATTTATCATACCACTACATTTGTACATATTTTTCATCACACACATATTGAAAAGCATTGAAACACATATACCAACGCATTGGGCCCCGCCGGTTATTACCCAACATACCTACGTATCTGACAACTATTTATGGCGTCTTTTTTTCAAGAAAAAGTTTTGATCCATCATGTTTTCATCATAAGTAATTTGGTGCATGTTTGGGAAATTTTTAATGCAGTTTTGTTGTATTTTTGTTTTACGCTGTCACAAGTACCACTGTCTATTGTTATATTCACCACTAAGATGCTGCAGTCCATCTATCGTGTTTCCCACTATAATAAGCCATTTCCCATCTCACGTCTGGAATGGACCCAACATTTGGCTGATTGATGTCGAGGTGCAGTATGGAACCATATGATAAGGGATTTGATGTGGATGCCCATGTTCGAAAAATTATTGGGTCTTTGGAAAAATCTGGCGCTGATGGGAAAATAAAGAAGAACAGGAGTTTCCATTGACCCTGGGGTATTGACAAGCGTGAAGGCGAAGTGGGTAAGGTTGGGCATGAGGTGAAAAGGTATCCTTTTTACCCAGTTCGGGACTCCACCCTTGGCTGAAGGGGAACTGAACGTATCGTTCGTTGGCGACCAGACGGTTAGGTGTGTTATCTGCTTTAAAAACGCAAGCCCTGCCCTCGTCGAGGATATTGAATTCCACCTGGGCATTTCACCAGCAAATGTCACGCGTTTGCAGGTCCAGTTTGGTAAATAATCTGACTGCACACCACCTAGCACTTCGTAGAGGAGGTGAAGAGAGCTAAAGTTGAGTCCAAGCGTTTCGGCTCTGCAAAAAATTTGGTAGAGTAGTCGGTAGTTTTGGAAGTAACTTTTGGGTTGTTCCACAAATGGTTCCCAGCATTGTGAACTCCAGATGTGGCGCACGTAGCGCACATAGTTGATGTTGAGGCGAGAGTCGGTGGTCAAAAGAATCGCTTGTTGACGTAGGGTTCGAAGGAACAAATTAATTGTGTCCTGTGTGTTGAGGATGACGGTATGAAGAAGGTGGGGCATGACAACTTGGCGAATGTTGGAAGATACTAAGGCGAGGGCTGACGCTGTTTGATAGATTTTCTGTCTTGATTGCATGTTATGACCTGTTTCTGTGGACGCAGCCAGCCGAAGAATATCGAGACCCAGCTCTAGAGGAAGATGGGAAAGGGGAAAGACCATGGCAGAAGAAATGCACGTTAGAAGTGACGATTTGAGAACCTTTTTATTGAAGAGGTCTATTCAACCTTGCCACAAACTCCACCCGCGGCACGACAACGGAGATGATGGTTTGTTGTCTGGGTCTTGACGCAGCTTATTCAAGAATTCAAACTAATGGGAATCGAGTTGGGCAGCTGAAAGAGGAGAACAATGGGTGGATGGATGGATATAAGACGGCTATTCAATGTCGGAAAGTTGAATAAGGACGAGGTTATAATCGGAACAACTTACCTCGTGGAATCGATAATAGACTTCATTGACACCGGTAAAGATATGTTAATTTCGGAAAAGGTCGTCGTTATAGATGCCTATTACACCTTGTTGTTTTGATTCTCCGATGTTGTTCTTGCTCGTTCAATCACTGCACTTTCTTTCTCACCTGAACCGGCAGTTCCGCGTGGGAACGAATGCAACAAAAGCTTGCTGATGTCCAAGGTCAAAACTTCCAGAGAGAAATATTTGGTGCGGGCAAATTTTCATAACGCAGACAAAAACGCAGGGTCCAAGTCGTAAGCCCTGTGCTGGGGAATATCAAAAGCCTACCAGCTCCTTCAGGCGGCTAGTCTCGCAGGTAGCCCCAAGTTCAGTCGCATGAAGGTCTCTTTCAAGCAACACAAAGAAGGGCCGCAGGCGCAGGCATGCATGGGGAGGCATGAGAAGCCCCAGAATATGATGGGATCCGAGCTGAAGTATAGACTAAGTTACGCTCGCCGCAGTAAGTACAAGCCTTGAAGCTTGAAGTCATAATCCTTTTGCCGCTTGTGGAAGTCGGTAAATAACCTGGATATTTGGTGTTGATTGTTCTCTAGCTCTCAAATCGTCTCCTTTTCCAACCAGCCTCTCAGTGAACACCCACGGCGAGGCTGTCAAGACGCCGTTATCCCCTTCTCTTCGTCGTTCTGCAGTCCTATTTAGAATATCCTACTCATCAATCACCCCCAAGGAGCTTTCAACTGAAATGGCGCAATCGATTCTACTTATATCTGGGGAACCCTTGCCGACCGCACCGACTAAAAGTGGTTTAAGGACCTTTTATCAACTATCAACTACCAAACCGCCATGGGATTCCATAAATAACCAAACTTCCAGCGTTTTGTCATTCAAGTCCCCAGGATGCAGGTACACCTGACCTTCTCTAAAATCTTCCCCGCGGTCACCCTTTGGTGCTCGATACGAAGACTTCGGAATCCCGGGGACCGATTCTGAGGTATAAAACGAGGTTCCAAATGAGGGAAAGTTTTTGGAAGACTAGCCTACAATTGCTCTCGATCTAAAGCTCTTAAAGTCTACAACTATGTCAGAAACTGCGGGGAAAACATCGAAAGTTCCTTACGGTACGTGTTATCGTTTGAGTGTGAAGTTTTTTGATAAAATTTGCCTTATTCTGTAGTTCGCTTAGGCAATTCCGGCCTGAAGATATCAAAAATTGTCCTTGGTACTATGCAATATGGAAGCCCAGATTGGCAAGAATGGCTGCTCGGTGAAGAGGAGGCTATCAAACACATCAAATTCGCGTAAATTTAGTCATATATCGAGAAAATTCACTTAATGAACCCTTGCTCGACCTACAGCTATGAAGCAGGAATCCAGTCATTTGACACGGCGAACGTATGTAGATAGATTTTTTTATAACTTGAATTCTGATTCCATTTTCATCCGCGATATCCTCGTTGGCCGTTCACTTTGTGATATAACGGCATTGTCGTTGCTTAGGTTTATTCCAATGGCCTCTCTGAGATTATTCTGGGAAAGGCGATCAAACAGTTGAAACTTCCACGAGACGAAGTTGTTATCATGACCAAGGTAAGTCATTACGCGTCGTGCCAAAGCAAGCTCTTATTCATCCGAAAATCAGCTCCATGGCACGGTCGCCCGGGAGTACGGAACAGTTTTCTGGGGGTCTGGAAAAAATCCTGATGATCTCGGCTATGTCAATCAACACGGCCTTAGTCGCAAGGTTCGCCTCCTGTATCTCGGCCTATCTTCAATTTTCATCAAGTCAATAGCATATCTTTGAGTCGGTTAGACACAGTCTCGAACGCCTCCAGCTCGAATATGTCGATCTTTTACAGTGTCGGTTCTTGTTCAATCCACCCCTTATGCACCTGATTTAATGGTGTGCACAATTTACAGGCCACCGATTCGACCCCGAAACTCCGATCGAAGAAACCGTGAGGCTACAGGCTTTAAGATTGCGAATGTAAAATCGAGTGAAACTATTTTCAGATGCAAGCTTTACACGATGTTGTAAAAGCAGGACACGTCCGTTATATTGGAATGAGTTCTTGCTATGCCTGGCAGTGTAAGTTGAATATTCTTTCCAAATACAACTATTACAGCCTAACAAGAATGTTTCAAATCCAGTTCACGCAATGCAAAGTTCGCAGAAGTCGCAAACTTTCTCCATGAAATTTCTCACTATGTTTCAGATTATGCAATCAAAAACAATCTTACTCCCTTTGTTTCTATGCAAAACCATTACAGCCTGCTTTACCGTGAAGAAGAACGAGAAATGTTCCCAACTTTGAAGGTATCGTTTCCTACTATGTATCCAAACAAATACAAATACTCACACTTCTTAGTTATTCGGCGTTGGTTCTATTCCCTGGTCCCCGCTTGCAAGAGGTGTTCTCACACGTCCTCTTAGTGGTCAAACAAAGCGTGGCTCTACCGACCCGTGAGTCAGTTTCTACGATGCATAATCAATGGCTGAATTGGACACAGGGCTATTTCGAGGTATAGTAATGCGCCTGGCACTCCTGAAATTATGAAAAGGTCCGTCAGAATTCAATTTTAGTTTTTGATCAATTCCTCCAACGCCAACTAGGGTGGAAGAAATTTCAATAAAACGAGGAATCAGCATGGCTCAGGTGGGAATTGCCTGGATCTTGGCCAAGCCAGGTAATATAAGATAACGGCTGCAGCAACCATTAAATTTAAAAATGTCATCAGGGGTTTCCGCACCGATCGTTGGAACTACTAGTCTCAAAAACCTTGAAGACATCAGTAAGCTATGGGCACTAGTCTACCTCAAGTTTAGCTTATGTGTTTCCAGCTGCTGTCCATATCAAGCTTTCAGATGAGGAGATCAAGTATCTTGAGGAGCCGTACAAGCCGCAGAACATAATCGGACATTTTTGAATTTTCTTAGGCGTTGGCCATGCTGTGCGGGTATGTGTGACGTAGTACATTCGAAAATAACGATCTGTTCATAAGGGGGTGTCTGAAGAAGCGATTTCGCTCTCCTACAATGTCTAAATTGGTTGTTGTTTTTTCAGCATGTCTCAAAGTTATGCCGTTGACACTGGGGAGTGCGGTCGTTGAGTTTTCAAATCCCCACGACCTACTAGCTGTTATCTAGCAATGTTGGTCAGGAGGTTTGTGCAACGCGCGTGCCGTCCGCCTCAGGAAACGTCAGCACCACGGCCGAGTCATTTGATTTGTCAAGGTGCTTCCTTCATTACGAACCGTGGAGACATCGGTGCCGTTCGCCCATAAATACACCTAAGAGCTGGGGTATAGGCCACAGTGAATACCTCTATCTTGTGTATCGAAGCCTTGTCAGGTTTGCTGCGTAACATTTAGCACAGGATGTCGGGAAATGACAAGAAGGTGGTTCCGTACGGTACGGTCAGCCAAAAGTCTTTCTTATCATTTGCTCACTTTGGTCACAGTCCGTTTGGGTAACTCTGGTTTGAGGGTCTCGAAGATCATCTTGGGGACTATGCAATATGGGAGTACCGAATGGCAGCCATGGCTTCTCGGTGAAGAAGAGGCTATCAGGCACATCAAGGCCGCGTAAGTCAGTCGTCCATCCTCTCAGTAACTCAGTTGGCGAAAACTATAGTTTTTCTATATTTCAATAGTTACGACGCAGGCATTCAAACTTTTGACACGGCAAACGTCAGTCTGCTCGGTAAATTTCATTTTAGGGGCTCCTGATTGCAATTGATTGCAGGTGTACTCAAATGGCCTCTCCGAAATAATTTTGGGAAAAGCGATCAAGCAGCTGCAACTTCCTCGCGATGAAATCGTTGTGATGACGAAAGTGAGGTGTAATCAGGTTTCAAATGAAATTCGCTGACATGGGCGCTAGCTCTTTGGAACGGTGGCTCGTGAATATGGGACTAACTTCGTCCATAATGGCCTCAACCCTGACGAGCACGGTTACATTAACCAACACGGACTGAGTCGCAAGGTTTGTTCTTCTGGTGCTATGGTTTAGTTTTGGGGTTTACAACCCGCCTTCCTAGCATATTTTCGAGTCAGTAAAACACAGTCTTGATCGCCTCCAGCTCGACTATATTGATGTGTTTCAATGTCAGTGCGTCCGCTGCTATTCACAACATCTCATAGTAATTGGTTTCTTAATGCCAGGTCATCGATTCGATCCTTTCACCCAATCGAAGAAACGGTGGGTGTAACACTTCCCAACCTACAAAACCTGGTCATTGATTTCTTCTAGATGCAAGCACTACACGACGTCGTTCAGGCAGGTTATGTGAGATACATTGGAATGAGCTCTTGTTTTGCCTGGCAGTGTAAGTCGCTGTGTACTTCACAAAAATTTCACCTCAATCAAGTTTCATATATAGTTCACGCTATGCAGAGTATGTGATGTCCGAATGATCCTCTCCAACTGGCCTTTATAATCAACGGTGTTTTTCAGATTACGCCATTAACAACAAATTAACCCCGTTCATCTCCATGCAAAACCATTACAGCTTGGTTTATCGCGAAGAGGAACGAGAAATGTTCCCAACCTTGAAGGTCTGCCATTTCTGAATCATCGAAGGCAGTTTTCTAACTTTTGAAATCAATGATGTAGCACTTTGGCGTTGGTTCCATCCCTTGGTCTCCACTTGCTCGAGGACTTCTTACTCGTCCTCTTACTGATACATCTAAACGTGGAGAGACCGACTGGTAAACAGTTGATCTTTTTTACTTCAAGACCTTGGTCTCATCAGTGATTCTGGTGTAGGTTCATCAAGAACTACTCATCCGCCCCTGGGACCCCAGAAATCATTTCGCGGTGAGCATTCGATTCTGGTTCCCAGTAATGTTAATCACGCATACTTCTCTAGTGTCGAAGAAGTCGCGAAAAAAAAAGGGGTTAGCATGGCTCAAGTCTCCGTCGCTTGGGTCCTTGCCAAAGAAGGTAGATTTGCGCTTTCACCGTTCCAATTCAGTATTGACTAATTATCCAACACTCGAAGGTGTTTCCGCAGCCATAATTGGCACGACCAATCTCAAGAACTTGGACGATATTATTAGTTTGCTCTTCCCTTTCATTGCGTCAACTAATGGCAATCTAACCTCTCTACTAGACGGCCTTCATATCACTCTTTCAGATGACGAAATCCGCCGTCTGGAGGAACCGTACAAGCCTCAAAACGTCCTTGGACACTCTTGAAAGCTGAATATCGGTATATCGTGATCCGAAGGGCACATCACATATATCGAAGTCTGGCTAGGAGAGACCCGAATATCGGGTGGCATGACTGGTTGTTAGCACTTTGTTAGCGCTTTCTGAACTCACGATATAAATTTGAACGCCTGACAAAAGCGGCCCGTGAATTCGTGCTGCAAATCTGCTTAATCATCCCATTTTCTCACAGAGTACTATTCATATCTACTTGCTTTCCACCTCAATGGTCCCGTTGTATGGATATTCTAGGTCATGAGAGTGTATTATGGTCAGCTGGAACGAAGGATCTATCTTTATCCCAACATCACGTCCTGATATTCAAGATGAAGTCTTGTTTATGGAACCTTGTCTCTTTTCCCCTCTCCGAATTGTGCTCAACTTATCGTTAGAAACATGACAGACGCAAAGTCGAAGATGCCCTATGGTCTGGCCTTTGCTCCTTGGATCCTTTTAATTTCGCTGACTTGAGCACGAACTCATAGTCCGGCTTGGAAACTCTGGCCTAAAGGTTTCCAAGATCATTCTTGGGACCATGCAGTACGGAAGTTCCGACTGGCAGAAGTGGGTTCTTGGAGAGGAAGAGGCCATTAAGCACATCAAATTTGCGTAAGTCGAGACCTTTCTTCAGTGGTTTTAAACACAAATCTCAACTCCATTTTCTGCAGTTATGAAGCCGGGATACAAACTTTCGACACGGCTGACGTCCGAATTGTCCATGTACAGATTTGAGTGTGTACTAAGTTAATATTCTCTATGTAGATGTACTCCAATGGACTTTCGGAGATTATTCTTGGGAAAGCTATCAAACAACTGAAGCTTCCCAGAGACGAGATTGTCGTCATGACCAAGGCACGTTTTCTATCTTCGTTTTACATCAAATTTTGACAGTTTATACAGCTATATAATGTGGTGGCTCATGATTTTGGCACCAACATGATCATTCTGGGAAAGGACCCTGAGGAGCTAGGTTACGTCAATCAGCGAGGACTGAGTCGCAAAGTGAGCGCCCGCTATCAGTTTCATTGAATGCCATGAGTAATCCTTGAAACATTTAGCACATATTTCAAGCTGTAAAACACAGTCTGGAGCGTCTGCAGTTGGAGTATGTCGACGTCTTACAGTGTAATATCTTTTGACGTGTTTTTCATGCCGTTAAATACCTATTCCTCCGATTTTGAAATAGGTCATCGCTTTGATAAAAACACCCCAATCGAGGAAACGGTATGCTTTGATGGTGGAGTGTCACTTGAAAGACTCTAAAATCATTCATGAATAGATGCAGGCCCTCCACGATGTCGTAAAAGCTGGGTATGTGCGTTACATCGGCATGAGTTCATGCTGGGCGTGGCAATGTGAGTTTCTTCGTTATTTCATTTCTGTTTTGGAAAGTTTACATTGATATTGCAGTCCATGCAATGCAAAGTCTGTTTTCATTTATTCTGGTCACATTCGACTCTGATATCATGCCTGTTAGACTATGCCATCCAAAACAAACTCACTCCTTTTATCTCAATGCAAAACCATCACAACCTCCTTTATCGCGAGGAGGAACGAGAAATGTTCCCAACCATGAAGGTCTATCGAAATTTCCTTCTGGCCTTGGAATAATTCTGACTGTTGGTTGTATTGCACCAGTTCTTTGGTGTTGGTTGCATTCCGTGGTCACCTCTTGCTCGTGGCCTTTTGACCAGACCGCTGGACGGAGATAAAACCGCTCGTGGCTCTACAGACTTGTAAGTTGCTCAATCTCCTGAACAGTGATGTCTTATGGACGGCGAGACTTATGTCGTAGTTTTATAGGAAAGTACTCTGAAGCTCAAGGCACCCCAGCTATATTGAAGAAGCGAGTCTTTGATGGTTATTCAATACGCGATTGCTCACTAATTTACTTTACAGAGTGGAGGAACTGGCTGCAAAGAAAGGTGTCAGTATGGCCCAAATTGCTGTCGCTTGGAGTCTACACAAAGAAGGTTTGTCATCATTAAATCCTGCTTCCGCGCCGTCGAGTTGAATTTTGGCTTTCAGGAGTTACTGCACCTATTGTCGGCACAACAAGTCTCAAGAACCTAGAAGACATCATCGGTAGGTGTTGCTTTCATTATTTCTGGTCTGCGAATATAACCTATGTCCATAAAAGCTGGTGTTCGTGTTCCCCTCTCAGCTGAGGAAATGAAGTTCCTAGAGGAGCCTTACTTACCCAGAACATCATCGGGCATGCTTGACCTTAGACAGAACGAGAATTTCCTTTCTTTCTTGACTGGCGGTCCAACTTTCTTGTTGCCCAGTTGCATTATTGTCAGAGTTTTGCTGTTTGCTCCGATTATGCCCCCGCATCATTAGAAAATTGATCTAGTCTATGTAGTTCAATCCTTGGTGCATGATGCATTGATGTCGTACTTGTGAACCACGCCCACAGGGCCTAACATCAAGGATTATAAAATAGCTCCAGTCGAACAATGACATGCCATGCGGCGCCCGTTTCATCTTTTGTTTCTCTCGCTTTTTCTTCTTACCCAATCTCTATGTCCCATTCGTTGGTAGAACACGATAAGTTGAAGGCGATGATTGGTGACGATTCAGACGATGAATGGGTTCCAGGAATTTATGAAATTGACGAATCTCCTCAGTGAGAAATTGGCATCATTGTGTATAAGCGCTCACATTTATAACGCTCCTTTTTGTAGAGAGCTGATAAGCACTCGTTCCTCGCGGTATTCCTTCAGCAAGGCTGAGTGGTGGCGTTCCGAAGCCTCAACCTCGACATTCCAGCGGCACCATACTTCTCATGTGCGCACCAGTAGCATAGGGAAAGATGCTGACCTTTCAGGCCTTTCTTCGTTGTTTCGGAGGACGACGAATAATTTGTTTGGAAGGGAAATTGTAAGTGTTTAGGACGTTTCTTATCAAGGCCTGTTCCTGATATGTGCAGTCTGACGCTTCTTCAGACCTTCAACGCCTACTTCGCCCTCAAAAATCTGTGCAACATGTAACTCCTTCATTGACTTCGGATGACAGTACATCTCCCACATCGAGTAGTTTTAACAAGTCACCAATATCTGTTCCTCGCGACCTAGCGCCACCGAGTGACCACACAGCACTACCCAGACCCATTGAAGTGACAGAGCCACTCCCTCAAGCAACTGAAGATGTACAAAATGCCGTAGTTTCGAATGTAAGAACGACGAGGATTGAGCCTATCGAGATGGATCCCTGTCCTAGCATACGAATCGAGCGCCCATCTCCTCCACCTAGTCACACCGAAGAATGGAGGGTCGAGTCTGTTGCACCACCTGCAAAAGCCCCTATTTTAGTTGCAGTCAGCCCAACAACCCAAGGAGCCCACCATTGGGACTTCAGCGCTATTCCATCGGCTACTATTTCTGTGGATGAACCGTCGCCTGGATCTTCAAGTCGAGCACAGAACTCTGTTAAAAGTGGCAAGTACATTGCCTTACGATGGTAATAACGAAGAAAGGGATGAACTCTGCGATGGCAATCCTGGTGACGAAACTTTGACTGTGCCCAGAGAGAGGTCACAGCCAGGACGGTCCCGGCAGAAAAGTAAAAAGGCGAACGGATCATTCAAGTGCAGGTTTTGCTCTGTGCCGTTTACTCGGAACTTTGATATGCTGCGGCATATTAAGAGTGTTCATGAAACCCCAACCGTTGATAAGAAATTAGCCCGCACCTGCCCATGCTGTGGAGAGGTTTTGTCGCGAGGCGATGCCTTCAAACGGCACATCACCAGAGTGCCTAGCTCTTGCAACCGGTACGCTAAACTACAGGGCAAGGACGAGCCTCCTCTTTTCCCTCAAGAATTCTACAATTTGTGCATCGCTGGAAAGCCGCCTCTCCCTGGAATCTGGAGCCCACTGGAAGGTTAACCTCCTGCATTTTACATTCCGAGTTAGAATTGATTAGAACTTCATAATGCATTCGTCCTGTTCTGATAAATTCTGTATTTTATTGTTATCACTGTAAGTCTGTAACGGGTGGGCTGCACTAAGATGGGACAATTTTCGCCGGTAGAGATCTTTGGATGTTGGGTCAATTAATTACGTGAGGAAGTTTTTACGGTTCGATCTCAAGAAAATGTTGAGTGTGTCAACGCGGCTTCGAAGCACAAGCTAAAGCAGAAGCTGGATTGAAGCTACAGAAATACATTGGACAGCGTGAGATGAGCTAATTGGACAGCGGAGATGGAGGAAAGAAGATAGAAAAGATATAGCGACAACTTGGAGAGTCGATAGAATGAAAATAGATATCAGAGTTTCGGATGCCTCTCAGAGGCATTTGTCCGATCATTCGATCTCGTGAAGGTGCCTAATTGGAAGGTTCAAGCCACAAATTCTTAGCAATAGAGGGACTACTCACTGTCCCAAGACCTT
The DNA here is from genome assembly GCA_023014345.1 of Galerina sulciceps. Taxonomy (NCBI): domain Eukaryota; kingdom Fungi; phylum Basidiomycota; class Agaricomycetes; order Agaricales; family Galerinaceae; genus Galerina; species Galerina sulciceps. Next base: position 267,594 of record JAEDXJ010000061.1, read on the forward strand.
GTTCATCTTGAACATGTCAATTTTGTCGACTCCAAAGACAGCTCTCAATTTCCCGTCACATAAAATCTCGCGTTTGTTGTCAGGATTCTGTAACTCGTTTCCTTTAATATATACCCAAAGTTGTTTTACCACTTGTGGCCGAGAGAGCTTATCCACTTCAATTAAAGCTGCCAGTGGCTCACTGAGTGAATCGGATATACCACGTAATATTTTGTCATCATATTGAACGAGATGACGTTACCTGAGAGCAAACTTTCCAAAGCCACCTTTTGCTCCGGTGCCGGTCGCAGATTTCTTCCTAGTTCGCTTTCGGGTGCCGTTTTCGCTATCGTCGTCAGAATCAACTGTGGCAGCGCTTTTCTTTGATCTGGATCCTTTCTTTCCTGTACTGGAGCTACCGCGACTTTTTGCGCCGGTTCTTGTAGAACGCCCATTAATTTCGCTTGACAGTTTCCGAGCCAACTCGGCATCGCTGAGCTCCCGCCCATTTTTGGAAGACTTTTTTGGTTTCTTCGGTGGTGGAGAGGATTGGACCGTTGCATCTTCATCCTCGTCATCCGGAACTTCTCCATCGTCTTCTTGCTTCCGTTTACGTGATTTGGGTTTCCTCTCCTCGGCCGCAGGTTCCACGCCATCGCTAGCTGCCTCAACGCCTACCCCACCGCTCACCTTCTCGAATACAATTGCAATGACGGCATCCACTTCCTCCTTGCTCTCTCAAGAATTCTGCCGTCAGGGAGGGATCCATGTCGAGTAGTTGTCGTCTGACGCGCTTTGCACTGATAGTAGCCAAATCCGTTCCGGGTGCGGAGAGAATTTGATGAATCCGAGGTTCCAAAGATCCAAAGTCAAACGCCATGGTAGGGTAGGTGTTGAGGTATATGTAAAGAATAAGTTAAGTAAGAGAAGGTGGTGTTCAGTGGCTAGGCAGACCAGCAAGTCCGTCGAGGTGCCAATGCGATAATAAATGAGAAAGCGCGTCTGTACTTTTGGTCTCAATAAGGCTGTAGCCAAATACATACAAATACTGCTGTCCGTTGTTTCCGGTCTGCATACCGGAGTCGCTATTATTTCTAAATTTATCAATACATCAACGCTGTATAGCCCATTCAGCCCGCGCAGGATCTCCAGGCGGAGGAAAAAGCCCTCCGTTCCTGTTCGGAGGGGCTTGTTGGTCACCGCTTGTCCCTGCTCGCGCTGGTCACGCCGCATTCTCTCCACAATACGAGTCCGAATGTAAAGCAGGAGAGAAATTACCAGACACAACAAGACCAGAACTATGGTCTCTCCAAATTCGTCGATTTCGACGTCCTCGCGGTTGCCCCCTCGCATCGTACCATCGAAGTAATCCTCAGGTCCAAAGTCTCCTTCACGTTCTCGTTCCGCGTCACGACGTTCCCTCGCCCACTGTTCAATGTTAATATCAATGAAAGACCCAGAATGAAAAAGCTGACGCCAACCTGAATAGGATCTTCCTCTTCCCCTCGTCTCCGGGTAGCGGTCTGCCCACCCCGGCGTTGGAATTCTTCCTTCGCCTTGCCAAAATACCAGGGTCCGTCTTCTTCCTGGTATCCAATATCGTCATCGTGGGCGCCTTCCTCGATACCTGCGTTCTGCTTGCCATCGCGATCTGCTGTCCTTGAGTTGGTTTGGCTGATTGAAGTAGGTTAATGAAATACTTGAAAGAACGAGTTAAGCTCAAGCCGCACCCAACTCGTCGTCATCTGGGCCCCAAAGGTTAAGACCACCTTTCCCACCCGTTAATGTGTGCCATGCACTGCGCATATAAAGTTTGGCAAGTGAAAGGACCACAGGTAGATACGCCTCGGAATTCGTCTCCAGCGCCAGGTCATAATGTCGTTTGGCGAGATGGAAATCCTGCGGATGGCGAGAAACTATTAATCTGATGTTTAAAGAATCAGAGAAACATCAATAGAATTACCTGAGTAACACCAACTCCATTTTCGTACATCCAACCCAAATTCCACATCGCCAAAGCGCTCATCTGTGTGTCCGACGCTGATTGGTAATACCTCGCTGCCTTCTCGAGACGGGACTGCTCTGACTCTTCCGCAACTCCTAGCCCATGGTAGTAATAGTCACCAACTTTTACCAGTGCATCAATATTTCGCTGAGCCGCAGCACGGATCCACTGAGTAAGAGCGAGGCTAGCGTGATCCTTGGAAGGTGTCATGGGTGAGAACCTTGTCAGACGCAATATACTTTTGTCTGGAAATTAGAAGGTCGTTAACATTTGACAACACTTTTGTGAAGTCCTGAACACATACCTTGATCCAGAACATATGCCAGGTTGTTTTGTGCAATCTCATACCCTCTCTCCGCAGCAATCCACCACTTTAGCATCGCCACTTCCTTGCCTTGGTCAGTACCGGACATCCAAGCGATTTCAGCATCACGGAGGAGATCATCCTCCCAAACTCCGCGTTCTGCCACATGCTTGTAGAAAGAAACGGCCATTGCACAAGAGCTAGAAGATACATGAGATGGCATGCCAGAATTTGAGGCTTGTGCGGAGTGTATTTCTCCAAGATAATAGAATGCCTCGAATGGAGAACCATTGCGAATTGCGGTTTCAAAGTAAGTCGTCGCCAGCGCCACCTCGCCGCGACCTTCAGACAACCGTTTTAGTGGTATTTCATGATCCACTCATAAAAACACTGACCGTAATGGTACTTTCCAATATTAACTTGAGCTTCTGCGAGTTCTTGTCCAGCAGCAACATTGAAGTGAGTCATGGCTTGCTTTATATCCAGTTTGACACCCAGTCCATCACGATATATGATCCCTAACCCATTGTGGCATTCGCGATCGCCATGATCAGCACCTCTTTCAAACCAAGCTTTCGCCATCGCGTAGTCCATCTTGACGCCCTCACCTCGGAGGTACATCCTACCAAGGTAAGCAGCACTGGCTGCGGCGTATCCCACTGGCTTGTGTTCATCCTTCACTTGGATAGGGTTGGGCGGGTCATGGGGCCAGACTTGGCGGGCTATCAAGAGGAAGTACCTCCGTGCCGACTTGAAATTACGTGGAATAGCCCGACGCCTTCGCTTCCTGAAGCTATGCCTCCAGGCGAAGCATAAATACTACCTTGGTAAAAGATCTTGCCCAGTCGGAATGCGAAGTCGATTTCGCCACGATCAGCGTTGAACTGGGCAGCTATTCAGAAAAAAAGAAAGGGCACTGAGAAAGAGCTTACAAGATAGTACTCAAGAACGTCCTCCCATGTTTCTCCTGCTGCACGGGCCACTCCGGCTTTGATAGCAGGTCGCTGAGCGTTCAACCCGGTGGAGGCGACGCTCGCCCCAGGGCCGTAAATTCCACCTGCTAGGTCGGATAAACGTGTTGCTGTTTGTGGCAGAGAACGACCACCAGGAGGACCTGACAAGTATTTCGCCATGACTTGACTGAAGTCAGCACATGGGTAATAAGTAAGAACAGCAACATGACTTACCTTGTTCAGCGGCACTCCCATACCATGCAAGTGCACGCTCACAGCTTTCTAATGTTCCAATGCCACTCCAGTATCGATACCCTAATGCCATCTGTGCACCTTTGTCCCCACCATTTGCCGCAAATGTGGTATAGAGTTGGGCCTTTCCTTGATTGACAGAAACAACGCCTTTGTATCCCGCAGCATGAAAGAATGACAGATACGATTGCGAGGTCGCATTCCCAGTCGCAGAAGCATGTGCGGAAAATGAATGGTATGCTAATTCAGGATCCAATGTGAAATGAATCGTTGGTGGGAACTATGAACACCAAAGTAAGAGGGCACCCTGCGTAGAGATGTAGCAATACTCACCAATGATACCTGAGCAAGAGTGAACAACGCGTCTGTGTGTCCCAACTCGGCAGAATGTTGAAGAAGATCTATAACTTTGATGGCCTTGCCTTTCATCTCTTCCTCCTTCCTCTTTGACCCTAAGCCTAGTCCCTCCTGGCTGAAAACACTCGTGACACGTGTTAAGGAGTTATGGAGTTTCAACGCGATGCGAACTGCACTTCCGATTGGTCCTTGACCTTGTAGATTCGGGAGAAACGATGAGAATATCGACTTCGACGACCCACTTCCACTTGCAAGAGCAGGGTCAAATGTATGCAAGGGAGGGTGCGCTCTTAGTGATGTTAATGTTGACATTGCTTGCTTGTATGCACGAGCAGCTAAGGGTTGAAAGGTTCTCTTTTAATATGTCGAGCAACTAAAAGTGCTTGGAGAGGCGTACCTTCTGCTGCCTGGTCTAAATCATGTTGCACAGAGGGATGTATCTTCCATAAGAATCGGCAAATAGCTCTAAGGGAGTGTAAATGAGGACTTACTGGCGGTGGCTTTGTGATAATTGAACTGCTCTCTGACGAGGTTGGTTGCAGACCAGTCGTTGTCGCGTCCCCGATAGCCTGAGCGACTGTTTTGTACGAGGGAACGGCATTATAGGCTTGAGCTACTCACATAAGTGGTTTCGACAGATTTGTGGTCTGCTGTATCTTGTGCCGAGGAGATACTACCAGCGAGTGCAATGAGGCCGAAAGCTAGCCAACTGGCCTTCCGAGAACAGAGCTTCTTTTTGGGTTCCATTCTGGATTATTATGAGGTTCGAATGGATGGTCAGCGTCGGGACATGATTCAAGGTTTCAAGGAGGTATTGGGTGGTGGTCGGGACACCTTTAGCATTCCCATATTTCGACACGACACGCCTATCCACGTCAAGCATCATGTGATTACATCATACATCTTATCAGATAAAATAGTAACCATCCAATATTCAACCTCCGGCTCGGAAGATGGCAGAAGTCCAAATCCTTCATCGTGAAAACCAGTCAACGAGGCGTCGTTTCACAGGGACTGAAAGACCGCTTTCTGACTGCAATTTTTCAAGAATCTTTGTTCGGTCGTCACTGCGCAGGCTTTCAACGACTACCCTCAAATACATCCAAAGGGCTTCATGAGATGGAAAAGCGAACACAAGGGATACGGCATGATCGGCTAACCCAAATGATGCTATATCTACCGTAAGGTTGTTTGTGAGTGTGCCGCTGGTGTTCAGACTGCCGATTAGCTTCTGACTTTGGCAAAGTTGATGCATGGCAGAATAATCTGCGACATGATTCTCCACCCAACGGCGCAGACGAGTGCACTCCGTCGTGAAGATGCCAAGGAATTCCCGACGACTGTCTCCGTCGCTAAATAAATAATGGAAGCGTAGCAGACATCCATGACATAGTGCCAGTGCGCCCACGAATGGTAGTTACGTGGATAGATCTCGCAGGTATGATGTACGAGGTCCAATTCACGCTGGATCATGCTAGGGGTTAACTTCGGGAACTGCTGTGTCTCTTCGGAGCTTGCCCAACTCTGCTGCGGTGGTCTAGTGATGCCCGGGCCCATTACGCCATATATTTTCCTAAAACACCATCGGCGATGGTCCCATAGAATTGACTGCTTCGCGCAATCTGTCGAGCCTCGTGAGATGAGTTCTGTAAAAATTAACTCCTTCCTTGGATCCAAATGTCCTTCTACCATTAAACGTTTCCGAGCGTTCAAAGCTGTCTGATGAGCTGGATTGAGAAGGATAATGATACTCGAGGCTGCATTGGTTGCCGGGGCCCGCCATGGCATAGATATCGCTGCCAAATACAAAGCACAGAGAATTTTCTTGGGTATTCCTAAATTTCCTTCCACGAATACAAAAGGAAAGTCGGCGGAAGGTTTACAAGCCTCTGGAGGTAATTCCATGGAATACCACTCTTCCAATCCACCGGGTAAGATTTCTATAGATGTCCTGTACCGGACAAAATGATAAGGTCGTCTTCAAGTGTTGGCCTGGATGTTATGAACATACAACGAGCCTTGCAGTAGATCAGCGAGCTTATAGACCAACTCGTTCCAGTTAAGAGCCATAGTTGTATCCAGCAATTGGTTGTCCAGAGTTTCAAGCTCGGAGGTGTGACGGAGGAAACAAGTTCAAGGTGAGCGAATTGTTGACGCGTTGTTTGTTGTCGCTTGACGTGAAATTTCATGTTTTCTGCATTGAACAGTTGCATAGGTCATCTGCATGCTGCGATTTGTTCAAGTTGGCACTCATCGAATCAGCAGAAGATTGCCAATACCTCCTCCACCTTTTCCAGCCCAATCAATAAATCGGTACAAACCAAATTTGATACGTGGCATGGCTAGTTCCCCTGGACCTATGGATTTTAATGCCGGTCCATTGGTCTGGATTGATTGTGAGATGACGGGCCTCGACTTCAAAAAGGACAAAATTATTGAGATTGCGGTATATATGCAATCCATTCTCTTCCGTTTATTGAATTTTATGGCCCAAAAATAGGTCTTAATAACTAATGGCAACCTTGAACTTGTGGACCAAGGGATCGAGTATGTGATCAAGACAGACCAGAAATATCTAGATGGGTGAGTTTCTCGTCTTCTATATTATTTACTGAGAAGCTGAAACGAGATAGGATGGACGAATGGTGCACCGAACAACACGGTCGAGTTCGTACAAAGTTTCTTGTTTGTCCTGTATCGTTGCTTGCTTACAACATCCTAGTCAGGCTTGACAAAAGCCTGCCTAGAGTCCCCTCATAGCTTGGAATTCGTCTCAGAGAAAGTGCTTGAATATATTAAAAAATGGATTCCCAACGAAAGGACGGGTGTTCTGGCTGGCAGCTCTGTCCACGTTGACCGAATGTTCCTTTGTTCAGAACTGCCCGACGTTGTCGATTGGCTTCACTATCGGTTTGTCTCTTCATTCGGCTGCCTGTGTATTTGGAACATTTATGACATATTTCTTTAGCATTGTTGGTGAGTATGCCTTTACAAGTACCCACATGATTCGTGAAACTTGAAGTTGACTGAGTTTTTTTTGAGATGTTTCTTCTGTGAAGGTCCGGTTTGATAAAGTTGCGACTTTTAGTCTTCTGAAGAACAATTACTTTGCAGGAGTTGTCACGCCGCTGGTATGCTAAACGAGGAGTTCCACCTAAAGGTTCGGACAGTAAACACCGGTGTGTTCATCTCAAATTCGTGTCCTTCAATGACATCGTCGTTGATCATATTTAGAGCTTTGGATGATATCCGTGCTTCTATTGCGGGTAAGGAAATATTCAAAAATATCCTATGCCTTCCTTTGATCTCACCCACTTCACAGAATTGCAATGGTACAGGGAACATATTTTCCGCTCTCCAACTGTAGTTCCTCAGACATCCACATCGCCGCCGAAATAGCCGCATTCCTAGTTGATCAAACAATGCTATGCGTCAGGTTGCGCGATCCTGGTTTTCCCGTACGCGTTTACCAATGGTTTCAGCTTCCTCAGGCGGACTTTGAACCAATTGCATCACAGTAAAGTGTTCTACCCACTAGTCATTTGAAATTGATTATCCAGGAAAAAATGGTGGATATATAGCATGTGTTGGCTTGCAAACAACAAGAAAATGTGCCTTGTAATGCTTGAAAAATTGGTGATTACGTGATATTCAGAAGTCCCAAAGTGTGCCCTGAACCGTAGTCAGAAAGCTTAGAAGGGAACACGAAGGAGAGCACCCACAAATGCAGGGATATTAGCCTCCTTACAGCCCTCCATCATCTCTCTATTCCCTTGGAGATTCGAGGTAATGAAGACAACCTCAGCACCCCATGTATGGTAAGTTTCTGTGATGAGCTTCATGACGTCTGGCCTTCCGCCTGCTATGTGTTCAGCGCCTTGTACAAACACAGGGCTTCGGACAAACCTCTCTCCCTGGAATCCCAAAGTGTGACACGTTCTGGTCCTAGATTTCGCTTAATTATACCAGAGATCGTTGGTCCGAATGTCTTCTCTTGATCTGAACCTATCCAGATCAGGTACCTGGAGTGTCATATGAGTACGTCATGGCTGAATCGACCACGGAAGATAGTGCGGAACAATCCATGGACAAAGCGCTCGTCGCTCACCAATCTGGGCTCTTGAGGAAAAGGCAAACTTAAATCTATATTTGGATGCAAGATAATCAAAACATACCTGCAAACATGTAGAAAGGGCGGCGCCAAGGCCTGTACCGGTGCAAACTCGGATACCTCGCTTGTAAAGGGTGGACGTGTGAGACACGCCGGCAAACTGAGAGGTAAGATCAACTGGGCGCTCGTCGTCGCAGGCTAAGTGAATATAACGAGCCTTGAGCTGCCTTGTCCAGAGGTGAGTCGGAGGATCTTCAATTAGCCTACGGGTAAAATCTCCTTGTACTCCACATATTAGGTAGTGCTCCTTGAAATCTACCCCTTCTCTGAAGCACGTCATGAGAATAGGCTAAATATATCAAGACGAAAAGGCGTACGAAACAATGCCGAATGCATGATACTCCATGACAGAACTTCGGCTGATTCTCGCCAAGAGACCTTGTTGCATACCACGTTCGAAACGAATAATAGCGACTTTCGGTGAAGGCTATCCTTCTGGATGAGTCGCGACCTGTTAAAGGGCTAGCCCTATCCACGTACAATTTCGACCTCGACTTTCACTTCTCGGATCGTGAACCACGGGATCAAAACACTGGTTGGGTAAATCAGTGATTTCACGCCGTCAAAAACCACGAACTCACAAGACAGTCATGCCGAACGCAAACCAGAAGTCTTGCTGTCGTATTATGTGGAAACCATCTGGATTCCAAGCATGAGTCTCTAGATCATAGCTATCGCCAAGAACAACAAAAATCCAAGCTGAGAAATCTTAAATTAGGACCTCCTGAGGAGTAAGAAACGATAAGCGTATACTCGAGATTAAACCTAACCTATGGTGGGTAGATATGTGAAAATACCAGAAACGAAAGTCTGCTTTCAAAACTCACCATCCCATAAAACGATGATGTCTTTCAAAAACACTGCCACCATGCTGTGAGCCCTGGCGCGTAATTTTCCAACAATAAGGTACCTACTTATGATGGGTATTTCGCACCCAAGGAAAGGCAGAGGCTATCGAAACGCCAACTATGACATTGGTAACAACGCCCATGACCAACACAGCATCGTGGTTGTTTCTGTGGTGGATTAAGATCGTGGCTACTCGAAAGATGAGCCAAAGGAAGCCTGATGTCGCACAACCCGAGTGAATACCGCCTAAATGTTGCAGAACGGACGTGCATCCAAGTCGGAATTTTAAGGGTGTCCACTGGCGCATTGACAATGTCAAAAAAAATAGTATCGGGAAAGAACAAGCGATGTTACCTTAGCGAAAAGAGTGTTAACAACAAGGTAGAGACAGCGGCCAAAAAGTTCATTCCGCATGAGGATGGCTGTCAGTAAATTTCCCAGAACAAATGCGCCTGTGTATGTTCGTGGATAGGTCCAAATACCGCAGATCGTCAGGACCATCATGACGAGGTTGACAGTCATAACAAAGGTGAAGAATTTCCTTCAGAAAAATTCCGTCAAGTCATTATGCTCATGTAAAAACCCCATACCGATAGGTGTTGAACCAAAGTTGGAACCGTATCCATCGACTAGCCCTTTGCTTCAGCTTCTTGGTTGGTGTGGAAGAAGGGGTGTTTCTCAGGATAAACTGTGGCGGTCGGGTGTGGGGTTTCTCTGATATCAAGGTGGGGGTAAGGTTGCCAGGGGATGTGCGGGACGACAAGGAGTCGGCATCGCTTATGGATGATTTCAAGTGGTCCAGTTGGAGGCTGACCGTGATTGGGAGTCCCCTTTCTACACCTCCTTTCTCGACGTCGTCAATGCCGCAACTCTGTAAAGACATCGTTGACAAGAGTCCTGGTAGATCGAAGATTCGAGAAATGATATCACTCGGCCCTGCGATAAATACTTTGGACGATTAGGCGTATGTAGCCCCTCCGCCCGGACACAATGTGGCGTAACTTTCCGACCTTGAAGGTTGATAAAGCAGAGAATTCCCCGAAGTGGATGAAAAAGCTTTGAGCCGAGGTGATGGCGAGCTGTTCTTAAACCCGTGTGAGCAGTGTCCAATCTCGAAAGGCGTATTCGGGAACAGTAGAAACATTTGCGACTGTGAAGGTATTAATTCCCTTGCAAGTGATCGTCTAGGATAGCCTGGTCTTACGATCCTGAGCCCGAACCCCTATTGCGGGCATCTCGGACATTATATCATCAAGATGGAGATGTGAGGAATTGTCGCTGTTTAGTTATTTGCATAGGAATAACAAGGTGATTATTTACTGGAGATCTTGAAGTAACGCGTGGGTATCTACTGGCGGGTGCGGGTGATCTTGTTAACGTGCGCAGAAAAGTCAATTGCCCGTTGATCAATATCAAGCCTATCTGCGCGGGAATGTGAAGCTTCAATTCAACGTCAAATATTACTATTCCCACAGTAAACACTGGCTCCAGAGTGGTTATAACACCCACCTGTATAAAATACCGAGTATATCTGCCCTCAGGACAGAACCTGGCAGAAAGGTCTGGCAAGACCTGGACCGCGGTTGACCTGATTCTGATCGGAGTCGCACTAAGGTCATTTCGCCATACAAATGGCCTATGGCGGGTCCACAACACCCAGATTATCCAGTTTGCTTCATATCTGAATAACATCTCGGCTAAAAACATCACAGCTCCTCCCGATAGGTAAGTGACGCATTTGGTCAATGTAGCGTCCGAAGTTCGGGTAGTTCGCGGGAAATTAGGACTTGGAGCCCCCTGCGAGGATTCCTGTTCTAGCTGATCATTGACAAGATCTCGCGTACTTTCCGCTGTTAAGAAGTTTCGGAAGGTACATAGATTCAATGGAAAGATAAGGCGAGAATAAGCAATGTCGACGCACTTTATGATGCTGGGAAGTTGTTCCGGTCAAACATAGGGCATTTTAATTACGGTCGACTTCGCGGAGCGGAAAAATTAAACCATATAATCCTCGGTTTCTTCGAAATACGTCTTCGGAATGCTTCACTGAGCGGATGCGGAATATGTTATTAGGCTATGATGGAAAAGCGGGGATAATAAATTGGAACAGGTCATAACCTGACGACACAGGATAGACGTGATTCAGGCGCGACGAGTGACAATGGTTGATTGCAACTTACTGGATTCCAACTTAAAGAGGAAAACTTGACAGTAAAACCGAGGCCGTCCTCTGTCAGCGGCTTCCAACTGACAACAAACTGAAAGTCGGCAAGGCCATTCTCAGACAGGTGACCATACGATGCATTGCAAGGATATGGATAGGTGTGGCACGACAGACTGTTCGCATGTGCTAGGTCAGATTATCGAACGCGTCAAACTCGACTTATTCCAATTGCGGAATGATACCCACTGAGGGGGGATGTAAGAGTAGACGATCAAAGGCCATCAAATGATAGGTTTAAAGAAGGAGCGATCTACGAAAGCATGAAAGTCGTCCGAAATCAAGTGAGAAGGAAAGTTTGATAGCTCGCGTGACTGCAAAATGATCAGCATTGACATTGCTGAATGTCTTGTGCTGAATGTCAACCTTGAAGAAAAAAAAAGTACGCATGGTCTGGCGGACTCGGTTGCAGGGCTCCAATACCGGATGTTCAAGTTGATGTTCAAGAGGAACGGCTAAGCCTTGTTAGTTCAAAAATGCCTATTCCTACTGGGTCAGCCGCCCAGTTGTGAAGGATTGCAAGAGGAATATTGGCACACTTGATGCTATAATTCGTCCTGACACTTTTTGGAAGCGGCATAGCCATCCTCAAGCTCGCGGATAGCGGAGTTCGATGTCGATTTCTATCGTCACCATACTTTGCTGCTGAAAGGCTAATAACCTGGCTTTGACAGGATACACCCAAGAGAATACACGCCCGACACTCCAGATGACGAAAGAAGCAGTTGAGGAGTGCCCGTGGAGTTTGTACGCAGTCCAGTGGGAACAAGGCAAGAACTGTCGATTTCCTCGTGCGACCGTAGGCGAGGCAAAGTATAGGATACTGACCATCCTGTGATCATGCCTATGTCCTTGATCGCAGTTTCAAGCAAGTGCAAGCCCAAAAGGCAGACGTCAAGCTCCGAAGAATCCGAAGACCCTTGAATACACGTGACCAGAATGACTCTAAGTGCCCGATTTAGCCCTGAGTTCATTAGAAAACTTTCAAGGAGACCGAATTGTCTTTCCCTCGTCGCAAGGGTTGTTCTCCAACCATGAGTCTCCTTCGACTCCCGTCTTTGGGGGCGCGGAGTATAGCACGCCCATCTCTCCGAGCATTCCATACTTCTCGGCCACTCGCCGTCGCACAGTCAAAACCAGTTCGCGCTGTAGCTGCCCCAGCCGTTGGTTCTTATGCCCCGAAGGAGGGTGAACATGTTCTCAACTCTCCTTCAGAGCTTGCCAGGAAAATTTCTGCCAAAGTCCTTCCAAAACTACCTCGTCCTGACGTCAAACGAGTGGTTGTGGTTGGCAGTGGAGGCCTCAGCATTGGTCAAGCCGGTGAATTCGACTACTCAGGTTCTCAGGCGCTGAAAGCCCTCAGCGAGGAAGGCGTCGAAGCTATCCTCGTTAACCCTAATATTGCAACGTGGCAAACTTCGCATCAGCTGGCTTCTGAAGTCTACTTCTTGCCCATCACCGCTGATTATGTTGCATACGTCCTGGAAAAAGAAAGGCCCGATGGGATTCTTCTGACTTTCGGTGGCCAAAGCGCCCTTAATGTTGGAATCGAACTTGACAAGATGGGTGTTCTTGAACGGTTGGGTGTGAAGGTTTTGGGTACACCGATCAGGACCCTTGAGGTCTCCGAAGATCGTGATCTTTTCGTAAAGGCTTTAAAAGGTAAGTGAACGCGTTTCTGAGGTGTAATACGCGTCTGATTATTGTTTTCAGAAATTGACATACCCGTCGCGCAATCTACTGCCGTATCGTCGGTCAATGCTGCTCTCGAAGCTGCGGCTGTCATTGGTTACCCGGTTATTTTGCGTTCTGCGTTTACCCTTGGTGGACTTGGGTCTGGCTTCGCCAACAACCCAGACGAACTTCGTGATTTATCTGCGAGAAGTCTAAGTTTGAGCCCGCAGGTTCTTATTGAACGCAGCATGAAAGGTTGGAAAGAATTGGAATATGAAGTTGTGCGAGACGGCGCGGATGTATGTCCATTTGTCTTGTTGACTCTCGGTCAAATCCTGATATGACATTGTGCCAGAATACCATCATCTGTTGCAACATGGAGAACTTCGATCCTTTGGGTACACATACAGGCGATTCCATCGTTGTTGCACCTTCTCAGACGTTACCTGACGAGGAGTACCACATGCTTCGAAGCGCTGCTCTCAAGGTTATCAGGCATCTCGGCGTTGTAGGTGAATGTAACATACAATATGCTCTCAGCCCCAACTCCAAGGAATATTGTGTCATCGAAGTCAATGCTCGGCAAGATATCTCCTCCACTGTCTAAATTTAAACTTATGCATAATTTGTCACTATTTTTAGATTAAGCCGATCCAGGTATGTTTTTAAAAATGTGGCACTACGAATGCTTGTCTCAATAAATTGTCTAGCGCTCTCGCCTCAAAAGCTACTGGCTACCCGCTGGCATACACAGCTGCAAAAATTGCTCTCGGGCACACCCTTCCTGAACTTCCTAATGCCGTCACAAAGACGACGACTGCTTGTTTCGAGCCTTCTCTGGACTACATCGTGACCAAGATCCCCAAGTGGGATTTGGCCAAGTTTTCGTCTCAGGTCAACAGGGAAGTCGGTTCATCCATGAAATCCGTCGGTGAAGTCATGGCTATCGGTCGTACATTTGAAGAAAGTTTGCAAAAGGCCATTCGTCAAGTGGATCCCCGATGGAAAGGTTTCGAAGTGGTCATTGAGCCCGAAGATTTGGATACGGCCCTGAGCAAACCCACGGATATGAGACTGTTCGCAATTGCCTATGCTATGTTCCGCAAGAACTACACCGTCGACCGCCTTCATGATCTCACTAAGATTGACAAAGTATACTTCCCTCACTCTCTTTGCAGAATTTGTTCTGACAACAATTCATCAGTGGTACTTGTACAAAATTGATAATATCGTTCAGACTCACCGCGCCCTGAAAGCTGCTGGATCCATTGAAAGCGTTGACCACGAACTAATGCAACGAGCAAAGCGTATGGGTTTCGCTGATGCCCAAATCGCCGACATCACTGGATCTAAAGAAGACGTTGTCCGCGCTCACCGTAAATCGCTCGGTATCACGCCGTTTGTCAAACGTATCGATACCCTCGCAGCTGAATACCCCGCGCACACTAACTACCTTTATACGACTTACAATGCGTCCGAGCACGATGTCAAATTTGATGAACATGGGACTATGGTTCTCGGAAGTGGGGTTTACCGCATCGGAAGCAGCGTTGAATTCGATTGGTGCGCTGTGACTTGTGCTCGTAAACTCCGCGATATGGGCAAGAGGACTATTATGATCAACTACAATCCAGAGACTGTTTCGACAGATTTCGACGAAGCTGATAGATTATACTTTGAGGAATTGGGATACGAGCGTGTGATGGATATTTACGAACTGGAAAACGCACAAGGCGTAATCGTCAGTGTTGGCGGTCAGTAAATACCCAACATCTAATATTTGTGCAATAGTTGACTTTTCTCTTATTTTAGGACAACTACCACAAAACATCGCACTTCGACTTAAGGAAAACGGCGTCAATGTTCTAGGCACTGATCCCAAGCAAATTGATACTGCTGAAGACCGTCATAAATTTTCATCTGTGCTTGACAAGATTGGTGTCGATCAGCCTGAGTGGACAGAAGCGACCTCGCTCGAAGCTGCCAAGGCGTTTGCCAACAAAGTTTCGTGAGTATAGCTATTGTTTCGACAATGAAGTTTGAGCATCCCATTGATGGTAATCCATCTAGATACCCTGTGCTGATCAGACCCTCTTATGTCCTATCGGGCGCTGCTATGAACGTTGTGTATGAAGAGTCGGCCCTCGAGTACAACCTTTCTGCTGCTGCGAACGTGTCTCCTCTGCACCCTGTCGTCATCACCAAGTTCATCGCTGACGCTCAAGAGATTGACGTTGATGCTGTAGCCCATCAGGGCCAGCTTATCGTCCATGCTGTTTCAGAACATGTCGAAAACGCTGGAGTCCACTCTGGGGATGCAACCCTAGTCTTACCGCCCTACTCTCTGCCTGAAGCTGATATGGGCCGCCTCAAAACCATCGCCGAAAAGGTTGCTGCTGCCTTCGAGATCTCTGGCCCATTCAATATGCAGATCATCAGAAAGCCGTCAGATGATCCAGGCAAGGAGGCAATTCTCAAAGTTATTGAGTGTAATCTCCGGGCTTCGCGTTCCTTCCCTTTCGTCTCCAAAGTACTTGGCCATAATTTCATCGATACTGCTACTGCCGCGATCGTCCACCAGGATGTTCCTGAGCCCATCGATCTCATGAAGCAGCCCCGGGATTACACGTCCATCAAGGTCGCCCAGTTCTCTTGGACCCGCCTCGGGGGAGCAGATCCATTCCTCGGTGTTGGTAAGTTACAAAATTTTTCCACCCGAGACCTTAGATACATTTGTTGACCGATACCGCCCAGAAATGGCCAGCACAGGTGAAGTCGCAAGCTTCGGCAAGGATATCCACGAAGCATACTGGGCGTCCCTCCTTAGTACCACAGGCTTCAAGGTACCTCGGGCAGGCTCAGGCGTCCTCATTGGTGGAGACATCACCAAGCCCGAGATGGCTTCCATCGCCAAACAACTGAGTGAACTTGGCTTCAAGCTCTACTGCTCTTCTCCAGTCGTCGAGGAGTTCTTGAACGACATTCCCTACGTCACGGCTAAGCGCATTTGGTTCCCCAAAACTGATAAGCGAAAGTTGCGTGAAGTCTTCGACGAGTTTGAGATCCAGAGCGTGTTCAACTTAGCTAAATCCCGAGGCCTCGACTTTGTTGACGAAGACTATGTCGCTCGCAGGTTAATTTTACTGCTTATGTTTGTTTACTCGTTTATTGACCACTGCCTTCAGGAATGCTGTTGACTTTGGGCTGCCACTGTTGAATAACGCCAAAACTGCGCAACTATTCGTTGAATCTCTAGCCAGGAAAATTCCCCAGGGTGGCTTGCGCAGATACGACGAAGGCCGAATCCCTTCGGAAGTCCGCTCATGGCGAGAATTTGTTGGGTACCGAGCATGAACATCACCAAAACTTTATTTGATCTAGGAACCAATACTAGATCTTATATCATCTAATTCGGAAATCAAAGGCTACTAAAGCCTGTGTATATCTATTGTAGAGGTACGCCCCAGACCCAGTAGCCTTAATTTCTTTGCATCCAGCATTCTGTGCTGTGTATAACACTGTTGAGGCATTTTCCTCTCGTCCTCGGGCCTTACTCTTTTGTCGTCAATGTTATTCTTTTTGGATCATCAAATGGGGATCTTCAACAGTCGGAAGTGACAGGGGTAAAACCTACTTCGTACGAGGTTCATAACTAAAATCACAATTCACATCCCAGCCAAGATTCTCTATGGCATTAAGTCTTGGGGCTTATATAACTCGTTTAAGTCCAATCTTTTGGCAGGGCCCAAACGTGATGCGTCTGTTTTGGATGGCCTTCGATCTACAGCGAACTTTTCGACGAGTTCGGCTTCCAGCTTGTCTTCTATGAGGTCCGCCACAAGCCGTCCTAAAACTGGAAGAAACTGGAAAGATCGTATCACGTTGTCTTTCAGTTTGAAGTGAGATGAGGAGGCATCTCACTTTATACGCATGCCCATTCCCAGCAGTTGCAAAGACGAGGGAGTCATCCTGTGGATAACGACTGACAATCCAATTCCCATCAGGAGAGTCGTTGTACCTTACATTTTGACATCGTAAGGTTCTACTTTTACACGACTCCGAGTCGGATTGCATATACTCACCAGCAAAGCCGGGTTGCAATGAAAGGCTTCTCTCCAAGATCCGGATATATCTTTCTCAAACATAGTCGGAGATCCTGGAGTGCAGGTTTTGGTATCAGCAATCCGTCGACGGGGTCTGAGGTTATCGTTCGAGGGATAGAGATCGAGCCGTTAGCTTCATCGAAGTGAGTATATCCAGCACAATGAATGGCGACTTTTACGACATTCCCTTCATTAGGCTATTGGAGGCGTCAAATCGATGTGCTAAACAAAAATTCTTAGGCAACCAACTAACAGGAAAAACATAAAAACCAGAGTTAAAGTCCAGCACCACTGGGCAATCTCTGTAAATATCAGCTTCAGATTGGGATAGTTGCAGCATTGCGACGCATTGCCTATTTTTCGACGATCAAACCTTTCAAGTTTGCCTTGAACACAAGCTTATTCGGTATTACTCACCCGGTGGCAAGGCATATCGATCCCAGGTTCAGGTCTGAGAAAGTGGATGGTGTCCAAGAACCAGACGCGATGATAACCAAGGCGGCTTCGAAAAGCCTACCGTCACTGCATTGAACCCCGGTTGTTCGACCATCCTGTCGGCAAACTTTGGTGACGTTCACTCCCGGAATTACCTGTCCTTTAAGAGTTATCACTCGATTGATTAGCATGGACAACCCTTGACCAGCATTGGCCCATCCGCCGTCACGGTTGATATATCCTGTGTATTGGTCAAAAGGCCCTATGGATACTTGAGAGGGGAAAACGGAGCGGATCGTGTCCCTGTTGTCCAGTACCTCGACAAAAGCACCTAATTCAATGTCGTTTCTGTACGACTTGTCCACGTATGTTTCTCCTTTCAAACCCGAAGACGACCCTAGAACCAAAACTCCGGACCTCAAAATGTATTTTTCTCAGCGCACGACTGAATGGAGTGTGGCAAAGACTTGACTTACTCATGATAACTGTCACCCCATTTCTCGTGTTCCTTCCATGATGATATAGCCTCACGCGCCAGCACGGCGTAAAACTTATCATCATACGAGCTTCTGACGACTGGTCAAGTCCGAATCCAAAAATGGGTGTTGAGTTTAGAATTGATGTCAGAACCAACAGAGCTAACTGACTGCGATTGAGATCGTTGCTGGCTGCATCTGGAGCTGGTAGGACGGTCGAACGATCGAGAACCGTGACATTCTTGTAGCCTCTTTGTAGAAGGTGGAAAGCAGTGGATACACCAAAGCAGCCCGCTCCAACAATCACGATTTTCTCGTCCTTTGAGAGGGTCATGTTGGCTTGGAATAGAATTTGAATTTTGAAAACGACTTTATCTCTAGATTCCCACACAATGTAAGAGTCACCGATCAGTCAAAACTGTTACAGCTATTTTCATAACGATAGATCCCTTGAGCTTTTTCGCGCTTAGGGTCCTTTTTGATGGTATCACCACAAAACAGTGCAACGAACTCCAGCCGCTGTTGCCGCCGACGTTTTCGAGTTAGCCGACCTCGAATATATTGTCAGATTTAAAGATACGACCAAACACGACATAAACACAGGAAAGTCGGAGGGATCTATCGTCACCTTGCTGAAAGCAAGGTCCCTCACCCCCCCTAAATTCACGTTTTAGGAAATACCAATGTTGCCATCACATCATCACATGTTCATGTTTACACTTGTTATTTTTACTACCCATCCATGTTCCTTCAAAGCTTGAATGTTGCCATCATTGATGCCTTTGTCCGTGTTGCTTTTACTGTCTATTGACTATTGACGTGTTTACACTTGTTATTTTTACTACCCATCCCCGTTCCTCAAAATCTCAAATGTTGGGATCATTGATGCCATCACCAGCAAACCGATCATTCAACTCAACTTACAATGTCAACGCTTGTGCCAATATGTTGCAGTGCCCGACACTCACCCATTGCAACGCCAACCGCGTTTAGGTAAGTTCTGAATGTTGAATTCTCCAGACATATTCTCACTTCTGGGGCTCTGACACACAGTACCCACTGGCTATTTCACGGTATCTATCGTTTTATATCAATGCATTTTATATACAACTTACCCTACTTTCCACCAGGAATGCACCTTGCGACCACTCGACGACGATATTGTCGTTCACATCATGCATCCCCTCCGCTCCTCTATCTGATTACTGGCCTTTTGACGACGACATCGTCGTGTAAGTCATGGAGTACACCTGCGCCGTCTTGTACCCCCTTTCACCCATCTCCCATCAAGCTTAACTGCTCCGCCCTCCTCGTATGCTAGTGTGTCTTTCGACAAGGAGATTGTTGTGCACGTTATGTGCGCGACTCCCTCTTGCCCACTTTCAATGGCCTCCTGTCTGAGACAGTGACCACGTTGAGCCCCAGGCGACTACCACTCCCCTGCAAACCGCTCCATACCCGCAACCGCTCCTCTACTCAGCTGATGCTGGTCATCATCGATTAGCGTTCGCAAGGCTGCTACATTCCATTTGCGGTTTTCACAGACCCGCGAGGCGCCGAGGCCCTTACGCATGTCACCAGGCATCCACTTGGTCGCATGTCATCCCCTACCTCCCATTATCCGCCTCTACGTTAACCGCCGTCCACGCCAATTTGCAATTCTTTTACCCCAGCCCAACGCCATGTCATTGCACCCAAAGCCGCTAACGAACTGTCCCAGCCCGCCTTACCCAACCAACACCATCCCCCAATCCTCACTCATAAATACCCACCCATGCAAAGCCACCAACTCGTGCCACGTCCCCGCACTTGTGTTCTCTTGCGAATGGTATCCCTTTAATCCCGACGACCAGCAGACGACCAGTTGCGGAGCATTCGTGAACGCTCGCGAAGCCACGACCACCGACCTGCAACCAACCTGCAACTGTCCACCACCCCAGTGCAACCAGCACGGCCATCATTAGGCTGCACACCGTCTTCCATAGTATTGTAGTCATAGTTGGTATGACAGGAAGAAATCTAATTCATAGCGGCGAACTTCAAATCTCCAAACATCTTATATGTAGAGGAAGACAAGCATTTTTTTGTCGTGAACTAACTCCTTCTGCAAGAAGACGTGCAGCTTGTATAGCTACCGGCGGCGGAAACTTCAATTTCAACGGCTACAACTTGTATATCTTACATTGCCTTGGACTTGGGTTCCTAAATTGACCTATAAATGTGTAAAATTTGCGATTCTTCACCATTTCCAGATATGTATCCATGATTGAAGCAAGGTGGTGGGTCGGCGCAAGACGACGCCTAGTTATGAAAATAGCTGTATATTCCAGAAACCCAGAATAGGCAAAATTGACGAAAATAGGATTGGTAGAGGTAAATGTAGAATTCCTGGTGAGAAAGTATGCCCAACTACAGTTGTGAAATACAGCTATACATATGTGCGAGAGATTGGGATTATTGTGATATATCTATAATTGCGATGGATTGAGTGTTACGATGTGCATGACGAAGAAAATGATATAAGTTATTAAAGTAGACGGATCCATTCAATGTACAAATGATATCAGAGAGACGAGAACAAGTTGACGATCGTGGATTGCATCTTTCCATCGCGAATAGCCTGTGAAAGTGTATTAAGCCAACAGTCCCAATCAACAGAAGCAAACGACTTACTTCGTGTATGAGTGATATATTCTGGCCGAGGGTGACGTCCTCAACGCCCAGACCATTTTCAAAGCGGTGATAATTTTCAGATCCGTGCATCTTTATGCCAAGAGTCAATCTGACGAATTCATAGACCGGACGAGTTTTGTTGAGATAGCGGCTGGCTGGAGCAGGTCCACGTTTCCCAGAGAGATAGGCCCCTCTGAGGTCGTCTAATAGAGAAGTCAGTCGCTCAGCCACACGTGAACGGAACGTCGGGATTGCAGTGAGGCCAGACGCAACCGAGTTCGTGTCGCAGAATGTGGGACCAGTGAAGAAGTCCAGAAGTACGGTGGAAGTAGATGCAGCAACTTTCTGCATCCTTTCTTTGGCGTCCATTGTGCTGGTCGAATCAAAAGCTTCATGTAATACTGAAGTAACTTCTGTTTTAATTTTTGCTGAATCATCTTCTGTTATAATAGACCCGAAGGCTGCAGAAAACTCTTCCGAAGAGATCTTCGCAAGACCTTGATGGAATTCGTGTTGAAGGGCCCTCAGATCCATTGCTACGAACAAGATTAGAATCAAAAAAAATATTCCAACTAGTTGAACAAACCTTGACAGATGGAATAGAGATACGCGGACATCAGTATCGAAAGCACTTCCAGAGAGTCAATGGTAGCCCGGGCAGAAATTAAAGCCAATGAGCTATAAATAGATCAGAATTGAACGATGAGATTCCAAACTGTGAACTTACTTGACAGCCTGGTTGTGCATTTCAGCGGATTGTATATGCGTAGATACGGGATTCGCCAAGTATCCAAGTTCAGCGACATAGGCAGCGGAGTTGATGTCAATGCCTTTGGCGTGATAATCAAGAGAGGGGTCAGTGGCAGCGAGGGAGGGTGGAAGACCGCGGTTCATCGTAGGGTTGATCAATTCAGCTAATTGCGAGAACATAAGTTTGCCGAGATGGTGAAGACTGAGCCGCGTCTTTTCCATGGCGTTGGTCACTGCCATCGCTTGGAAGTTGCCACCATTATGAACAGCACCGGTATCGCCGTCGATTAGGGGGTTATCGGTCGCTGAGAGACAAGTGAGTCACTGGGGAAAAGTGATAGATAGGGATGATGAACATACTCGAGTTACACTCAATTGTGAGCGTCTTGACTGACTGAAGGAGGTCCTCCACTTGAGGCCCGATGAACTGAGGTGCTGTGCGTAGGGGGTAACGATCTTGGCGGAGGGTACCCTCGTCCTCTTCTATTGTGACCTCCTTTTCGTGGGTAACCGCAAAAGTACTGCCTTCTAACAGATTCCAGATATTTTTGGCAGTTTCGATCTGTTAGACGGTGTAAACAAGAAAGTAGGATCAATGATAAATCCTACATACCTGTCCAGGGTGAGGCCGGGCGACGCAGTTGATGAAGGGGTCGAATGATGCCCGTGTTCCCGCAAGAGCCTCGGTACCCATAGCTGTTAAAACTTCAGCCAAAAGTGTGAGATGTACGGCCTCGTTCAGCGCCAGTGATCCAACTGATGCAGAGAAAGCGGTGCCGTTCAAGATTCCAAGGTGTTCCTTGCAGGCAAGGGGAATAGGTTCGATGCCATGCGCCTCAAGTGCCTTTCGGGACGAGACGATCTCGCGACCAGAGAAGGCCGCTGGACCATCGTATACCCTTATTGAAGGATTACCGACGAGGGTACCAGCAATATAAGAGAGCGGGGAGAGATCTGTTTGTGAAGCAGAATAAGATTGAGATAGGACAGGCGCAAGGATATGACTTACCTCCAGAGGCGGAGATAGATCCGCGTAGGGGGACAAGAGGCGTGATATTTGCTCGCAGGAGCTCGTTCATCTTTTCGATAAGCTCCCATCTGACACCGGAGTGACCTCGAATCAACGAATTCATGCGAATTAAGATAGCTCCTCGGACCCACGCTTCTGGCATGGCGGTCGAGCCGAGTGGATCTCGGAGGGGTAGCACGTCGAGAGGCTCTGTCGATGAAGGAAGAACACCACTGTGTTGCATCTGTAAGAGGGCGTGGCCTAGAAGGTTTGGCTGGTTAGTGCGTGTGTCGGCACTTCCCCCAAATCCTGTCGACACGCCGTATACGCTAAGGCCTCCATCGATTTTGTCGACGATTACTTTGCGGCCTTTCGCGATCTTGGCCTTCAAACTGGGAGATTCATCAAGCGTAACCGCCGCTTGGTATCTAGCTGCCGCTGTAACAGCCGAAATAGATAGTGTCTGTCCATCGACAACAACCTGTTTACCGTTCCTATACACAATCGTTAGACGGGGAAAAGTTAAAGAAGACACCACTTCAACTTACTTATAGGCTTCAAGCTCCTTAAAGGACCGGATAAATTCTGTAACGAGGGCTGTCCCCTGGGGTTGACGTTGAACTAACTTTGAAAGTGATCGCGTAGGTGGCGGTCGGGGGGTGGGGGTATTATTGAGGTGGACAGAAGTAAGTTGGACAACGCCCTCGTAAATGACATATCCTGAAGCGGAGGAGGCCCTGCGGTGAGTGGTTTTTGTTTCTGACGAAAGGATGGCCATTGCAATAGAGATAAGAATAGGATAAGCTGTGAGGACGAGACTTTGTAGGGTATCGAAGGAGGGTATTGGTGAGTCATTGGTGGCAGCCTGGGGGTATATATACCAATCACCAAGAAAAATATGGACGTCAAAAGTAGCAGCGGAAACCTGTTGAGTCCAAAGAGCGATCCGGGGATTCAACTCCGTCCAAATCTGGAATCCAACGATCAGTTTCAGCCTCCGTCGGATTCGTCCCACACCAGTAACAGTAACCATTCTTCCCCTTCCTTTCCTTATTTCTGTCCTATCCTCTTCCATTCTTCCTGTCCAGTTCCATCTATTACGGTCACTGCAACCTATCTACAGCTCTACTATCAACCACAACCCCAGATTGATTTTTTTTTCGACCCACACTATTTTGTGAGGCTGTACATACAGAGTCGCCTATTTTTGGCCACCGAGATATTCGTGTACAAAAACGATCATGTATCAGGCAAGCAAGCAGTGTTGACTACTTCGGGCCCTGCGTGTTCGACTCCTCGTTCCTTGCACAGCCGGTATGCATGACTCACCCTGGAATTCAACTGGGTAGGTTTAAAGGATTGAAACCAAGTGTGGATAGCACTAACTATTTTTTACTTCCAAAATAGACGTAGACTCGTTATCCGTTCCGCTAGTGCGAAACAACCCACTTGGTTATCGTTTCAGTAAATTCTTTCAACGCTAGTGGAAAGCCTAATGTCAATACTGAATTTCGATGTTCACAGACCCATATCCTCGAATTCCCTGCGGAATTCCGAGATAGTCCCGTCAAAAATGGATCAGCCAGAAGGGCATGGCTTTCGGAAGGTTATCCAGGAGCATTCCGATTGATTTCTGGAGACTACGGTTGTCGATTCTATGCCATGGTCTCTTGTTTGAAACGAAGTCCCTGTCCTAGAACCCGGCACCTACGGAATCATAGCGATAGAAGCTCAAGTTCAGAGGTCGGGCGATGGCCAATCCGACTGTCTAGGCACCTCGTGTACCTCCTCGTGTAGAGTACCGTAATCGTCGAAACTGATCATTACTTTTATCTTGAACATTCGTTCCTATTCAGTTATTTATATCCACAAGGGCCTCAACTGGAAATATCGTCGATTCGTCATACCTCTTCGAAGGCTCCATAGAGTACAAGGACCATCAACTTGAAATTTTTGGCTTTCGCCATAACGTCTCACTGGCACAGTGGCACCTCTGAGTTCACAGGTGTCATGTTGTATGCCTTTGGGCCGCTTGTCCGCTATATTGGGACCACGCCGGTTATCAACCAACCAACCAACCTTGCCATATAATTTTCTGTAAAATGTCAGTAAAACCTTGCAGCATGCTAGATCTCAGAGTTAGAGACCAATGGAGCTCTGCAAGAGTTAATAATCACAGCCCCATAAATTTGCAAAACAGTGATAGTAATTGGCCAACTTCTCAAGCTTGGAATTTAAGATGGAGGAAGTACTTAATTAATATCCGTGACATACGCTGATTACATGAGGGCTCGCACAAGTGGCTGTGCTAATTTTGTGCTTCTTCCTCTTGCCCTGATAGCCAGAAATTCTGACCTTCGGCAAGATGGTCTTATCTCTCCTCGTTTTCCTCAAACGCCGCTAAAATAGAGTTCTATAGGGAAGGGCAAAGAAATCCCGGAAGTTTGCAACCGTAAAACGCATGCTGAATCCCAATGATATTAGACTGTGAGGAAAAACATCTCATGTTATCAAAAGTTTGAACAGATCTTTGAGACAGTGCGCCTTCCCTAGGAAAGAAAATCAGCTGAAGCAAAAGAAAAAAGAGGAGGCTGAGAAAGCTCAGGCAGTTCGTAGAGTGTTCGTCCAAAATCTTTGAAGCTGCCCGACATTCAGAATATTGACTGCTTTCCAGCACACAGGTTGCCTCGTCATTATTTTTGCAACACAATACCGCTCTTGTGCCACCTTATCGTGTTCTTATCGATACCAATTTTATCAACTTCAGTCTTCAAAACAAGCTAGAGATGATAAGTGGGATGATGGACTGCCTGTATGCGAAATGTGAGCCACCCTCCGTTAGACACTTCATCATGTACTGAAACAATTTTTAGGTATACCCTGCGTCACTGATTGTGTGATGGCAGAGCTGGAAAAACTGGGCCACAGATATCGCGTGGCTCTCCGGTGAGTAAAAAAGCCAAACTTGATTACCATAACACTGCCTCCTGTAACTTGGGTTCCTGACTTTTGTCTTTTAATAGGGTGGCTCGCGACCCACGGTTTGAGCGTCTCCGCTGTTCGCATTCTGGCACATACGCGGATGATTGCCTGGTCCAGCGAGTAACGGCACACAAATGCTATATCGTCGCGACATGTGATAGGGAACTGCGCCGTCGGATTCGACAAATTCCGGGTGTACCACTGATGTACATTGTGAAAAGGCGGTATGCTATTGAGCGCTTGCCAGACCAAGGCGCTCCAAGCTGAAGTCTTCCTTTTCTGATCATTTTGTTGGTTTCACTGTTGTAACACCGGCCACGCAGTTCATCTTTATTTTTATAGTAGGTCGGTAGATTTTTTCGAGGTTGCCATATTTGGTGCAGAATTTTCTCGGAATACTCACAACTTGGATAGACATTGACACCTTTAATCACCCGATGCCATCCAGGCAGGCATACCAGCCAGGAGCCTGTTGACAAACCTTGTAATCGTCACGGTCAAAGTAGCAACGACGGCTGATTTTATGATCTTGGGATGCGCTGACGTCCTTCGGCTTGGTATTAATTAATAAGGGTTGTGGCTATTATTGGCGCGAAATGTCATAACCTGGCATCGTCACCGAACATCCGACAGCAGGTTTCCTGGATGGAGTTGTCCAGCTTTCGCGTCGCGTGGCTATAAGGTAATGAATCCTGGATTCTGTTCTGTCACTTGATATGTATCTATGAAATTGTAGAGGGCTAGTTGACTCATTCAGATGCTGTGATGACGGTTCCGTATCGTGGGTGTATTATCACTCAACTCTGCGCGTTAAATTCAGAGTTTTCGCAGCCAGAGATAGCGCTTAACCATCGACCATTTCTCGGATCTCGAAATAAGGATGTGTTCGTCATTGTATATGGGTGGTAGGGATCTATGAGACTCTGACTTGTTCAGGTCATCATCATTCAAGATCATCTGAAATAGACAAGGTTTCAATGCGGACGACGGAATGCTTCTATTCGAACTACTAGCTGTGGTTTACTCACATAATTTTAAGACACAATTTTGCCCAGTGGTTGTCAGTTTTCTGTGGTAGTGCCGCGCTTATGTAATGGAACATAGACACGTCAATAAATCAAAATAACACGTCTTTACTTTCATTAGAACGCGTTCGGATTTAGAGGACATTGAACTTGAACTTGAAAACCTCACATCGACAATGCTAAACGAAGACATCTTGCCGGAGACCTACAAGTACTTCTGGTCGCCAGACTCAGACCTTCCATTAAAGGATTTCCTAACAAAGGTAAGGAATCACGCTGATGCGGGGCTAGATATGGAATCGCCAAGAATGTTGACAACATTACAGTTCAAACCGTCCATGGTCCAAAATGATGGGACGAAACCTGTGAGTGCTGTGCATTTTGTAGAGGTCAAAAATTTTATTGTTATTCCAGTGGATTTGGGTTCGCGGATCCACGCCGATCAAGGAGGATTCTGGCGTCGATGAAGCGACGAAAGAGGCAGCCAAGCTGCGTGAGTCTAATTTATGGAGGTCTTTTTACTAGCTTCAAGTTTTATCTAGTAAAAGAAGTGGCGGACAAAATTGAAACCATCAAGGTTGACTGGATAAATTTTCAGATAATTTATTTGGTCTCACAATTATTATGAACTTCTAGAACGATGAGTCTGTCCCTCTCCGCTCGAACAAGAAAACTGGCACTAAAAGTAAGAAAGAAGTGCGAGAACAGGTAAATCTAAACATACCTTCCAAAATGATTTATTGTTTGACAAACTCTCTTATATAAGGTTCAAGCCGAAGCAACCGGACAACTCAAGGAAATATCAGTCAGATATGGCTACGTCGGTGGGAAATGGTAGGCCTTTGATCCCTCTTCAATTTATGGGACGCTTACTATCATTTCTCTGAACAGGTTGATTTTTACATCAGCAGAAAAGGTGGATCAAATTTGGTCTGGTATTGCATGTCCGTTGCTTTGATAGTGATGCCCGAGCGACTTCTGTCTAATCAACAAATATAGCTTCATTAGTATCAGGTCCCCTACACGATACCTCCGCTTTCCTGGCCAAGGTTTCAACCTCATCGCAGGATGACAACCCCAATGCCCAACATCTAATATGCATCTACTTACCTGATGTCTACAACAAAGCTAAAGTAACTGAGGTAACTCCATCCAGTTTCGTTGATTGATATCGATGAACTGACTGTTTTGTGTCATGGCAGGTAATGAAGGTGCTGTTGCGAAATCATGGTGTCAACCTGAGCGGCGTCAAATCGGATTTGTACACGGCCATCGGTAAGTAAAGGAAAATGTTTTAGTTTGTTGGAAGCCACTGAATATGCAATCTTGTAGGACTCGACAGCAAGCATGCCAGTGGTATTCCGTCCACAGTGAGTCACCTTTGGGAGTGAAGGTAATAGAAACTCATTTATGTGACTTTCAGATTTGGAAGAATGCTGCCATTCTGTCTGAGAAGGAGTCGAAGGTCAGACTGGCATTGTATTATGTGGTGCTCCTTGTGCCTCAATCGTTTTGCAGGAATTGAAAGACGCATATTTTGCTGACCTTGCTGTAAAAAAGGCTGTATCCTCTGACGAGAAAACTACTACAGAACCTGATGCTACTTCTGCCACGAAGATGGAAAAGAATGACTCTGGGCTATCCAATAAGGCTAAGGTGAAACCAAAACTCAAAAGGAAAGCAGAGGATGATCCCTTTGCTTCTGATGATGATCACAAGACATCTTCCTCCAAACCCAAATCTATAGGTTCTAAATGTGCCCAGGTAGCTGATGCCAAGAACGAGGGGGAGCAGCCAAAAAAGAAAGTTGCCAGACAATAGTTCTCCCTGTTCTGCCCTTAGACATATATCTGTGTTACTCAAAATGCTTTCCAATATCTCCATATTATTGAACTGTGACTGTGGATTTCAGAGTGCAGGATTACATGCTATTTGGGGAGAAGTATCAAGACATGGATAGGGAACTATTTTACTTTGAGTGCAAAACTTATACAATTAAGTAGTTGACTGCTGTGGTGTAAAGGGCTCTGGAGCAGTCAAGTGTGCTCTTAGCCGTTTTGATTCCCGCTGGTCGCCATCATCTGCCGCCGTTGTGAACACCTCGCTAGTTCTTGTTCTTTTCAAACCACGCATTGCCCCTGACCTGCGGCGTTTTCGGGAGGATGACGGTTCAGCGTCAGAAAGGTCTTCATGCTCATCATCAGGTTGATAAGTATGATCGAGCTTCTTTCTGCGTCTGCTTTTCTCCTTCTTCCTTGTTGACTGAACAGGAGGGCCCATTAGACCGAGCTCACTTGGAGGAGTGAGTCGCGGTCGCTTAGCAGGTTCATCACCGTCGCTTGACTCCGATTCATGCTCGGATGACGCAGCTGTTGAACCTTTTTCAGAATCAACGACTTTACGAAGGGCCGATAAAGATGTCGAAGTCGAATCCGCAACAGATGGTGGTGTCCTATTCGAAGCTGGTGAGCGTATGGATGCTGAATAACCCGGAGAACCCGCGTAACTCGAGGAATCTCCAGAGGCTCTGGCCATTGCTGATCGCTCCGCTTTGCGAACCCACAGTTTACGGTGTACCTCCTCTCCTGGCTGAGGAAGATAAAATACCTCTTGTTCACGTAGGATGTCCAACCCTACAAGTTGCCTCATAACACCTATGAGATTGAGGTTGAAGCCCAATGACTCGATATCGTTGACCATTCTTTGGCTATCCTCTTGTGTTGCATCGCCGTGGTCCTCGATTTCCTCTTCCGCCATCAACTCTTTGTCATTGAGAGAACATCCAGGGACAAGGAAACAGACACGAGGGCCACCTTCTTCTTTCGGCAAACTAATTCGGTGATATCGGCATTGAGAGCGAGTAGAACGAGTGACAGGCGTGTTTTTCGCAGATACTTGAGGAGTCGATTAGTGCAGGGCTCACTGATGATGAATTTTGAAGAGGTTTCGCAGAAGGCGGAGGTTGAGAAGATGGTGTTTGAGGGATGTTTGAAGATGCGGCTGGAACAAGTTTTGCAGATAGAATGGGAGATTTCGGAACAGCGACGGGATGGACCGCATTCGTTGGGGTAGATGCGGAAGCCAAAGCGGAAGCCAAAGGTGTGATAACACTGGGCTGTTCAGGGACATGATGTGCAGAGGGAAGCTCGGACTTTCGAGTTTGAGCCCGTGGGGCCAAACTTTGGCTCAATTTTTGAGCAAGTGCTTTTCGCTTTTGTCCATGAGCATGAAAGAGTGTCACCGGAGGAGGCGGGGGAGGAGGGGGGGGAGGAAGAGGAGTCGCGGGAACCGAAGATTGAGGCGGCAGAGTGTTGGGCTTGTTGATTGTAGGTGATGGCTGACTAACGATAGAAATGTGGCTTCGGGCAGACGAAGCAATAGAAGAAGCGCGAGAGGTCGGTTGCAGCAACCTCAGAGTTGCGCTGGTCCCGGAACTGGCCTGACTCACTTGAGACGTCTCCGAGGGTGCCCGTTTTACAGGTTCATTCGCCTTGCCGTGTGTTCGTGGCTTGACGATAATAATTTCGTCACTCGTTGGCTCAGCAATGGCATTCTTCGTTTGGGATTTTCTCCGTTCAGATTTGGTGGGTTTTTTGCTCTTGCCTTTTTGAGATTTCACTGAGGATTCAGGTTTCTGGGAAGAGACTGGAGAAGGTTTCGCTTTCGCTTAGTTGACTGCTTAGAAGATCCGGTTTTCAGAGGTGGTGTATGTTCAGGGATGGCTGGCGTGGAAGTGGACGCAGCAATGCGGGAAATGGTTTGCCTACAAACAGAAATAAATTTAAAAGCAATAAAAGATAAAACAGAGTGCTCACTGTTTGCCAGTTTTATTATATCCGGCCAACAGTACCTGTTCTATGGGGTGCTGAAGTTTAATGCCATCGACATCAGTATCTTCGGCTGGTTTTTCAAGGGTAGAGTTAGATGAGATAGAATTATCCTGTCCCGTGTCTTCCTCCGATGCCTCTTCGTGACCAAGGTACACTGCATCAATAGGGGTGGAGAGGCTGTATGGATATGGGTCTGACATCAAAATGGGATGCGTTGTTTTTCGGGTAACAGGTATTCTCATTGAAAGAATAGGTGCTCGATATGGCGGTGAGGTGAGCAGGGAGTCAGTCGCAGAACTGTTTGCAGAAGCATTACGCTGACTTGCAAGCTGTACTTCGCCGAATACGTCTTCCTCGATAACACTTGTGGGTTCAACACCAACTCTCAAAGGAAGGGGCACGGTTGGAAAGGATGACTCAGCCGTTGCAGCCTGGCCGCCTTTCAGGTTGGAAGTCGTCATAGATTGAAGCAGAACATCTTCCTGGCCGTGGGAGACATCTAGTGATGTCCTAGGCCCAAACAAAGCTTCAGCTAAGGATGTCAGTATACGACTATGCATATCTTCTTGAGGTAGCTCACATGGAGCGGTATTTACGGAAAATTCGGCAGCTGTAAATAACCCGCCAGCCTGTGTCGAGGTCTCGGGATTGTCATTGTAGTCCTGCTGACTGGGTTGTTCGAGCGTCGTGGACTGGGGAATAGAGGGCAAACCAGGAGCGCTTCCTGAAGCGGGTCGAGGCGCCGAAACTGGGTTGAGGTTCAAGCTTGGGGTACCAGGTTTAGCGCTGATGTTCCATTGGAGGGATGGGGAAGAAACCGTCCACAGGGTCTGGAACATTTGGGTTTGGGGTGATAGTCATAGGCGGTTGGTCCGGAGATGGAACAAGCATATCCGTGATAGAATCAGATACATGAGTTTCTGTTGGATCGTTATGATGCGTAAGTCGCGGTATGCCTTCTTCAAATATCTGTTCAATCGAGGACACAGTGTCACCATGTGCAGACAGCTCTTGGTTTGTCTCCGCAGTTGAAATATGACCATTGTCTTGACCGCTTGAGCAAGACTCGTAGAAGGCAGCAGCCTCTTCTGGACCAACACTGACCACTCCAATACTCATTTCGCGGTCCGCCGGTTCCTGCAGAAAATTTGAGGTCGCATCCGACAAACTTACACAGTAAGGCACACCTCAGTTAAACGCCCATCTGTCCTCGGTTCTTCAAATTCATACCGCTGAGTTGCTTCATCCCATGTGTCCAACATTTCACTCGAGTCCTTTATCGACACCAAGGATACGGCGTCATCCATACCGTCGTACTCACCTTCAGCGTCCTCATCCGTCCAGCTGTCAATCTCGTCCACGATATAATCAGAAGTCTTGAAAATGGAGGTATTCATCTCAATCCCCATCTCGGTCGCATTTGCTTGGACGGGTTGGAGTATACCAGCATCTTCATTGACCTCCTCCATCTCCACAACGTGCCTTGGAGACTTAATGACGGTTGAAGGGGCGTCCCCTTCAACTATTGGAGGTAAGGGAACATAACGGGTCTTCTCAGAGGGAGGTGTTGGAAGTTGATCATGAGGTTGCAACTGGCTAGGGACAGTCGAAGTAGAAGCAATTAGATGAATTGGGGCGTGTTGTGTCGCTTCTTGATCAAGGTGGGCAATAGACACATTATCATTTCCTGGGCTTGGTCCAGTGTTAACAACATTAGAGGTGGATTGATTCACGTCCAGTTTCGAATCTGCTAGGCCTTTGAAGAAACTATTAGGAAGATTCCCGGTTTTTACTTGGGAAAAAGTGAGCACACCAGAAACACTTGCTGCCAAGACTGCAGGACCAGACTGTTGAGAGTCAGGGCCGATTTCAGATATCCTAAGGGTCTTAGTATCGTGGGTTTCAGCTCTTAAAACTTCGTTGACATTGGTCACTGGCTTGTCTGTAATCGGATCTTCACCTGTTTGATGTTCGGCGTCAGATTCACAATCAGCCGTTATGATATCCTCCTCTGCTGTTGGAGGAAGGCTTTCGGCCGGCCCGTCAGCAAGAACGTCGGAATCAATGGGTTCCCGGGCAGGCTTTTCATTTACAGTAACGTCTGATGCATTCTCTGGTTCGATGACTTCAGCAGGCAACAGGACGACTGCATAATCGACTTGTGTTTGATAAACGTATTCGCTGGCGGTGTCGACCTCGATTGTATCCTTGTTTTCGGCAGCCCCGGCGGAATGAGATGGTGAAGAGGTTTCCACAATGGGCGGTTCCTCTAATACAAAAGAGTTAATGTCGAGACAAAATGAAAAAGAATAAAAAGAGGGGGAACCTTGACGTTTCGGTTCAGCGCCAGCCTCTGGAAGCCCACGTGCAAGGCTTGATCTTGCAGATGGGATCTGGTCCTGCGTCTCGTCGACGCATTCTACACGGACGCCAGAAACAACTTTTTCATTTTCAGCAGACAAGGCGACTGGTGCCACGACGACGTCGTCAGTGAATTGACTGACTTCTTGAAGCATTTCCTCGGGCTCTGGATACATCAAGGACATAGCGTCGTCATCAATAAAGTCCCCTGTAGCACCCTGTTCTAGTTCGTCGTCTGAATCATAGATGCTGATAAACTCTGCATCTGTAGGAATAGGCAAATTGTGTCGCAAACCAGCAGGAACGTAGTAATTAGGAGCCGGCTGAATGTCATCTTCCTCTTGATAGGAAGAGTTGTCAGCGAAAGAAGCGCGTTCCTCGCTTTGATTTGGAGTGAGAACACCTGGAGTCAAGAAGTTGTCGATGTCGTCCTCCACATCGCCACTGCCTAACAGGAGAGAAGGATCTACCTGGTGACCGGGCATTGTGCGTACATCACCTCCAGAATAGAAGTCTTCAGCAAATGTTTGCGGTCCACTCCAGGGATCCGGTAGCTCAAGGGGAGGCTGACTTTCCTCACAATGACTGAACGCTAAAAAAGACGAGTTGGATAAATCCAATGCCCGCAGCGGGAAAAAATGACGTACAAGTGTCCTCATCCATGGGCTGCGCCGTCTTAGAATCGTCAACTTTTACAATGACACCTGCCCTGGGCTCTTCGATGTAATCAACATCTGTGGCTCCAAGATAGTGAGCAGTAACCGTCCCGTTTGACGGAATGCGAATACTGCCTCCTGTATATAAATCTTCGGCGTATGTGTTTGGAGCTTCCCATGGGTCTGGAAGATCAACCTCCAACAAGGCCTTCCCGTGTTGAGGTGGGAAGGCTAAAGACAATGAGCTTCTTTCAATCTCAAACGGCACGTTAAACTCACAAGTGTCCTCATCCATAGGCTGGGCGGTGTCAGTGTCTACAACTTGGTCTCGTCCATTTATGTCGAAGTCTTCGACGTCTATCGGCCCGAGATGATGGGCTTTTTGCTTTGTGTCTGGCAAGACAATTGTCGGAGGATCTGACAAATTATCAGAACTTTTGACGAGTATTGCTTCCATCGGAGGTGGGGAATGTTGGGGAGAGGAGACTAAATGTCAACGTCAACTCGGGAGGCCTTGAATAACAAAGAAATGCAACTTACAGGTTGCTTCCCCGTGAGATAATACTTCGTCTTTTCCATTGGACACGTTCGCCTCTGGTTCTTCCTCCTCTTCTTCGTGGACCACTCCATCCCTCATATATGTCATCTCGAGGACGCCGAATGAGACTATATCGAGGAAGGATAAACTTTGAGGCGTCCAACTGGTAGGTTTCTTCGTCTTCATCTTCGTCTTCATCAAATTCGTCGGAAGCTTCTTCCAGTGGACTTTGCCGCCTTCGGTCCTCTTCGTCTTCAAAAGATCTCTCTTTGAGTTCTCGAGGGACGGCAGGTTCCTTGGCATCATCATCAGAAATGATCTCTATGACTTCATCAGATCCCAATTGTCCTGGATCCACCGAATCCTCCTCATCTCCTTCATTGTCGTCGTCATCCTGTTCATCGTATTCTCGATATTTACTTCCTTGTTCTTCATAGTATCCGTCCTCTTCCGCTTGGTCTTCTTCCTCTCCATATTCTTCCTCCCTGACCGGATGTCTTTTCTTTGAAATTTTTGGGGAAGGAATGGGTTGCGAAGAGCTCTGACCTCTTTCCCAATCATATTCCTCTTCATCATCTTCCGATTGATACTGAGACTCCTCATCCGCTTCGTTTGAGCCTTCATCGTGCACCATAGAAAGCTCGACTTCCTCTACATCTTCTTCGTCAGATGATAAAATTTCGATAGGCTGCACGCCATCTCCTTTGCCAAGCCCAGGACCTTCTCTGGGGTCGCGTGCCTTGCCTTTAGCACGACGCGACTTGATTTCAGCAAAAGAGTCATCGTGTAGTTCATCGTCGTCGCTTTCTTGTAAACCGAGTCGATAAGATCCAGGGTCTGCTTCTACAGCTTCTGAGCGCTTTGTCGGCTCCTCCTTCTCTCCGTCATCTTGACCAAGAGCACGTCTGAGGGCACCTGTAATGCCACCAATCCACGCGTCAAACTCGGGTTGGGTAAACTTATCGTAGGGGTTCCGAATTGGCGGACGAATGGATTTCACATTCGAGAAAGTATACGGCGACACGGAGGGTGGGGTAGGACGCGGGGCAGTGGGTCCGCGAGGAGTGTAATGGTATGGCGTCGACATTTCTATGCCAAACAGCAAGGGTTACTACAAAAAAAGCTGTGGAAAATCCCTGTTGAGAAACCCGCCTTTTGAGGGTGAAATATATGCAGCCAGGGTGATATAACGTCGCAAGGACGAAGGCAACTTTTCAAGCAAAGAAGTGTGAGCATGGTGATGACCAAACTTTTCTCACACACCATATTGAGTAATGTGCCATCGTGCAACAGAACGAGCACGATTTCTGCCAGTCAACAGAAAAATACACATTTTCTTCTATACGTCACTAAGTTGCGAAGTACAGTCCTTGTTTTTTAGGCTTCTTAAATTCCGGACCATAGGATCATGTGTCTTACAAAGAGTGAATCACCAGCCTCCGCTTTGCGAGGAATCCAGTCTATCCAGAGCAGCAAGCGCCATAGCCATCCACATTCGACATTCCATGGGAATTTGGGACGTCTTCCACCATTTTCAACTGATTTCTCATTTGGAAATTGGAACTTAAGGATTGCCAGTCAATTGCCAGTCACAGTTCCACAGCGGAGTACATCCAAATTAGTGTTGCTTCTACCCTGCGCCTGTGTTCGGCACTTGACGCAACGGCAAGTCTTCTAATACTCTGCAATTCAAATCAACTATCGTGGGTTATTCTTTGACCACAACCACCTCATTGGGATGTATTCTTTATTGTCCCTATAACGCCCTAACCATGGCCGTTCATCTGAGTGCCCGGATTGACACGAATGGCGTTCAGCAACTGTTCGATATCAGCCACAGCCTAGCGCCTCGCGCCGTTGGGATCCAGGTCCTTGTTATGACTGTTTTATCTGTGAGTTGCACTTTTTGTAGCTGTCTGGTTCCGAGTCCTATCTCAGGGTATTGCCGAAGATTTTAACTATCCTTGTATTCAATGTATTACGATCAAGTAACAAGGTAGCTCACCGTTTGTCAGCCTTGTAGCTGGCCGATGCTAACTGAAATGCAGATTGTTTACGAACCAAAGGTTAAATACCACGCAGCAAATAAAAATCCCCCTCGAATCTCAGAATCCTTCTGCGGTTGGATCCCGCCGCTGTTGCACAATCACGAATCGGAGCTGTTGGGTAAGATTGGCCTAGACGCTGTCGCCTTTCTCAGATTTCTCCGCCTATTGCGATGGCTCTTTAGCTTCGTTGCATTAGTGGCTTGTGGAGGACTCATTCCACTTGACTTCTTATACACACTCTCCATCAAACCGAACCAATACGACCTTTTAAGTGCGATGTCCATTCAATATGTTCAAGGCGTCCGACTTTACGCCCATATTGGCGCTACATACCTTTTCACTTTCTCTCTTATGATTCTTGTTCACCACCACTGGCGCGCTATGTATCGCTTACGCAATGAATGGTTCCGATCATCCGAATACCAGCGTTTGTTTTACGCACGAACACTTTGTGTTACCAACATCCCACCAAGATTTCAATCGGATGCTGGCCTTTACAAGATTTTTACTGGAATGCAACTACCTTACCCCGTCACGTCGGTCCACATCGGTCGACGAGTAGGAGCACTTCCAGAGTTGATCGAGCAGCATAATGAGGCAGTTAAACAGCTGGAGGAACTGCTTGTACGGTACGCCAAAAAAAATGAAATTGAAGCTCAGCGGCCTACTATCGTGGTGGGTGGATCCTGTGGACTAGGGGGAACGCGAAAGGACGCGATTCAATATTATACGTGGGTTTATATATTGTTTTCTGCCCCCTGGTCCTAATGGAAAGGCTTCACCATTACAGCTCCAAGCTAAAAAACACAGAAGCGGCGGTTCAACAGTATCGTGCTCAGCTGGACATGCAACAAGTCGAAAACTATGGTTTTGCAACAATGTCTTCCATTCCATTTGCTCATGCCGCTGCCGTCGACCTAAGAGGGGAGCATCCCAAAGGCCTGACGATCAAACTCGCTCCAAACCCAAAGGATATCGTAAGTTGTACATGCAATCCGTATTAGGTCGTATTTACCTTCGTCTAGTTTTGGAAGAACCTGGGTCTCTCAAAAGGGAGTCGACAATTTCGAAGGCTGACAGGTTTCGTCTTGCTTCAAGTGTTTTGTTTGCTCAGCCTCGTACCTTTATTTCCAGTAGCATCTTTGGCCAATCTTGACGCTGTAAACCTTTCTTTTCCCTCGTCGCCTTCTACTTATCAGAAATTAGCTTGCAGCATCAGGTTATATACCCTTTCTCAAGGCATGGTCAATTGCTTCACCTATTACATATACGTTGGTTTCTGGAGCCGTTCCTCCTGCCATTGCATCTTTTTTCGGCTACTTTTTGCCCCGTCTGATGCGTTGGCTGTCTAAGTATATGGGTGCAACGACCCATTCGGGTCTTGATAGGATTGTCATTGCTAGATATTTCGCCTTTTTAGTCATCAGCCAACTCATCGTTTTCACCGTACTGGGAGTGCTATTTAGTGAGTCTTTTGCCATGTCTCCTGATTTGCCTTGACGACGATTTTGGCGGACAGATTCCATTTTAGAAATCATCGACGCTATACAAAGTCAGGGAGCAAGCTTGCACACTGTTCTCGATAATCTTGATAGTACGAGTGATTCTGACTGCAATGTGCTTCGCAACAAAACTCATCACATCACATATAGAACTTCCGGGTAGACTTACAAGAACATATGTCAATCAATCGTCATTTTGGCTGAAATGGTTTCCGTACGTATACCCCCAGGGATGCACATCGAGGTCTTACACGCGGATAGCATGCAGGGGTTCCTTATTATATTTGATATGGTTCAGCTTTTCGATTTGATCTGGCTATCATTCAGAGCGCGGTTCGTCACTTCATAGAAAAGTCAATGGCCACAGAAGCCTGAAACGAGGTTAGGATCTACGGACGTACTCCCAGAGATACTCGCGAATACACCAAACCCCCTGTATTCGACTACGCCATTCATTAGTAAGGCCTAGCTTTTTCGCAAATGCCAAGAAACTAATTCCGTTTTCGCTTTAGCTCCAACCTCGTAAGCCGTAAACAGTTCTGCACATTGGCGTTGACTAATTTTTGCAAGTTATTTATGGCTGGTGTCGGGTTGCTTTTTGCACCTCTAGCCCCTCTTGTTACTTTGGCTGCCGCTGTGGTTTTTTGGCTCTGCTCTTGGGTCTATAAATATCAACTTATGTTTGTATTCGTTACTCGTGTAGAAACGGGTGGAGTAAGCATGTTCTAGAATTGTTGATTTCTTACTAATATTCTTTTTTAGAGATCTTGGAATGTAGTGGTAAACCGAGTCCTTTTTTCCGCGATGTTCATGCAGGCGGTGTTGATATTAAGTCTGTTTCAAGTCTACAAATCAAAATTTACTCCCTGTATTGACTATTTTTGGTGTAGCTATTGCCCTACAAGTACAGTTCAAGTCTCTGCAATTCATGGCGTCTATTCCGCCATTGCTAGGCCTTCTCTTCTTTAAGCATTACCTTAACAGAAGGTTCGCAAACGATTTTCAATATTATACCGAGATATGAAGAACTTTCGCGGTCCATCGTGCACTCGGAGGAGTCGGATATTGGAGAGAATAAGCTTGAACAACGCTATGGCCATCCTGCTTTGCAAACAAAACTGTTTACTCCTATGATCCATTCGCGGACTATGTCATTGTTGCGGCGGATCTACAAAGGCAAGAAGAGCTGCACTGGCAAGGTTCGGTCCCGCGGAATTGGGAATATTTCAGACATAGCAAAGACTATGGAAGATAACGAGGTAATAGAAGGAGTCGTGTTTGCTCCTGTACACGAGGTCAGTCTCGCGTAAATAAAGTTTTCCGGATCAGTGTTTGACAAGTTTTTACTATTCTTTGCAGGATCAACTCGAGTACGACCCCGAGTTGTACAGAAGGGACAGAGAAGAAGTCGATCACGATTTTGACTCAGTGACTTCGACGTCATCAAGTGACAATCATTCATTTGCTGCCCCTCGTCAATTACCCCCTCGTGAACACCCTCCACTAG
The DNA here is from genome assembly GCA_023014345.1 of Galerina sulciceps. Taxonomy (NCBI): domain Eukaryota; kingdom Fungi; phylum Basidiomycota; class Agaricomycetes; order Agaricales; family Galerinaceae; genus Galerina; species Galerina sulciceps. Next base: position 306,254 of record JAEDXJ010000061.1, read on the forward strand.
ATGCAGCATTGCACAGAGGAGTTGGACATGAAACGTACCACCCTGAACATCCACCAATTCCGGACGATATTATTGGCTCACTCCGCAGAGTACCATTCCGGCGGCACGATCTACGGGCTTCGTCGTCCTCTGCTGCGCCCTCCCATCAAATAACTGATACCAACGTCACCAATACCTCATGGTTACAACATGACCGTGAGCGACGCAATCAGTCTAGGGAGGCCAACAGAAGTCAACGACACCCTGATGTTCATGCCTCCCCAGATATTCCCGATAATGCCCGCTCACACCTTCGTCGCGATTATCGAAAGTCGACATCTCGAACACAGCAGCATTCCATGGATCTACATTACCACCATTCTGACCTTAGGCAAGTAGCGCAGAATGCAGACCCCTCTGTCAGTATTACGCGTCCCGGTCAGATATCAAAAACTCGTGAAACAGCGCATCGTTAACAATCCACACATTTTCTTCAAACTTAACTCATTATAAGTCTGTGTAAACGAATCTCCAACGAATTTCATGATCAACACCCATTCAATGATTCCAATCGAATCGGAATAACTTCGACAATCACATCAGGTGATTCAAATCGCGACCAGTCACATCACGTCCAGGTCTCCTCGTTCAGTTGGCTCACAGTTTCCAACTCTTACCTTTCCTAGCGAACTTCAGCCTTTGCGAAATTGGTCGAAGCGGGATATAAGCTTAGGGCTAGACTGGCTGAAGAGGTTCAATTCATGGTATAAAGGCTATCATTGTACTTCTGATCAAGTCATCCAGCCGGGGCTTTTTTGAACCCCTTACTACGACTTCCAAACCTAAATTGTCATACCTTGGACAAGTGTCTGAGCCGCAACACGTCTACTAACCCGAGAGTGGTGTATCTGCCGAAGCTCGAACCAGTGAAACTATTCACGTACTAAATTCGTCGACAGCACTGTCCACCGTTGAGCGAGCTGAGCATTCCTGTAGTTCACTGGAGCAAGTTTCAAGCCTGGTGGTATTTTGCGTCGTTTGGAACTTGCGAACAACTGTTTGCCCATCTGGCGGCTAGTTCTCACCATGCAGAGAGTCCGAGTTACACTCTCGTCAATTGGCAGCTATGTACTGGCGATAAACGATTTCTTCCTCGCACCCCTTCCGAAGATCACTTCGTGCACTCAGCAGGTAACCCATGCCCATCTTGGGGTTAGATTTACGACTCGTCTGCAAGTTCAACGCAACCAAAAAGTCCTACGCGCCACCGTCTGTCAAAATCCCGGACTTGCACTTACACAGGGGGGTCGGGAAGTCAATTACATCCTTGACTCGGGAACTTGAACATTTTGAGCAGGGTTCGCTTCTGGCATGAGAGTTTAGTCAACAAACGTGAACTGGAACAATCAAGTTATATTCATCAATAACTACCGGTCCGCACTATGATGGCGCAGTGTCCACGCACAGCCTAGTGACTTCCTGAAGCGGTTTCGGAATTGGCTGGTACATGATATCTGCATGATGAACCAGCCTTTGAGGACGCAATTGCCAAAATAGGGGTCAACTCGCACTCAATTACCCCAACGATTGTCGATGACCGACGTACAATATTTTCAAAGAGTGATTATTATCTTTACGTACTTATGAATTACATGCACTGATAAATTCCGTGACGAGAGATGAGCCTGACCACTGTCAGAGGTCTCAGTCAACGATCAAGCATACAAGATGTGTCCATATCTCATCTTCACATTGGAAGTCCTAGAGCCAAGATCTTAGGTTTCTACTTATATGCGTTCGAACCTTTTGGGTGAAGTTATCGTCTGGAGGCGATCTACATAGTTGCATTTTGATTCGCATTCAGAAAAATATTCTCTTGCATTTGATGTTAATCCCGCACCCTGTGCAGTGTTAACATGCTCGCCGAGGGCGAGATTAACTGGCCACAAATTTTGGTAAGTTCGAATGACTGACAGAAAAACAGTGTACTTGCACACTAGCCGAACATCCAAGTCCGGCAACATAGCTTGCCTTTCGAATTGGAGCTCCTATGACAAATTGTGATTAATTTGAGAGCACCGTTTTATTCCCATAACTCTTCATCACAAAAGAAAATTAGCGCGTTCGATTCTGACAATAGTGGTTCGTCGCTGGTAAACTCATCGTGTGATTGATCATTGGAAACAAGGTGTGCAAAAAAATATCAGCTTAGTCTTGGCCGGGGACCATTTAGCCTTAAGATAGAACACGGCACCAAAGGCATGCTTTTCCAGTACCTTGAACATGTGAGCTTGAATTGGTGTCGCAAGTGACAGTGGTACCACAGTAATTCCTGTTCTCGATTCAATCTAAGCTACTGAATAAAAAAAATAAGAAAATGGCTGTAAGTGACTCAAGATTATGGTATATCTGTCCGTAGCATCCCTCTAATCATTAAACAGCACCAGGACATGTGAAGTGTCATAAAGAGCTATTTTGCGCTACCGTATCGGGCCTTGCGACCAATATCGAAGGGAATATATTTGTATTTTATCATGTGTCTTTGGCGGGGTATTTAGAAGACTACAACAGCCGATGAGCATTGAGGAAGAGACGTACTGGATTTGCCTGCGCATGGTCAGAGCGAAGAGGGTGAAGAAATACACCACGAGAATTGGCCAGTAAACAGGTACATCAAATACTTCAGAAAAAGTGCAAAACAGTGCAATTATGGTTGCACGAGTGGACGAAAGCCTAATTTATGGAGCTTCATTTGAATATGAACCTGACCAAGACAAAAATTCATGAAACTGACCAAAATTGCCACTCAGGAAGACGCCTGACGAAGGGCCGAAATTCGTCGTCCCGCTGGGAGGGCAGAGGGCTAATGGGGTCACCACCCTCTTCGATTTCATCCGCCATTAAGTCGTCTTGTAGGGATGGGTCAAACTTAGGTTGAAGGAAAGCAAGGAGAAGGTTTAGGAGGTAGATTGCGTGAGCATCTAAAGACGTAGTGGTGCAAGTGAGCAAAAGGAACGAAGCCAAAAAGATATAAAATAACCCACAACAAACTGGACAAGAAAACAGATACAGTCAGAGTAGGTTGCTTCCATCAAATTCAGGAAAAAAAACCCACCAATATACCACTATGCCAGGACATGTCAGAGATAAGTTCTCTGTCAAAATGTCGAATAGTCGACTCACCCCTTGAGCAAGTACTATCCGAAGTAAAAACAAAGACAATAGGCCAGCGCTGGCCAACCAACGATAGAGTACATGTGGCGTCCAACGGTCGAGAATTTGCTGGTATTGCCGCTGTATCTTGGAGTATTGAGCGCTAACGTTTTGGATTGGTGTAGGCTCAATTCCAGAGCCAGAGTCAGACATCATTATGGGCGTAACGGGCGTTGCTGGAAAGACGAGATGGGCGTTTGAGGGAACAGACGTCCTACGTATTGCAGAAGACGTGTAATTTTGCCAGGAACGGCGGCGCTTCAACTTATTTTAAAGCGGAGCTTAAACTCGGCCAATTACATATGGAAGCGGGAAGAGCCGGGCCGCTGCAGATGTCTTCCCTCGAGCTTGTTGCGCAATACGTTCTTGAGAATGTAAAAGTACAAGAGAAAAGGCCACTATTTATCGCTATACAGGGTCCACAAGGTTCTGGAAAATCATTCTTGTCTTCCCGTCTGCAGTCATACTTGGAAGCTCCACCTCATACCCTTAGAGTCGCTGTGCTGTCCATCGATGATCTCTATCTTCCCCATGATGATCTAGTTTCACTGGCCGCTTCTTATCCAGAAAACGTGCTTTGGCAAGGGCGGGGACAGCCTGGTACTCACGACATTGATCTAGGGGTGCAGATTCTTTCCGCGTTGAAGGAGGGCAACAGTGTTGTCGAGCTACCAAGGTTTGACAAAAGCATGTTTGAGGGCAAAGGCGACCGATTGCCTATAAATGGGACTGGACCGGTCGTGATCCAACCTCCTACGCTCGATGTTGTGATCCTTGAAGGCTGGTGTGTGGGATTCGAACCCATCTCTGACCTTGAAGTTCTATCACGGTGGAACGGCATTTGGAAGTTGGAGAGGGAGCGACTAGGGCTTGGGGAAGTTGAAATGGGTCGACTTGTTGATATCCAAGCCATAAATGACAAGTTACATTCGTACCTTCGACTATGGGCTTTCTTCGACGTGTTAATTCAGGTGAGGTGATTGCTATTCGTGAAACTTGAGCACACAATACTCACATGTACTAGCTGAAGTCGGAACCCCCAACTTCCAGTGATCTTTCACAATATGCTATCGTATACGAATGGCGCTTGGAACAGGAACACAATATGAAAGCTTGCAATGGAGGCCGGGGCATGTCAGATAACGCTGTCAAATCGTGAGTCTTTTTTCGACTTAAGTCTGGCTTTCAATCGATTCTTTACGCCAGATTTGTGGATCGCTACATACCAGGCTATGTTTTCTTTGGCGGTTTGCCAATTCAAAACAGGAATCAGCATCACTCCCTAACATCTTCAAGTAGACCGCTGAAAGGAATGACGTTGATTTTGGACAAGGCAAGGCAGGTCACTGGCATGACCTTATTCTAGAGTTCAAGAGTCAAAAGTCTTCGACCAAAGTCTGAAACAATTTATCCTCTTCCACTACAAATTATGGTTGTTGTCAACTCAGTGTACTTACACTGGTACCCCTGAGCCTCTGTCATGTGAGTCTGCAACTAGCAATCGCTTAAGAATTGATGAAGGATGGCTAAGATGCGCATCACAAACCAAGTCCCCAAAGCTCTTCAATCTAGCTTTCCCGCAGCTCAATTCCTTTGAAAAAATTGTCCCAGTTTGCTTGGGTGGTCATAGGTTGACCACACCTTCTCTGCATCCTCTTGTCCGATCATGAATGATCCATTATGGTATTGTTTAGGACAGGAGTCGTGTTATAAGGCCGAGTGAGTCAGACAACGATAAGATATGATACTTGCAGGACGAATATCTGTGGGTGGAACGAACTACAGTTATTCAGAATCTGGACAAATCCTCACCTGTACGGTGAAGAATGGGCAATCATCACTTTATAGTCCTCGTCTGCACAGCCTCATTCCCCGAGCAAAGTAGATGCTCACTTACATTGATCAATCAACGCTTCCTCTCACAAAATGTTTTATGGAGTCGAACTCGGTGCTGTGAGACTCAGGCTAGCCGGTCAGAGTGGTACTTATTCAGTGGAGTGTCGCCGATTATCACCGGAATGGAACGCGGCGCACGAGAACGCTGGAGTGGCGTATCTTTGTCTCCAAATGTAATTTTTAAATAACATCGTTTGTTTCCCGTCGTCACTTGGGCCAATTCCCGGGAGTCGGATAGGGTGGGAATGCGGTGATAGAGTAAACCTTTTGCACAAGTACTGCGGGGAAGGACTTGGGAAGGACCATGCTGTGTCGTTTCCAAGGAAGGCACTGCTGGACGTTCGAATCCACTCACAAGGATTTCAAGTTCAACAAAACTTTGAATGTTCTTGTGCAATAAAATCTTCTTTCCTTCCTCAATTCTGCTGATGCTCGCCGATATATCATGGGGACATTTTTGCAGCCCCGAGTCCACACGATTTCACCACTTTCAATATTCATTAAGTCGCTGACAATCTAAATTTTGGGACGCAAATATGTAGGACAAAGATTGAACTGGGAGCATAATGTCAAGTTTTCAGAAAATCTGTTTTGAAATGTTCAATGGGCAGGGGCCATGACATTGAGCCTGAGGTTCAACATTTATCCCCTGACCCAACTTGAATAAGACTTGAGTGAACAGTAATGGGGTGGTTTTTGATGAAACCCGTGTAGTTTATAGATAATTACTCAGATTGAACGCTTTTGTTGCATTAAATTTATAAAATTCCGGTTATAATTCACGCGAGAGTCGATTTAGGGAGAAAAGAATAGGTCGAGTGTTGGAGTATCAAAGGGATGTATCGCATAACGGTGCTATGACATGGTGGTAAAAGGTCAAGAGGAATTATCACGAAGGAGTTAGGGAACGCGAACTCCAACAACAACTTGGTCGACAAGTGCACACGTTTTGGCTACAGTTTTCTCGCTCTTGGTCTATAACCAAAATCCAACCGTCGGCATTTAGACAACGAGGAGAATCGCAAGCCTGAGGAAAGCTGAAAAACTTAAAGTTGAGGACAAACATTTTGCTCGCCTATAGTGTATAGTACCTGCATTTTTGGTCGCCCAGTTTCTGATTCTGGCTTTAGGGTCAGACGCGGACAATCGTTAGGCTCGATAATATGCAGCATACGAATTTGAATAACCTCGCCAGGAAGATTATTTAGAGCTAAGATTTTGATTTTCATAAGAATTGAAATCTGAATGATTTGAGAAATGCAGTTTAAACATTCCTGTGTCTAATGTTGACGCTGACGGACTCGCCCGGCATCCAGTCAATGTCATTGCACCAATACCTCGACACTGGACAGCTTTTCTGAATCTATTTTCGGTTTCATAGACTTTCTTGCGTAAGTGCCTAAAAGCTCCTAAAAGGCGCTGATCAAGTGATCGGCTAAGGTTTATCTGATAAATAAGGATCCCAGGATTTTACGATGTCTCCAGCTAACCATCACAATGTCGGCATACGGAGAGATAAAACGCGCCGTTGGTGTTGCGCCTCTCCCATCTACTGTTTGGACGCCTTCTAAATATGAGGACCTGGATACCGATCGATACATCTCCATCCACCATTTGACTCTTGCGAGCGCACGCACCTTGCCCGGTCTTCTCGAATATCTCGGCGTCATATTCTCCAAGGAAGTAGAAGACGGATTGACATATCCACAGGAAGGGGAGATGTCACAAACGACATTCGAGGCTTACTTCTTCGCAGCTGATGTTTTCGTCGGCATCGTCGGGCTAACATCGCCGAGAACAGCCACGACGCTCGCAGTCAAAGGGGTTCAAACACCATACGACATAGAGACAGCGAGGGGTGAAAGGCCGTGGGAGCAGTGTGTCGCGGGGTATTACTATGTAAGTGACGATTATCATGCATTGAACATGATAATTCGATGATATTATTATCTCAAGATTAAACCCAACTACCCTGGACGCTCGTCTCATGTGAGTATTTGCGCCGACGCGTTGACTCGGGGATCGCTTCTCCTGTTAATAAACGTTCAACCGCTGAACTATATGTATAGATCTGCAATGCGGGGTTTGTTGTGCCTCCTGTGCATCGTGGAAAAGGCTTTGGAACATTGCTTGCGAACTCATACAACCATTACGCTCCGCGCCTGGGCTATCAAGCAAGTGTTTTTAACCTTGTGTATGTAAACAACCTTGCTTCAGTCAGGTATCGCTCATCTTTTCAACCCATATTTGTTACGAACCCCTTACTATTTCGCGTTCCATGTAGACTGTGGGAGAAACTGGGCTTCACTAAAGCGGGACGCATACCTCAGGCGGGTCGTCTAAAAACGAAGGACGGCCAGGGCGAGGAATATGTTGATGCTTGGGTTATTTATAAGAGCTTTATCGCTTAGTTCACGCCAAGTCCACCTCTTCAAACCACATCTATGAGCTGCAAGGTAGAATATAAAACATAGCGGCGAGCGCCCGCGCACCGGACAACTATCGCTGACCCAGCCGGACTCATCGCAATGCAAGACACCTTAGAGCTATTCCGGCTGTTTATCCTGTGTCCCTTTTATGTTCCAGTGCAGGGTATCAGAAGACTTCACCAGTGGACTGTATTTTATTATTATTTAGGTTGGCTGTAATTCATTGGACATGTCTTTATGTGGCGTTTTTTGAGCGCCTAGAGCGCTTAATATGTTGAAACCGCGCGGCCCGCGCCGATCAATACGGTACGGTGACGTCGCGACTCTGCCTTGTTGAAAATTAGTGAAGCCTTGCCTCGCCGTCGCCGCTTAGTACACGCCCTCTGGAGCGTGCTGTGGTCTTCTCGATGTCGATACTCTATGAACCGAAACGAAGGCTAACTATTTAGGGTCACGGATCCTTCTCGGAGATCATTTTCCAGAGGAATGATAATGAGAACGTTACCTGAGGATGTGATTTGCAGCAATGAAAAAAATAAGATTCATTTAATATAAACCATACTCGGGGGCCACTGGCAACTTTGAGAGTACCAGAGCGGAAGGACTTTAAAAGTGGGTGTCTATATGAGATAAGATCTACGCGTATGTACCATTGTATGTGCGCGTGTTAAAAAATAAGCCTTTCATCAGAAAATGACAAGTAAACATTGTATTCGGATATGAGAATGGTCGGTTAGAGGCAGCGCCGGAGTGGTTGGATCCCTGATATCAAGGACCTATTTATTAATAATAGGCGGTATATCAGTGATTGAAGGTAACGAGTCAAATGATGGTTTATTTTCAATCTGAGTGCACCAGCCTGAGTTAGGATGGAATTGGATGCAACTCGACAAAGCTCCATGAGAGAAGGGTGTCAAGGCCAGAGAAAGAGCACGTTGATGGTGTGGACTCAAGATTTGGAGGTGAACGAACTTCAACGATCTGCCTCGCAGACAGCGGTGCCAGTGGTGACAGCAGTAATGTCAATTTTCAATGAAAGGCTTGTGGTCAAACATAATGGGAAAAACGTAAGCAGGTGAATGAAGGAAGTACCTCGGCTTGCGAGCTTGAACGTGCGTAACCCAAAGAAGACATCAGTGTGTCAAGCGTCATGTCGAAATCCTTCTTCGACGCAAAACATTGGTCGTTATCGAGTTCGATCACAGATATGGTGAAACCTTGAACTTTGACTCTAGCAGGAAGAGGGGATCGATGACGCAGTTGAGATGCAACAAGCAAGCGCAAGTGTTTGGACTGGAGATGACCCTAACCCGGTTCTGAGGTTCGGAGTGCTCTCTGGTTGGGTTAGAGTGTATGTATTGCTCTGCCAACTTCCAAACTTTCACAGATTCTGACAAGTTTCGAAGAAGCACCCCCGAGCAGGAAATGTTGGCATTCGCAATGAGAAGGGCTTCTCCTCGGCGGCCAAGTCGGGTCTAATATCATCAAGTAGGACGTGGAGGTTAGATAGCACTATCGATATGTAACTCGAATTGTCACCCAGGTCCTATCGGCGGGCACTCGTCAAAATAGTAATTTGTTATACCTTTGGAAAGGACCTGAACTTATCTTCGGATCTCATCCGTTGTCGATGTCCTTGACCGGAGGGACCGGGAGGCATGGACCGGAGGTCAAGGTGACCGAAGGCTTCACCTCATTCGGTGCAACGGATTGAATTCGGGCAGTGGGTGGCGATGAAGTCTGGGGCCAGGGGGTTTGAAGAGGCTTAAGGATCATCAGAGAATGACGATTGGCACTGCATACAGGGCAGAGTGCCACAGGAGACGTGGTATTTCTGGTGGCAAAGGCGTCTAAGGACATCGGTTCAGTGCCAGCTTCCAAAGCGGTCAAGACTTTGGAGGGCCGGGCACGGTTCTACGGCACAGAAGGGAAATCCGGACTAATTCTTGACATAGTGAGAGTGTGTCAATGATGTTTTAATCGATGGAAGACACCTACGGTCAGTTTTCGCTATTTCATCAGTGAGATGCATCCCACGGACCAAGTGCATATCTTATAGACTTCTCATCTCTATTCTCATCCCATCCTGTTACTGTAAACGGCGTGGTACAGCCTGCAACAATGCCGTGTGTTGGGTGTGCTGCTGCGAGCTAGAGAATGTGCATTGACGCAGCAAGAGAAAGGCAGGATGTACCGTGAATGAAAAATCAGACTCGGGGGTTATCCGAGTCACCTGTTGACATTTGCCTCATTCAAATGCTTCCTATGAACGACATGCGAACGCAACGACTTCACGGCTTCATCAAGATTTTCAAGCGTCCAAGTTGGAAGCTTGAGCGGATCCAACGCAATCGATTTCATTGATTCGGATGGCAGATATCGCGGCAGAGATGGTGTGATGATGCTTCGTGAAGCACTGAACTTGTTCCAGGTATTCGTATGTAGGACTGCTGACACTATATCTGTCCTCAATTAGCATCAAACAGATAACATGGTAAGGGACGGATTTGACGGGAGATACGAAAAAAGGTTGGGCGATGCGTACGTGCTAGTCGGACAAGCTGACCGGCAAGCCAAAGTAAGCCGAACCGCATGTTTTGTATACCTGCAGAGCGGACGGATTTTGGAGGCGAGAGGCGTGTGGCGGGTGTGTCTCCGACAGGAGGAGTCATTCTTCGCCAGACATGGAATGTTTGGGGTTTTGAAAGCGGTTCCATCGCGTCCGGTAAATTTCTGGGGGCTGTGCGCCGCCAATTCCATCGGCAACAGTCAAGGGTGATATATAAGCCCACTGCCCATTCTCTGAAGTCCCTTGTCTTCTCCCCGCTCTATATTACCGAGTTCGCCCTCCTCTATTTTACCGTCGAACCATCAGGGTGACCGTTTATCATCTAATTCTGCCACCTCGCTAGGACCCATAGACAACAAACACCTCCAGGGCCCAACAAAAAAAGAGACGTAGCTCGCACAATTACATAGTAGGTGAGCAATGCCTTCAGGGTTTTTCATGTCGCTTGTTTTCAACGAGTTGTGGGCCCAATGGGGATTCACACTCGAATGATGTGACACGAAGGGGCTGTTTCCTAATCGGGTATTAGCTGTTGCAGCGGGACAAAAAGTTTTTTTCGCTTCGTTTCTTTGGATTCGATTGGCCACGAGGCTTCATGGGGAACCCTCCTCGTGCCACTTGTTATTCTTGCAGCTACTCCCCTTATAACCACACCCTTTCTACGCCGGAGACCATCCTGACAATCCCGTCCCAGATTCTATAATGGCCTCCCATAATCCAGGCTCAGGAGCCCCAAGACGCAGTTTCGCTGTACCATCGGTCAGTTCTTTATCCTTTTCCATTTTTTGGTTTAAAATTTCATTTTATGTGTCCTTAGACCGCACCACCGACTGTCTCAAAAAGCGATGCTTACCACGGCCAGGAACCCCTCGCAAAACTTGCGTCCCGCTTCATCACGCATCTGTTTGCCTGCCCCGATTACCCGCAGGCTTCCAGCCAATCTCAGGCCAAGCTACCGTATTTTATCGCTTATGCTCTGCATCGGACAAAGTTGCATGCTGCCGTGACTTTCGCCGCTCTTGTTCTGCTTCAACGATTAAAGGCACGCTTCCCATCTGCTCGCGGGTCGTCTGGACACAGATTGTTCATCTCTGCCTACATGATCTCGTCCAAGGTTATGTGTGACGATACCTATTCAAACAAATCATGGTGTATCGTTGCTCAAGGCATGTTCACACTGCGAGAGGTCAACCAGATGGAAAGGGAGATGTGCACGTATCTTGACTGGGAGCTCACAGTGGATGACCCGATCCTCTCCAACTTTGAAAAGGCTGTGAGGGAGGACTTCAGAGAGGATAGGGACCGACGAACATACCCCAACTATCCTACGACCTTCGTTTCGAAGCGGGCCGCCAGAGCCGAGGCGTCAACGTCGAATACCCCTTTCGACGAAAAATCACATACCACGAGCCCAGTACCGGGCTTCAGTCAAACAAAACCCAATTCGCCATCAACGGTCAAGCCGCTAGGCGTACCGGGGACACCCACAAAAGTCCCCTGGGGACCCGATCCCAACACCCCAGATACCCCTTCCCCTACCTTCTCGAATTCGACATCTCCTACATCATCTGGTTCCCCAGCAACACCTGTTGGTGGTCCGGAAACGAATCCCAAAATCCGTGGTGTGGACACATCCCCTAATTTTGGGCTAACGGAGGGTATTCATGTAACACACCCGCTAAAACCAAAGATGTTTGCCTTCGCAATACCTTCTGGTTGGTGACGCCCGGACCCTGCAGCAATACCTACACTCCTTTGCTCTTCTCTATCATCTTGCCTCGAGTCAGTTCTCATCAATCTCCCTTGCATCAGTCCATTTGTAGCATACTCATACCCACATTTTTCATTTTGTTGTCTCTGCGCCACCTTATATCTTTTTGCATACTCATTGAACTTTTCGTCACCTTGCATTGCATCGGTTGTTGTTTCATTAGCATTTATCCTTATTCATGGGCTACACACTTGCATTTTTCATGATCACATACACTTATGTCATTTCATGATACTGTCTGTAAACACAAATACATTAATGAATAAAAAAATATTACAATCATCCTTTCGTCGTTGCAAATTTTGGAACGACACTTTCATGCCTTCACTGTTCACTTTAAAATGGCCTCAGGTAAATTAATTTTGACTGCCATGTATCCCCTCGGTCGATCCGGGGTACGTCAAAGACATCTGCTGGATTAAGGATGTCAGGGACGTCTATCCATCCTCCCGAGCCCTTGAACGTGTCCACCACGCTTCGTTACGTCTGGAAGTATCTGTCATGATGCCAGAATCAGCGCCAACGAGTAGAGAACTTTCTGATCAGAACCATCTATAAACACGTTTTGTCAGGCTCCCACCACCGACCGTCGCCTTTGATCTGCTGGATGCTGGCACGACTTTCCAGTTCGGAGTTGGGGCTAGTTGGTCATGGCTCGGAATTCTGTTTCTTGTCAATGTTGAACAGCCCGTGGCAATTATCTTTGATATTCTCCATGCATTTATACTCTTCTAGTAATCTAGAAGATGAAGACACTGCTTGATTCTGTAATTTCGATGGAAATTGAAGGCCAGCGGCGATATTCCTGGGATTGCTCAAGATACGACATAAGTAAACTTTTCATTACAGTCAACGTGAAGCTTGCCCCTTCGGCTGTCGGTCCTGCCTACTCTATCTCAACGTTGATCATCTTGCAAATGACTCGGGGTCTGCGTCATATTGAAGATATCATCTGACTAAATCCTGATCATTGAGCATCCAGGTGCCAATTGCAACGCCAGCACGATGCTACTGCCCCCTGCCTTGCGACGATGTCATTCAAGACTTCAATATTCATGTTAAATTGAAGAACTATGTGTCGCTGAATATGAAAGCGGAGATTTCAGAGATTCTCTAGCTCAGCCATGCTTTATTCCATGTAACACGACTAACCTCATGGCCAACCCACGTTATACCACGTTCCCACTATCCTGCCATTGACTATGTTACTCGGCCGAAGTCAACAGGACCCAGGTGCTTTAACACCCCTTTGAAATTGGCAAAGCAGAAAATCGCACCATTCTATTTATGTAAAACCAAGTTAGGGAATGAGGCGGGTCATGTGAATTGGGCCCTTGATCATGAAATCGATTCAAAATTGCCGCACTCTTCTCTGTTTTATTATTTACTTCCAATTTCCAGTGATGCACTATTGATTCCTCACGGATCGATCCAATCAGATATATGTGTAATGACTATTAAAGTGTATATGGTAGCGGTCCTGCCAGCGATCTTTTGTTAGGTGCAAGTACCAGTGGACGAAGAAGGCAGACTCTCTTCAGATGGGACATTGTTGATGACAACGGTTTTTATGGTAGATTGTTGGTAGATTGAGCGTTGATATGATTTATCCATTTAAAAATCGTACTATGATTCTGTCTGTCCATCCCGTTTTTGAAGCAGAATACTCGACGACAAGGCAATGCCGTTTTACATGAACCTCCAAAATGAAAAGTCTTGCAAAGTGTTTCTTGCCACATTTCCCTGCCGATCAGATCACAATCGACGAGAAAGATCGATCACTACCGATTGGGCGCTTAAAGTGACGGGAAAGCTTAAAATCAGACACTGGCGACTCGGAGATTGGCTGTACTTGTAGAACGGCAATGAGATGATGAGACTTTTAATAGCTTGTATTCAGCCTGTAATCCCTTGGTTCAACCACCTCTGTTAACGTTCTCCACGAAGGCTATACAGAAGTCTTGGATTGCCACTTGGTTGGCTCGGGGATTGATACCATATGACTACTTCGGCGCATCAGCGGCCGCTTTCTTTTTTGGGAGACCCTGCGCCACACATCCGTCCCAAAGAGAAAGTTGGGCAACTGGTTGAAGCTTGGTTGAAGCCTCTCATAATGACTTATTGAGAGTAATCAATATCGAAGGCCGAACATTTGGAAAAGGATTACAACTGCAGATTTAAACGCTGAAGAGATCCAATGAGGAATCAAATTGTTGTCTAGCTGTTCAGCAAGTTACACACAAATCTCGGAACCGTTGTGCATTTCCGTTGCAGCTGACATCAATTCACAGAACAGCTTAGGAGTGTTTCCTGGTCTGTGCTTACCCATTTGGCAATAATAACAGACCAGCTGGTGTCTGCGATGCACCCTGTAATTTGCAGCCCTTGACAGCGACTGACTCTCTGATTATAAGTCCTTGATGAGTCCAGTGGTTATTTTAATAACTTATGAAACGTAGTCGGTCTCTTGGTCAGTCTTTCCAGTCACAAATTCTAAAGTTCTATAAACGTGCGTCATTGACAGTGATTGGAATTTCCAACAAGTACTGGCTAGCATTGGCCATCTGGCATCTAGATCGACGCATTGCAATAATATTGGAAGAGCTCAGGCTGATCACCCAGATTCTTTGATGTAATTACTTATTGGAAAAATGTCAATGGGTTTGTGTGAGTTTCTTTTCAGACAGTTTTTGGATTTTCACCTGGCTTCCTGAAGTATTTGACACACAGAAGAGCTTCCAAAGCAAATTGAGTTATCATTAACGTGAACTTGATCATAAGTGCCAGGGAGATGGAATTTGGATGGAGGCATCAGCAAAGCGCGAAAAGCGGGAGCCTTGAAAGGATGAGTCGAAAAGATGCTTTAGTAATCGAGAGTGAGCTCAGAGGGTTAGCTGAGTCAGATAGTTGTGTATGTTTGGCTGTGGAAAAGGAGCGGAGCTTGAAGTTGTATTCATCATCGTCGCCTGAGTCGTCGCTGGAGTGCCAACTCTCCTTTAGACGCCGACAATTATGCCTTTCGGTCTTACTATTGGTACAGAACGTGCAATTGCTCTTCAGGTACGTCATGCCTCTTGATATTTCGTGCTTTTGCTAATGCTCTTTGTTTAGCAATCCATTCAGGATGAACTTACAAAGCGAGGATACAGTCCTGATGCCGGTATGCCCTTTTCTTTTGTGACCAGAGTATGCTTTCTCAAACTTTTTGTAGATCCTGTCATGGCGGAGTATATTACTATCATGGTTATCAACAACAAGACCTCTGGTACGTCAAGGCTTATAGGCTTTCCGCAGACAACAAGCTAACATTGTAACTCTAGCTCAGATTACCAGTGAACTCGAAGACTGTATGTCCTTTCAGACAGTTTCCATTATTCTCTACTGACTTTGAGCATTGCTTAGTAATTGGAACCGATTTTAGTCCGCATTTACGCACCTTTGTTCATGCTACTCAGCCTGACTTTTTTTCAGATCCTAGTTTCACTGATTGGCTCTTCGAAGAGGCAGCAAAAGGTGAATCCGAACCAGACGTTACCCCCCAATCACCACAAATAAAGTCTGAGGCACCCATTGCTTCCACCCAAACGCGAGATGTTCCTGCCAATGTCGCAGGTGACTCATCAAGAGGCCCAGTTCCCCGTAACGCCATTTATCAACATGCACTGTCGCAGGCACTTCCATCTAATCCAAGCCAGAAACGCGCCGCATCCCCTTCTCCCAATCATCCCAACAAAACAAGGCGAACCGACCTTCCAACAGGTCCGCGAGCCATGCATCGTGACGGCTTGAACAACAACCCCCACCCGAACGGTCGCAGTTTGTTGGATCGTGTTGGAGGTCCGGCGGGACGTGGACCCAAAAATTTCCAGCGGGACGACATACAGGCCAGGATCGACAACATTGTGGGCAATTCCCCAGATTCGAATATGATGATACCTCCGGGTTTTCCTGGAATGGGCATGGATATGAGCGCAATGGCTGCAAATATGGCAAACCCGCTCATGTTGCAAGAGATGATGATGAACCAGATGGCACTCATGGCGCAGATGGCCTCGACCATGGGCATTATCAATCCAGCAACTGGGCAGTTTGGTGGGCAGGGGTTTCCAATGCAAGGAGTTATGCCAGGAGATATGGCTATGTTTCAGAACAACATGAACAACGGTTTTCCGCAACAACAGTCTGGGGGAAATGGGTCCATGAACGGAATAGGGCGGGGGCGTGGTGGCGCTAGAGGTGTCCGAGGAACAGGGAGAGGAAGAGTTTCTACACCAGGAGGTTCTGAACGCCCAGCAGCTGCTGGCAAGCCCACCGGTACTGCTGCGAACGAGACTCCTGCTACTCAACCATCTCCTCCGATTGTTGCGCCCACACCGGTCAGCCCATCAGCATCTACATCTGCACTATCAGTCGCTGCTCGTCCTGCAGCGCCTCCTATACAGAATCAACCAGCTTACGCCATACCCGAACGTCCCCAGTCCCCTACGCTATGCAAATTCGGCCTGAAATGTACCAACGTCCATTGCCGATATTCTCATCCGTCTCCTGTAGCTACCGTTGAGAGTGGAGTAGTCCTCAGCAATGAAGCTTGTGAAAAGGGCAAGAATTGCAAGGATAAAGATTGTATAAGGGCTCATGTTAGCCCCGCAGTTCTCAATCCTCAAGGTTTGTGTTTCCATTCTCTGACCTTCCTCTTTGATACTAAGGCTTTTACCGTTGTAGCTGAGCCTGCTGTGCCAAAAGCTACCGCACCTACTCCTCAGACACACCACGCTGCTATCACATGTCGGTTTGGAATTGCTTGTACTCGTCCAGGATGCACATACAGCCATCCCCCTCGTCAAACCCAAACTCTGTTCACTACACCCTGTAAATTTGGTGCCGCTTGTACTCGTGCACAGTGCGCCTTCCAACACCCCGAAGGACGTGTGCTGCCATCCACCTTCCACCGTGGATTATCAACGACGGGCTCTGTTGTTACTGTGCCGACTCCTGAGACCGGCTCTATGGGC
This sequence comes from Galerina sulciceps, assembly GCA_023014345.1. Taxonomy (NCBI): domain Eukaryota; kingdom Fungi; phylum Basidiomycota; class Agaricomycetes; order Agaricales; family Galerinaceae; genus Galerina; species Galerina sulciceps. Next base: position 323,123 of record JAEDXJ010000061.1, read on the forward strand.
GGAGCCAGTCAGCACAGGACCATGACATTTACCAATTCGAATGTAAATATGAAGGACAAGCTGGAAAGGCAAATGAAGGAGATCCAGGAGAGAAAGAGTCAGGCCGAACAAGCCGTTAGGGACGCAGAGGCGGCTGCTGCTAACAACAAAAAAACTGACACCAACCCCGTCTCCATTGTCGCATAATTATCGTGGGCAAGGACATTAAGCATGTTTTACATCCATCCGACATACACAACCAAATTCCAGCATGGTTCTCCTCACACAAAACAAGAGAACCGTCCGAAGTTTTCTCGTAGTCGTATTTTAATGATAGCACTGTCTTTTGTACATCTCTCTTATTGGGATCGTTTTTATTTACAACGCTTCATCTCTTCTTTCTGTTTCCCCATTATTTACAACCACTGTCTACTGAAGCTTACATTATAGTGGGTCGTCGCTTTCACAGAAGGTGGACAACACGGAGGAGCAATAAAATGGATTGTTTGTCTGGTGACTATGCTACAAAATTGGCATATCATCAAATATCCTCCTTCTACCGCGAAATTGAATATTGCAGAACGACAACGAGAGATCTGAATACAACAAATTTGAATCGTGATGGTGTCTAAAAAGAGGTGGTATATAATAATAAATGCAACTATTATCAGGCTAACACATAGAAAATGAATGTAAGGAGTATCACAAGAGGTAATCAGTTACCTCAGTTGTCGACAATCTAGCTATCATCAAGTGTTTTCAAGAGTTCCTCACCACGTTTATCGACAGCGAGTCTAACCATATCGCCTTTGCCCAAATCTTTGAACTGGAAAATAAGACATAGATAATGAGTAGAAATCCCAAGAAAAAGTAGTAGGAAGGACTCACAGTCAGCTCACGAGTTCTGTGCAAACTCTCGATCTCATCGATTCTGTTCCTGACATTATCTAGCAGATCGTCGAAGCCGTCTTCACTGCAAACTCCTTGCGCAGCGTGCAAGATCAGGTTGGAGTCTGGCCGTACATTATGTTGAATCTAGGACTTGAGTCAAAGATATGATGAGATGAGATACATGGGGGCAACTTACGTCTATGGCGATGATATTTAAACGGTCCAGCTCTGCGACCAGAAAGCAACAATGTAATTATCAGGGTCTGGCTATGATATGAGGAAAAAGTGGACCAACCCTCCATGAAATCCGCACGTGTCATAATCTGGCGACACCTCCACTATTAACAGATATGTCAACTACATCCTTGGATGAAGTATCAAAATTGAGCTTACATAGGGTATCGCGGGCAAAGGAAGATCGGCTTCAGAGCCGATTCCAGACTCGGCAATAGCAGCGCGCTGCTCCTCCCGTAGCTTTACGAACTCGCGGAGCAGTAGCCAAGAACACGAGCTCCATTTTTGCTGCAAGTCAGAGATTTACAACAGCCGTCTTCCGAAACCATGGACCACGTACCTCATCCATAACATCATCATCAGTCAGGGATCAATCCTAACCACAGGTTATATTACGTTTATAAGTGAGGGGAGCCTGAATGAAAAGTGGTGTACGAACCAATCTGACTGAGCAACCAAGCTTTCTCTACGTCCAGCAGATGTTTTGCCATGCCCAGCATATCCTTTGACTTCGACACCTGGTATTTCCAGGGCGCAAACTTCAATAAATGTGAAGGATCATTTAAATTTAATCACCTTGTTCAAATAGGACAGACGACCTCCGACGTAGGAGACGGCTTCTTTGATCTGGTCGGTCTCGGCAGGTGGTCGACCAACACTACGTCGCATACGGGATGCAGCATGCAGCGATTCTTCGTTATCGAGGTCATAAACCGAGATTACCTGGCGGGTTAGATCAGTTCAAAAACTAAAACAGCATTTCTGATATTAGCGCGTACGTGCATGCGGCTACCCGTCTTTCCTGCAATATAATCAGAGATCCAATACAGGACGTTGCGAACTAGATAGATAATTACGCATTACGTGGAAGGGCCAGAAATCGTCTCTAGATCAATGACGGTTCAAAGGCGAATCTTGTACGCCAAATTCTTGACTCACGAAGTGAAAAGCATGGTTAAGATACCTAAACTACAATGAGCAAATATATCATGTATGTGTCTGGTTGACGTACCACTAGCAGCCCATGCCTCAGCCTTCTGTTGAAGTTGTAGAAGCATATTTTGCCCATCTTCGTTATTTTGGAGGAAATGAACATTATTGATGATGAGAACGAGAGGCTTTCCTCGCCTTGAGGCGCAGCGTAGGGCAACCTTTTCGAGTTTGGCCAACGCTATATAAGCATGTCCTGAGCTGATCAACATTTAAGTAAGGAAAACCAGCTTGCCTCGTTCGATATCCAAAGCAGCGCCGCCTGTGTGGATGAAGTCAGGTATAGCAAAAGAAATAGGCAATGCATGACAAACCTTCTCTAGGATCTCGTCTTTGGAATAATCCAGTCTGCGTGTCTTCGTTGTATTCAAAATTGAGAGCCTTTCCGAGGCGAAGCCTGAATACTTCCAAGTCGGGGTGAGCATCACACATGGATACCCCTTCGGCATCACATGCAGCCATTGAATCGAATATCATCGTCCCTTTTCCAGAGCCCTAAAAGGATTATTTGTCGATGAGGCTGAAATTCTGAGTGGTAATAAATTATCGAACCTTTGGACCAAGAAGCATGAAATAATGACCAGACTCCTCGCCATGAATGATGTGATCTATCATGTCCTGCTCCTTGCGACGCAGGTACGAAGTCCATGGCTCCTGCTCTGTGAATAACGGGTCACTAGATTTGTCGTCTACCGGCGCTTTCTGGGACGTGTGCGCCTTCGCCAGTTCAAGCGCAGGGTCATAGCCAGGGGCAAAAGCACTTTCTATCTAATTTCAAATCGGGTGTAAAAATAGACAGACAGACATATGAGTGATAGAGGCACCTTGTCAAGGACGTTCTTCTTGTACCATTTCACATACGCGACGCCGCCGAGGAAAACTAGTCATCGAAACAGGTAAGTAGGTCGACTAAAGCTAGGGAGGGGAAAAAACATGCCTGCTCCGAGACCAATCGCGGTGGTTAACATCGCGTCTAGGATGGGTGAATTGGTGAATGAGAAGGGTCCCCCGCCTCCACCTGGTATGTTTGGACCACCACCCGGAGGGTTAAACGGCATGCTAATGACAGCAGTTCCCTCGTGGACTTCATGACGTGTTTGTGGATGGGTCGGAGAAGGTGGACGTGGAGTTGGAGGCGGTTTTACAAGAGGTTTCTTGGGAGGTGCAGGTGGATTGTTACTAGAACTTGTTGCGGTCGTATAATATCTCCCAAACGACAGGACCGCGTGATTGGGTGGTGATCGGAAGGGAAATGAGCGAGGGGAAATACGAAGCGAGAGTGTGTTGGCCTTGTCAACGACACGAATAAACATGTTCATCGTCGCGGCCAACGACGGGCTCGAGGAATATTGACTTAGTGAGTGCCTGCCAAATGGGTGTTCAAGATTCTTGACCCTGCATACATATTACACACGTGTATCATGTTTCGGCGCAGCAAAAGTCCCTCCAATAAAATGATCAAACAAAAGACACAGCTTGCAACTGATATACTACCATCAATACATGTCCTCGCCGTCGTAGTCATCGTCCCCGACCAACGCCCGCCTCACCTCCCCCGCTGCTATCGCGTCGTCCTCTGATCCCTCCGACTCCGAATCCTCCTGAATAAATGCGTGGGGTCGTCTGTTCTCTGCAACGAACCGCCTCCACCGTTTGCGATCCGCCTCCGCCATATGGACACTGCCGTCCCACAGGTGCCTTGTGTATGGCAGCTGGATTGCAACCCCATCCTCCAATGCCTCCCGCCTCCACGACACCTCCTCCAGGAACCGCGTTCCGTGCTCCAGTGTCGCCGACGAAAACTCTATATGCCGTTGCATCTCCCTAATCTTGCCTTTCAACGAGACCTGCTCGTTATTCAGTGCCGTGAGGCGCCGTCGGACGTCCCTGATGTCCTTGTCCGTCGGGTCGACGGGAGCACCTGCTGCCCTGACGGACGCAGGGATGCCTCTCAGGCTGCCTGAAGCTTTGGGCGATCTGCTCCTCGACGGTCGTTGACTTGGGTAAGGTGTCCTTTGTCTTCTGGTATCGACTTAAAGTGCAATGATAAATGCGCTCTCTACTGGTCATTGAAGTGACTCTACTCACCAGCGCTACCTAATTCACGGTCCGATGATATTGCTGGCTGTGAAGTGACCGCACCATCGCGTCTCTCATCGGGACACGTAGCGTAAATGTCCTCTTGATTCCCGACAACAGGTTCAACCTCGTCTTGATTGTTCTCTGGCACGACGATATCCTCCTCAGGCCCCTTAAACAAATTCAGGAGGGCTGCAATAATCTTCTGTGTTGACATGTTGGCTTTGATGCTTTCTTTCTGTAAGATCACTGTACCACTGTCACTTTTTGCACAGAATCCAGGACAAACCTTGGCTAGTTCTTGTATCTGTTTGCGATTAAGCTTTTCGAGGGATTTGCGAATGTATTTTGGCTCTGAATGCTGGGGTTTCCGTTTGACAGTGCGAGGCATGTAGTAATGCGTGACTCTTTCAGAAATTGTAGACAAGTGGCACGGCGTTGGTTCCAATGATGCTCGAAGCAACGAATAGATAACTCCGAGAAAAAAGTGATGGTTGTGGGGTGGTGGAAGATCAAGTTGGTGAGTTCGTGTTCTCTTCTCAAAAGGACCGTCCCGGTTTGTTTTGGAATCGACCTCCATTATTTGTCATTGTGCAAATTCAAAAGCCCGGAAGGGCCATGATCTCCGCTGTGCTAGCTTGGGCCATGGTGCAGTGGCGAAGAATAATGGCCACTGCCACGGCGGCGGTACCAGTGTGCCACTCGGAATATTTTGTTCGTTGGTTGCTGAAAATGTAAACCAGGTTGCATTCGTTCTCACTACCTAATTGGCGAGATATTTCGTCTCGTTTTGCCAATCTCTCCGTTGTTTTGGACATTCTTCGCTGAGATGTTGTTACACCCCTAACATCTAGTAACTGTATCTAGAGTGGCGAAATAGCCCATTCTTCATCTTGTCTGCACCAAGTTCAAGAAGGTCACACCATTGATCGAAAAATGATCTGCCTCTAAATGGGTCCTTCCAAATAAGGTAAATGATGCATTTTGTGCCAGATCCAATTGTCCTCATGTGGTTCTTGTTGCTAGTTGCAATTGGTGCTCTTGTTTTTCCACTGCGTATCAGATATGGAGCGGCCTTCCACTTTTCGCAGAACAACAAGTGCGCCTTGTGAACCTTCGATGAACTCGGATGCCACCCACTGGTGCAGCCATTTCCAGGCGACCTTCCAGACATACCGTTTACATTGTTCGTACTGAATTAGGAACCGTACCCGTTTAGCGAGAGGCAACTCGAGTACAATGGTGCAAATTAGGTTGTTTTTGGGCCATCTAACACCTGGTTTTATTCTTTTGCCGATCGACAACTCTGATTTCACGCACACTATTGTTTTGACTTGCTTTTTTCTACACGCCGCACTATTCCGCCAGATATTCAAACATACTCTTACCACTACCGCCACCACTCATTTGTGCCACAACCAATTTTTACTACCGTTATCCTTCCATGACTGCACATCCTATAACGACTGAAGGCCTCGCTGAGATGAATGTTCAGGAACTTTTGGCCGTCACAACGGTCAGTCGTTCTCTTAACCTTTTTACTCGTTTCTTACGTTACTTAGACGCATATTGGTATCCCTACTTCGATGGACAAGGGAGTGTTAATACGACAACTCTGTGAAATTTTTGGTCTTGAAGTCCCTGAGTAAGTGAAATAATCTGTGCTTCGGTCGTTTGTAAATGGTTTGACACTGCATGCTTTAGCACCTTTGCTCTTACAACAGACCCCAGACTGCGGTCGAGGAAAAAGGCGGCTCATGTCTCTCATTCTGTCACTCAAAGCTCCAGCAATACAGCAGGCGGTCCAGTTCGTTCACCTAAAAATAATGTCACCAAGACGCCTTACAGTACGTCATTTTTTTTTGCGTCGTAAATCATTTTCGCTGACACGCTTTCAGCTCGAATACTGCGTTCTCACAAAAATCTAAATACACGAGACCGCCCAGAAAAAGGACCCAGGCGTTCGCTCAGCCCTGGCGTCCTCAACGACAGCACCCCCGAGAGTAGCCCTGAGCCTGAAGACAGGCGCTCGACAGCCCATTTAGCAACGCATGAGGTCGCCAAGGACACCGTCGAGATGATGAGTAACATTCAGAGGCAGATAGAACTCCTCACAGAGGAGAATAAGCAGGTCGTGAAACAGGCCAAGAAGATTCGCGATATCGCAACAGCGCTGCAAAGGCAGCTTACGGCAGAGAAACAGAGGACCGAAAGGCTCATCACATATTTGAAATACTGGCAGAGGATTGACGGCAAATGGGATTTCTCATCTATTTTCCCCCATCAGGACGTCATCTTGAGGAGGCTAGATGGGGACACTCAGGAAATTGAGGTTGACGAGGCTGATGTCCAGTATGATCCCCAACTTGCCGCTTTTTTAGAGAGCGAGGTCGGGAGAAAAAGGAACAAGGGAAGTGAAAACGACGAGTAAGTCAGTCATGCCTGCTCGAAGAAATATTCCGCTTATTTTTTCTCTTTTATTGTCTAGTGTTGCGACCTGGGAAGAGAATCACAATCAGACGATGGACGACACTTATGTCGTGCCACCAGTTCATGGCTCTGTGGTAACTGATCAAGACAACCGGAAAAAGAAAGTGTATGTGTCGTGCATGATTTACTGAACATTTCTCTCATGACTCTGTGTCTAGAGCTGCAACCGAGCGAGAGCCAGAGACCACTCGGTAAGTGACTGTCTCCGACTCTGATCTGCTTCATATCTAATGTCTTCCAAGTGAGTCTCTTGAGCAAGAAAGCATCGATTGTACTGGCCATGGCACCAACTCTGAAGCCAATGGTAGTGGCAATTGGTCAAAGGATGACTACCTGGCCGAGTGGAAGAAGTTCCCTGTCCCTGTCCGACCCCTAAAACGTGTCCGACAAAATGACGGCTCAAGCAGGTATCTTGCTCCAGTCGACCAAGGCCCATTCGCCTTCATCCGTAACGAGTATTTCCACGGACATGGCCCGTACGGGAAACTGCCTCCTCAGGCAGAACTCGACGCCTCCGCTGCTACCCATCAACTTGGGCAACCCTCCACGTCCACAGGAGTTGCCTTCTCTGACTCTGAACGAGCTACCTGCGTTGCCTCATCCTCGAAGCGCTTGGGACATCCGCAAGCACGTCATCCACTTTCCCGACAAGGAAGTGCTTGCATTGACACCGCCGTTGCATCTTCTTCGCAGCCTGGGGCTGTAGCTGCAGGATGGGCTCGCCCGCTTTCTCGGCAAGATGACATTCACCCCCCTTCGCCTTCTGCTCCCGTAGCAATGCCCACTGCACCAAAACGCCAGCTTGCCCGACAAGACAGCATGAGGTTCATTTCACCGGCATCTATTCCACCCTCAGCTTCTTCAGAGATACCGAGTCGCGCAGGAACGCCTCATCCATTTTCACACGACGAAATTGAGGACGACGACGCTATCACAGAGGAAGCCCATGCCATTTTGAGCGCCGTTTTTGGACCACATGCCTCATCTTCTGATTCAAATGGAGGCAGAGGGAGCAGCAGAATGGAAAGGACGGCCCCAGAGAGTCCGCGACCCAGCCGACCGCTTGGTCGAGCTGGCGGCTTCATGGTTTCTCCCCCTCCTGACGCCCGCCGAGCTGGAAGAATGGCACCACCACCACCACCTGGCTCAATACGCGCTCGAGAACTGGATATTATGGCCACAAAGGAGTCTATCGATCAGGAACTTGAGGCTCGCCGGCGGAGAACCCGTGGTCCGCCTCCTACTGGCTTGCACGGCCGTCGTTTGTGAGAGGAGGGTGCCTTCAAATGTTGCGCCTTTTGTTGTTTTTTGTGACGTTTTTGTTTTCGTAGTAATCTTAATTTAGCAACTACATAGGGTGAAATTTCTTTTCTGGAGCGCTGTAGTAAATGTATCGCTTTCGTATTGTTGGTTGCATCTGTACTAGCCTCGTCCTGTTCCGACTGTATCCATAATTGATGATCTTTTGTCAAACGATTTGATCGCTAGCTCCATTATGAAAAAAAGTTGAACTTGAACGGGCCAAGGTATCTCAGAAGTACATTCTGTCATCACCAGGGACATACGGTCATTAAGGCTTAGTTATAAGACCGTGTATCAATATCATGATATGTACATGAGATGCCAACACTGCGGTGAATGATAAAAAGACTGGGAGTTGCTGTCGTCCAGCTCTTCCAACATGTGTCCAGGTGCTACTACCGTCACGCCAGACCTGGTGAGTTACGCTTTCGCTGAAACTCTGGCTCTTTCATCCAGTATAGACTCCGAGGTTAATCAGAATTAATTGTGATATTCTGCAGTGGTTGGGCAACTTCCTGAGCAGAGTAGTGAAACCGACCTACTTTCGGTCAAATTCGACGAAAGAGATACAGCAGGATTTTGCAAAAGCCAGGCTGGAAGACGAACTGAATAGGGTTAACAGGGATATCGTAAATCTCGAGAACAGAAGGAAGCATATCTTCGTTATTGAGATTATAGAGTCGACGGTGAAAAGCAAACATCTCCAGGCGATGCGCCGCTTCAAGGTTATTCTCCCTAGGTCGTTGGTTTGCAAGAGGTCAATGCAGCGTCCGTTGAAGGAAGGGACTAGGAACAACGAGCTGGACTCAAAGGTGTTGATGTTGGAGAACGAGTGCCAGTTGCATGCACTCAGGAAATTGAGAAGCAAGATCAGAGCGGGCATCGTCGTCCAGCGCAGGTTGTTTTCGGCGGTATATAGGACGCCTCAGAACATCTGGGCTCAGATTTTCGTGTGGTGCCTGCCAGACGACGACGAATACGTGAAGCCAGACAAGGCAACTGCACCACTTCTATTGTGCCAGGTATGCTATGCGTGGCGCAGTGCCGCCATCCACGCGCCTACCTTATGGAGATCATTGGTGGTGCTTCTCCAGGAAAAAACGCGGAAAGCAAGCTTGAAGACATGGATCGACCGCGCGGGGGTGCTGCCGCTCTCGCTGCACATCCTGTGGGGCCCAACACAGTCGTTGCACATCCACGACCGCATTTTCGACTACCTGCTGTCGTTGGCGGGGCGGTGGATGAGCGTGAAGCTCTCAAGTGTGAAGACGCCGGGGACGGTGTGGCAGACATATGCGTTCCCGACGCGAGTATACAAGCTGCTGTCGTACCCTATGCCGGCCCTCCAGACGCTGGAGCTCGAGCCGGCACTGACTCTTGGGTTGACGAGCCTTGAGCGGAATGCGCCGAATTTGAGGGCGTTGTGGCTCATGAACAGCGCATTCGACCCGATGCCGTTGATAGCGGTGTCGGCGGGCAGCTGGCGCCAGCTTGCGAGCTTCCGGTCACGGCACCCGCTGAACACGCAGCATGCGGTGAGGCTCCTGAGGCTGTGTCCTAGCTTGGTCGAGTGCGAGGTGTCGTTGATATCGTGTTCGGCTGTGGAGCTGCGGGGGGCGGCGCTGGTGAGGATGCCTGTGTTGGAGGCTATAACGATCAATGAGACGACTGCGGAGATTTTGGACGCGTTTTTCCGTGTTTTGGAAGTGCCGGAACTGAGGGAGCTGACACTGAGCGCGTTCAGTGACGGTGCGGGAGAACGTCCTTGGAATGGTGCAGGGATTGTATCGATGGTTAAAAGGTCAGCAAAGGGGGGAGCAAAACTGTCGACGCTGCGTATGAGCGGACTGAATTGCGATGACAAGGCAATTGCGAGTCTAGTTTTTGGGATACCGACATTGTTCTGGTTTGATATGGCACACAGGGAGAAGGAGCTGTGGGGTCATAATTGGGTTAAGACTCTGAGAGGGTGTAGAGGTCAGGACTCAGGAGGGACATTTTTCTGACACGGATGCCGACAGGGATGATATTATACGAGTATGAAAGATTCAAGATGTGTTTTTACATCACGATGTGACAAGATTCTATTCACAGATACTTATGAGAAAGGGGTGGCAGGATAAAACGAGCATTTACCTCAACACAAGGGTGGCAGGATAAGACGAGCATTTACCTCAACACATAGTAAACGTTGCAGGCCTCGAGGTCGGTAAGTAACAGATGTCGCTAACTAGAGACCTCAATTGCCAAAGCACCCGTAGACATAAATCATTTTTACGAGTTCCCGAGCCGTGGTGGCAGGACGGTCGGGGGATGAAGATGAAACAGAGATGGCGGTGGGCGGAGTCAGTCCGGGAGCGAGTATTGTAGTACGTAAGCGGAGTCTCCGGGGTCCTGTGTGGGAGTTTTTTTGGCAATGGTGCGCTGTTGGTTGACTTCGTCCATCGTCCTTGCCTACAGGACAGACATCCCTGCCGGTTCGCTATTCACAGCGTCCGCTGCATTTATTCTTCGAGTTTCTACTCTTCCAGCTGCATTCTCGCCTGCTGGCAGGTCATTTTTGACGACCGACCCACACGCGACTTGTTTCAACCACACGACAAAAAGCAAGCTAAAAATTTAAGCTCTCTGTGCGCACAATTCGTATGTCCTCTCCCATTTCCAGATCCTTTTTCTGCGATTTTTATCCCCTTTCTATCCCAGAATGAGCAAATCTTCAACTGCAACTGCACCAAAGAATCCGACTCCGCTTCCAGCAAAGTCAGCTTGGGCAAGGGGCCCACCGCAGACAGCGACAGCGCCATCCCCACGCTCCCAGTCTCCAGCTCCCCCGTCTACTCCCGTACACCAAACACACTCTCGTCGTCCTAGTGCCCTCGGCCAAGGTGTTCCTATCAAAGATGGCGTTAGCGTCCCTCGAAGTAACGTAGGAGCCGTAAAACAGGGTCAGTCAGCGTCTTTAAACCCCTCTCTTTGACTTGCTCATCCCATGAATCCAGGCTCAGCGGTGACTTTTGGATCCATAGATGACGTCTCAGCGCCAATATCCTCGTCTCCCGCAGCTGCCCCATCTGTCAAATCCGAAGGTGTAAAGTCCTTCGGAACAGTGCCTGCTACCAGCGGCCATATCAATGGCAAGGCTTCTATATCTTCCAGGCCTTCAGTGCTACCTACACCGGCGGCATCGACGTCCTCGGCAGCGTCGACGCCTGTTGTTACCCCTCCTGCCACAGCTTCCCCTTCCAAGCCTAAAATCGACATCAAAAAGATGTTTCAAAATCCATCCTCCGCACCATCACCCAATCCGACGTCCGACTCTCCCTCACCCTCCATGCGAAATGTCAGTTTGCCATCGCAGCCATCATCGTCACATCCGGGCCAATCCGCACATCCCCCACCTTCCCAATTAGGCGCCCACTCTTTCACGCCTTTCGTTCCCGGCTCCATGAGACCTCCACAAAATAGTGGTCCAAATGGCGGGCCTCCTCGATCGCCTCAATACCCCAGACAGATGCCCAACGGCAGCGGGCCTCGATCACAGGGTGGTCAGAATGGCGGTGGACCGCCTGCAGGGTTGTCTAGCCCCCGTCTAGGTCCTCATCCTCACAATAGCCAACCGTCACCGATGGCTCCTCCTCCTCAGATGCAACCCCAGATGCAGCCTCAGATACACCAGATGGGCATGCCTTGGGGTGGCTACTACGTGAGTATATCGTTCAATTGCCTCTATTTCCTGGTCTCACACGCAAGCGATAGCCATATGCCGCTCCGGATCAATCACATTATATGTACCAAGGATGGTACCCTCCTATGCCTATGCCACCTCCTCATGCGCAACACCAACCTCAACCTGGCCAGCATATGCCCCCTCATAGTGGCATGCCTATGTCTCCAAGAAATCCTCCATCGTCACTCCAAGGTCCAGGAACACCCACTCTATCCCATGCCCATGCCCTACCCCCGCCCGTCCACGCGCAACACCCTCCTCCCGTACTTTCACACGCATCGAATTCCATCGGTGGATTGACATCTCCACCACCAACTCCGTCTTCCGCTTCAATACCCCCCAATCGGCTGAACGCAGGCTCAAGCACCTTTGTGCCGAGAGCGAAAGTGACGCTGAAAAAAGAGGATGGCACTGAGGTCAACATAGAGAACCTCAAGAACACACAAACACCTGCACCGACTGCTGCGACATCATCACCGCAAGGCACTGTATATAGACAAGGCAGTCCTGGGACGCCGAATAGGAGACCTGCGAGTATCCGGATAGAATCTGAGGACCAGCGGAAGCTGCGACTCGCGGAGGAGGATGCCAAGGAGAAGGAAAAGGCCAGGGTGAAGGCCGAGGCTGAGGAGAAGGTTAGGAAGGAGAAAGAGGAGGCCGAACGCAAAGTGAAGGAGGCTGCGCAGAAAAAACGGGAGGAAAGAAGCCGAGAAAGAGCGCATTCGGAAGCAGGAGGAGGAGAAAGAGAAGGAGCGGCTACGGAAGGAAGAAGAGGAACGGTTACGGAAAGAGGCGGAGGAACGGGAAGCCCAGCGTCTACGAGACGAGGAGGAGCGCAAACAGAAAGAGGCTGCAGAAGCCGAAGTCAAACGTATTGCAGAGGAGAAGGCAAGGAAGGAGGAAGAAGAACGTCTGCTCCTCGAACAGAAGGAACGCGAGGAGAAGGAAAGGGCGGAGAAGGCTGAGCTGGAGCGACTGGCAAAGGAGGCAAAAGAGGCTGAGGAGCAGAGAATTCGTCTGGAGGAAGAGGAGGCTGCTAAGAAGGCGCAGGAGCAGGCCAAGGCTGAGCCCGAGCCCGAACTCGATGGCAAATCCGAGTCAACGACGGAGGAAGGAGAGGTCGTCGACGACACCCAGGAGATTGAAATCCCCGCTCCTTCCAACGATAAGCCGAAGGAAATTTTGCGCATCAACACTGGCGCTATTTCTCCAGGAGTCCATCGGCCACGGCCCGGTCCTCTCGACCTCAGTGGCGCGAAGCAGGCGAATATTCCAGCCTCACAGACTGCCCTTGCGACTGCCCGCATCATTGCTGATATTACAACAGTGCAGTACCCCGAAGGTGTCAGCAGCCCCCGCCCCGACCTCAATCAAGGCGCGAAGGAAGGCAAATTCAGGTATGCTACTAATCATTACAATTCATTGATCAGCCCTCTCACTTTTGGCGATCTACAGATATGACCGTGAATTCCTCCTGCAGTTCATGTCGATCTGCAAGGAGAAACCCGCCATGCTCCCCCCTCTCGACGCCATTGGCCTTGAGCCTGCCGACCAGTCTGCACACGGTATAACCCGTGGCGGTTCTGGGCGCCATCGTCAAGGTTCGGGTGCCGCCCCTCCATCCCGCCAAGGCTCCATCGGCCTCGGATTTTCGCCTGCTACCTTTGGTAAAGGCGCCATCAACCCCTTCAGCATGGGCAACTTCGGCACCACTGGTGCCAGTAAACTTAGCAGTGAAGACCGATTCGCGATGTCGGCAACCGGCAACAGGGCTGTGTCGGTTGCTGGCCCTGGTGGAATGCAGTACCCTAATCGACCTGCTGCTGTTACGAGGACTGTTAGCCAGGGTGGTCCCGGCGGCCAACCTCTTCGTGATCGAACTCGCAGCAAACGTGGCGAGAAGCGAGGAGAGAATAACAAGGCTCCTGGTGGTGGTGCAGGTGGCCAACAAGGTCACGGATCTGGTTTCAATAATTACCAGAATCAACAGCAAGGGAATCTCGAGCCTGTTGTGCCCCTTCAAGCCACTGCCAATCGTTGGGATAGGAAAGCCCTCCAAGTCGATGCCGACTCTCCTGAGATGGTGGACCGCAAGGTCAAGGGTCTGCTTAACAAGTTGACCATGGAGAAGTTCGACTCCATTTCCGATCAGATCATTGCTTGGGCCAACAAGTCCGAGAAGGAGAAGGATGGGCGAACACTCATCCAGGTCATCCGACTGGTGTTCGAGAAGGCGACGGACGAAGCGACTTGGTCCGAGATGTATGCACGGCTGTGCAGGAAGATGATGGAGCAGATCAGCCCCAAGGTCCAAGATGATGGCATCAAGAACAACGAGGGCAAACCCATTGCTGGAGGCCAATTGTTCCGCAAGTACCTCCTCAATCGGTGTCAAGAGGATTTCGAGCGTGGATGGGTGGCGAAGGAGGCCACGGCTGCCGCTGCTGCGTCGAAGGCGATGGAGGACGAAGCTGTGAAGGCCGCCAACGACAAGACCAAGGAGGACGGTAAGGACGAGGAGGTCGTGCTGTACTCGGACGAGTACTATGCCGCGCAGAAGGCCAAACGACAGGGTCTGGGTCTCATCAAATTCATCGGCGAGCTGTTCAAGCTGCAGATGCTTACGGAGCGTATCATGCATGAGTGTGTGAAGAAGCTTCTGGGGAATGTGGACAACCCTGAAGAAGAGGAAATCGAGTCGCTTTGCAAACTCCTCATGACCGTCGGAGGAATACTCGACACACCTAAAGCTCGCGCTCATCTTGATGTCTACTTCTCGCGCATGAAGGAACTGACGAAGAGCCCAAATGTTACTCCCCGTATGCAATACATGCTCCAGGTCAGCGATTCATCTGTACCTTTATTTGCAAGTTTTTTTTAAATCGACAATTATATTTTAGGATTTGCTGGAACTTCGCGAACGTAAATGGGTGTCGCGTAACGCTGTCGCCGCTCCGACTACGATTGCACAAATCCATGAGAACGTAGGTTACTTTACTAATAATTGTCTGACACTTTCTTACCTGCGTTTAAACCCCAGGCCGCGAAAGAGAAGGCCGCCCAAGAGAAGGAATCTTACCAGCGACAAATCAGCATGTCTCGTGGTGGTTCAAGACGAGGCGGCGATCGTGGCGATTATCCTCAGGTCAACCCTGACGGATGGGCGGTTGCAGGTGGTAGCTCAGGCCCAGCTCGCCCACCTCCCAAGGCTGGCGATCTCTCTAATTTCGGGAAGATTAGCAAGCCTCAACCAATGACGTTTGGCCCAAGCAGCGTCTTTGCTGGCAAGAAGGGCGCCGAGTCCAAACGGGAATCCATCTCCCGCACAAACTCGAACTCCAATATGTTCTCTATGCTTAGTGCACAGAGCGCTGAAGCGGGAGAGGCAGGTGCTAAAGGTAAGCACTTTGAAATGTTAGGTGTAGCTCAATTACTGATTTCTCTATTTAGCCGCCGAACCAACTCAACGGAAACGTCTTGTCCTCCAACCCCGCAGTAAGCCCGTTGAAGCAGAGACCACGGAGACAGTGTCACCTGCTGCCGAGTCTGAAGGCAGCAGCTCAGATGATGAGGGAACCCCTGAAATCAGTGCGAACGAGGCCAAGCAGAAGATCGTTGAAGACACCAAGGAGTTCTTCGGGGTTCGGAATCTGGAGGAGGCCGAGGTCTACTTCAGCAAGCTACCTGCTCAGCATCACCATACGCTAGTCGACAGCCTTGTCACGAAGGCGGTCGAATCGAAGGAAGCCGATGCCAAACTGGTGTCTGACTTCTTCGAGCTTGTCGTCTTGAAGGAGTTGTGCTCACCTGCGGCTTTCGAAGAAGGCTTCACGCCTATTGCGGAACTCATCGATGATATCGCCATTGATGCTCCCAAGGCATTCCAGTTGTTCGCACTGATGATCAAGGGATCCAAACTGGATGAGGATCGGCGGACGCGATTGGCGTCCAAGTCCATGGACAGTGACAAACTCCTCGCTCTCTTATAGTAGTTTAGACACGGCATTAATTTTTTTCGCGTACTCCTGGCATCGACTTCATCTACTTTAGTATCCTCCTCCTCCTTTTACTACTCCCTCACATGCCTCTACCTTTCTTGTCTCTCTCTCTCTCTCTACATCATCATTCCTTCCTTCTCTCTGTTGCATCTCCTCGTAGTAGTACTCTACTTTTTTATATTCTGATTGGTTAGGACTTGCTCGTCGTCTCTGGCATGTACATAGGTCTTCCCAGATTCACGATTTTCACCTGAGACTCGAAATATTTCCTTCTTGTGAGACATTATTTGTAGCTAGGGAGAAATGACGAACTGGAATGGTGACGTTGTGAAGTGGTCCTCGGCTAATCTTATCAGAAATTTTATGATGCTTCTCCAGCTTGTGGAGACGTGCATATTACGGATGACCATGGTTTCCTTGTTGGATAATTTGTTTCCGCCGCTGTTCTCGTTGTGCCAAGAGCCAAGCTGGGGAATTGTTCCACCACCCTTACACCTCACACCCGCCGCCTCCTTGTCTGACCTTTCTAACCAGTCCTCATCGTCGCCATCGTCGCGGACCATCATTCGCGTCTTTCAGGTTTGCCGACGAACACCATCGCATTCGGCTTGGCATGACTTCAGTGATCTCTCACACATCCCAACCGAAGTCCCAGAACCAGAACCTTTTCCAGCGGATTGTCGGTCAACTCAACTTCTACCGTATACACCTGCTATTTTTGTAAGTTTGGCCAATATCGCGCATTCACTTAAGCTTTTTTGGCTTTTTCTCATCACGTACGCTAGCACCTTTACGCCGCTTATATTCTCGGGCATTTTCTACGCGAGCAATGGTCGCTACAAAATTTCTTATGTCGACTCGCTGTTCAATTGCGTCAGTGCCATGATGGTTTGCGGGTTGGCTACAATCAACTTGAGCCAATTGACTGGGTTTCAGCAGGCTCTGTTGTTCTTTCTGATGTGTATAGGCAACCCGGTGAGCTGCATTGGCTTGCATTTCTGCGTAGTTTATGCTTATGAGTTGCTGTAGGTCGTCGTATCATGGGTCGTCGTTTATATGCGCAGGTCAGTGTGTTTCACTGGTCGTCTCTTTCGAGCCACCTAAATGATTGTTAGGCACTTTATTGCAAAAAAGTTTGAACACATCCTGGAAACCGCTGCTGCGAAGAAGGCAGCAAATATCGCGGCTGAAGATATCAAGCAGCAGCAGCCTTGGCCACACCGAGTTCTTGCTTTCTTCTCAGGCAGGCACCTGTCAGTTATCGACGAGGAGAGAGTTCCAGAGCAGGCTAAGAAAGGCCAAGGAGGACTAACACGGAAACTGAGACCGGATATGATCAAGCGAATGGACGATGCGCCTAAACTTGTCAACCCTAGCGGATGGGTCTCCGAGGGTAGACCTCGTTCTGTACGGAAGGGATCCGTCTCAAGTATACAGCCTCAAGTGAAACCGATACCAATTACCCTATCCAATGCTGTCTACGCATCCGAAAACCCAGTATCGCCCAGACCCCCTGTACGCCAGGCTACCTCGATCGATGTTACCAATGCAGTGTATGCTTGCTTCCCGACCACTTTAACCCAATCACTCAATTTTCTATTAAAGCAGACGCCCCAGACGTTTGTCAGATCCTGGTCGACCCTCCCGATCAGATTCAACGCCTTCCAGTGCGCGTCCTTTCTTTTCGTTGCCCCTTTACCCTCTAATTCAATTCAAACGCAGCAAAAATGCACAGGTTTGAGACAGTCGCGGACCTCACACCAAGTCCATCTGCTTCTCCGAAACGATTTCCACGAACCCAAACAGTGGAATTTGCACCTGCTCCAAAACGTCCCGCAAGGATGAGCCACATGGTACCAGAACATGGGATACTTCTCGAATCACCAGCTGAATTTATTCCATCTGATACGGGTGAGTTGCATCCTAGAACTTAGTGTAGAAAGCGCATAATGAGATCTTTGTGTCCCAGCGGGAAGGCGCAGCTTCTATCCCACTCCATCGTTGGGACAGTCACTGCCTAGACATCCAACACTACAAACCCACGCAAGTATTCGCCCTGAGACCAGTATGACTCGTGGATTTGGCGGATTTCCGTCGCCTCTTTCCATCGTCAATTCCGTGGTCAACAAGGCGCTTCCTTCGTTGGGACGCACGCTCACACGAACGGTGACGATACCTGCCACTGTATCGTTAACCCCAAGTCGCGGCGGAGTGGAGGTCGGCAAGAAGCAGGTGCCGTACATCTCATTTGAAGCAGTTGTAGGCAGAAATTCTGCCTTTCATCTCTTAACGAAGGATCAACTAGAGGAGATAGGCGGTGTGGAATACAGGGCTTTAAATGCGTTGTTGTGGCTTGTCCCTTGCGTGCGTAGCCGCTTTGACACTCAGAATCTGTGTTCCGTGGCCGATTATATCTGTAGTACCACATCTCCATTCACCTTGTCGCATTTACCATCATCGCGCCGTATATGTCCCTGAAGAGGTGGGCTCCAGTCTTTGATGATGAACAAATAAGGCCGTTGAATTTCGTGTGGTATGCAAACTTCCAAGATTAGGGATAAAAAAATTTACTCTATTTTTTTTTCCAGGTTCTCCGCCTTTCAAGTTGTATCGGCGTACACAAACACTGGTACTTCTCTGGTTGATCAATCCATGTTACCCTTCCAAGAAGCATATCCTATGATCTTTGCTATGATTTTCTTAATTTTGGCTGGAAACACTTCGTTCGTCAGTATATCTCTTTTTATTATGCTCGTGTCCCTGATCTGGTTTGTTACAGCCCATTTTGTGAGAATGCAGTTTTGTCCACTAATTGATTTTACTAATTTTCTCAAAAATCTACCCAGCTTGCGTTTCATGATGTAAGTAGGGTCGCAGTTCCTTGTTCTTGTGTCGATCATTTCGGTGTTTTCTAGTTGGTGCCTCAGTAAAGTTGTCCATGGCACTTCGCGCATGCATGAAACTCTGCAATTTTTGCTAGACCACCCTCGTCGTTGCTTTACACACCTCTTCCCTTCGCATCAGACTTGGTTTCTCTTTACAGTGGTCTTAGTCCTCACGTACGCATCTCTAATGGCGCCTCAAAACCTCTCGGCTGACGAAAGAATTGGTAGATGCATTGATTGGATTTCCTTTCTGGTATTGGACATCAATAATCCCGCAATAAGTTCAATTGCTGTCGGCGTTCGGGTTCTGGATGGCTTTATGCAAGCAATTGCAGTCAGAGCTGCCGGTTTTGCGATTGTTCCACTTGCCTCTCTTACCCCGGCGGTGCAGGTGATGTATGTGTTCATGATGTATATCAGTGTCTGTAAGCTAGTGCCACTTCTCATCCTTTTCCGTTTTGCTGATACTCTTGTATAGATCCGATCGCTATGAGCGTGCGATCCACCAATGTATACGAGGAGCAATCTCTTGGTATCTTTCAACCGGAAGACGCGGATGCTGAAAACGAAAGGTCCTTTGAACCTTCTGGACCTCGAATGAATGTTTGGAGTCGGTATCTCGCCATGCATGCTCGACAGCAACTTGCTTTCGGTAAGCATCTCTACCGCTATCAGACTTCGCCCAATCCTCACAACGACCGTTTAGATATGTGGTGGTTGGCGTTATCGTTGTTTGTTATCTGTATCATTGAAGTAATATCTTCCTATCCTCTGGAAACACAGCGAGTGATTTTATCGCCCTCTAGAGAAATAACCTAGAGAACCCAGCGAAATTTGGATGGTTTAACGTTTTCCGTATCAGTGTGTCTTGTCTTCATTAAGTTTCCGATGCACGTTACTGAACCAGTTGCCACCAGTCTTTGAATTGGTCTCTGCATACGGTACAGTTGGGCTGAGCCTCGGCATTCCCGATGTAAGTGAATTTGTCTAATTACATCCAGCAAACCTTGATACACATGCAGCAAAATTATTCGTTTGCCGGGGCCATGCACACACTATCGAAACTTATTGTCTGCCTTGTCATGCTTCGAGGGCGTCATCGAGGGCTCCCTGTCGCGATTGACCGTGCCGTTATGCTTCCTGCCGAGTTCGAGGACAAACAAGGCGAACAACTTAACGATGATAGGAGCTATTTCAGCGGGGATGGTGTCCCAAACGTCCGTCCGTTTCCATATTCAGAGACCATCAACAGTCGCCACGCCTCCGACATGCGGCAAAGAACGCGTAGGGCCTCGAGGAGAACCGAAGAGGGTTATTTGAGTCATGAAAATGCTAAGGGTAAGGAGAACTCAAATGAAGTCGAAGAATATCTTGCACACAGGGACGATGAATAACACTCGTCGAGCGCTTGGTTCCATTTTTTTTCTCCGTTGGCAATTTATGGGTTCCACAGTATTTTTCACGCATGCATATCGCACACCGCTTCCTAACGCTGATGATCGCTTTCACCACATCGATGTGTCACTTTGTAAATTATCACTTGCCGATAGAAACTTTAGAATAGCTGTACATTCAAGGAGAATAACCCGGAATTAGTGCTGAGATGGCAATTGGGTATGGGTAATTGGCACCACGTTTATTTATATTATTTGAACACTGTCCCTTGCATCATGCCCTTTCCGCAGACATAAGTAACACATGCCCGGGTGCCTTCCAGATTCCAAAATGATAGGAATGGGTTGAAACTTCAAGTCCACCATCCACCCCGCAGGCATCACGTATCCGATGGCACTGAAACGATGCAACGCCATTCAGTGTGATTCAGCTTGCATACAACCAACATGGTTGCCAAAAACGTGTCATTCACGCCACCTTACCATTTCCAGGCCAAAGTCGCCTCTTTAAGGCTTATCGAAGGAATAAATGGCTGGGATCACTCCTACTTCTTGCCCTCAGGGCAAAAGAGGGGGAGTCATGCGTTGTCCATGAGGCCAGTAAATCCGAGAACCCGTCATCCATATGCTCCGAGATCGACGTCTGTGCTCCGAGAGAATGCTACATAATCCAAGTCGAGAGGAAGATGCTCCTCAAGTCACTAAAACATCCTCTACCCGGTCAACATGCCCTACGCTACCCACGAAGCTCCTTTCATTGGATCTGAGGTACGCATACCTTTCTCGTCGCTTACAGTACGCTAATTTTCATCCTGGTTTGTTTTATAGCATTATTCTGTCGATATGGATCTCTGCGATCTATTGCAAACAATGAAGCTAGATGCCTCCTATGTAGACCAAAGAGTGAGCACGATGCTTATCTTCTTGAATCGTCTTATCCGATGCTTACCCAGCCAATCTCTTTGGAGAAAGAAACCTGCAGAAAGCGTTATACCCGTGGTTTCGCATCCTTTGGATACACGAGACGAGCTCATGTCGGAAGATCTGAGCTACCAAGTAAGTATCGGCCTGATTCATAGTAACCTGTTCTCACCATGCCTTTTTCGCTCACAGTCCGACGAAGCCTCGGAAAGCTCAAATTCAAGCTCAAGCATGGACGAACGGTCCTACGGCTGCGCGTACCTACGAACTATCCAATCCCAAATGCAGGATTACCCAACGACGTCAGGGGAATACCTCGACGCTATCTTCACGCATCGCGAAATTTTGTTCTCATACCCTCCAGCACACGAGGAATGCGCCCGCGCCTTCTCTGATATTGCCTATCTGCTGGAAAAGCGAGCGTGGAGGGCGGACCGAGAGGCTGATTCAGAGGCTGTGACTGCATTCCGCCATGAAGCATGGCTCATTGCTTCTTCTCTGTAGGTATTTTTTATTTCGTCATAGAGATATCTTGGACTGAATCCGTCGCTCCACAGCGCTCCCGTCAAGACACAATCCTCTGACACTCCCAAAGCAGAGTCGGCTTCATTTGTCTGTGTGATGCCCATGATGTGATCGAATCGATACTGCGTTTTGTTCTGTGAACTGGTCATCGTTTAGTTCTGACATCATATCCATTATAACTCGCAATGGGTGTGACACCAGAATTCAGTATAATACATCAGCCCCTTGGACTGATCTTGCATCTCCTTATTGTACAGCCCCAGTGTAATGTGAACAGTCAGTGGACCGTAGTTATAATTTCTCGACAAAGTCTAAATTTAGTCTGCAATGTCTGTCGCATCTTCTCACCCCTTCCTGAGATGAATGAAGTGTTGACCTCGACAGTGATGACGGAGCTGGCGTCTTGTCGACCTTTACCAATTCCAACTCGGCCTTAGTTGGCTCTCAGCTTCACAATCCGATTAACTGTCAACGCAACAACGCAATGAACGTCCTTCGTTATAACAGGGCCCATCCTCGGTCAACCGTGTTTGGGTCGTTGCCACCAGATGGTGTGTGGACCTTTCGTTGCTGGTACTCAGATATTTACTGCTCCTAAAAGATATGCTGTACCAAGACGACCGGTGGAAAGTTGATAGTCAAACTGGATATTGTGGGTGCTTGACAAGCGAATCTACGCCTTCCGTTCATAAATTGTGGAGACAGTGACACAGGAAGAACAGGACAAAGAGGACGACAAGAATCGTCGAGAAGCCATGCGCGATCTCGTGGAATCTTGGATGGACAGGCTGCAACTCATTAGTGTGATTGTAAGCCCTACGAAAGTTCTACTGATGGTGTGTGACGTGCTAACTTGCGCCTGCTGGAAGACGACGTTCTTTGCATCTACAGAGGCCAGTATGATTACAATAACTGCGCCGACGTCAGATGGCACTCCGATTTCAATAGTCTCTCAAGTGGCCAATATTGGAATTATGGGCGCTTTGGTGGTTCACTCAAATGCTGGTGTGTGTCAAGCTGGTTCGGGCGATATTACAGTGGAGTCTCCATTGACAAGTTCTTTGACGACCTGACAGCTATAATATCTTTCCTGGCGGCGTTCTTCCTGATCCGTTACAAGCTCAAAGTAGCGAAGAGTGAAGAGGCCCAGGCTATCGGGTCGAAGCAGAAAGAGGTCGTTGAGTCGCCAACAGCCATGAGCACATTCCATGGTGCAGAACGCGCAGAACGTGCACCTTTACCCAGCGTAAACACCGAGCACGAGACAGACCCCATACCAGGCATGGTACGGATAGCTTCCCCTCTTACTCCTAGCCGACCTGTCTACTCTACGAATCCGCACCTCGTACAAGTGGGTCCATTTCAAGGACATCCACCAACACATCTGCTAGGCCGTTGCCATGCCCTTTGTATCTTCCTCACTGTGCTTGGATTTGTACTTGCTCTTATGGGGATTCTATGTTTCGCTTGGGAACGTCTGCCACTGAGCGTTAGCATATCGGCCAGCTTTTTCATGGGCTTGTGTATGTTTGCTGGGATATATATCTGGATGGAGCCAGAACCTGAGGAAGGAACGAGTTCGCACATATACTACCAAGGAAAGTAGCTCATTCATGTTTAGACCGTCATGGTCATCTCCATATGACAACCATTATTATACAAGCAACCAGATGTACAACAATATACCCTAAAATTAAATAGAAAACTAAGCCCGGTCTGCAAGATTACTCAAGATCTCCAGCCTTGAAGTTTCGTCGACGATCGACTTGTGATGCTATTGAGGAGACGTTCGTGTCACCACCTCCTGCAAACCCCGCTGACAGTCCAGTTAGCTCCCATTCGTCCGAGTTTCTTGCGTGATCGCGCATGTGTAGAATGACCCGACTTGCAAGGGCTGCATGTAGGCAACGCTCTAATCTGATAGAACAGAAAACATTCCTTCAAAATCTTTTCAAAGATGAGTGAGAGATTACGCACGAACTGAGCACAAATTTTTTTGGGCTGAGGTAGTCAATATGTAAGGCGTAACATCAAGGGCAATTGCAAGTATCGCAAAACTCACTGTAAGAACAACTGAAAGAATGATATTGAGGAGGGATAGGACTGTTTTGGCAGTGAGGTTTGGGCAAATCGAGGACCGACTAATTTACACTTACCAAAGAGGTATAAGTAATAAAAGGTGCCTATCCACCAGTCAGTCGTGTAGGTAATACTCGTAAGCTAAGAACACATACCATCACGATAAACGACCATGGTAAGGCTCGATTTCAGTCTAGATCGATCTAATGACAGCATATATCAGTAAACAGCGCAGCCCATAAAAACACGAGCACTGACACAACCGTACGCCAGGGATTAACATAAGAGATAACGTGACTGACAGAATTTCAGCTTGTCGCCTCGGACGAGTTGCGACTGTGAACTCACGGGTATTCCAGATTATAAGAGATGTCCAACACCATTTCACATAATCTTTCGCAAAAATTATAAAGCAACCTCTTGCACCAGGATATGGTGGCACTGGAGAGACTAGGAGTAGCAAGCAAAAGGGTCAGCCCGGAAGGGACAAATTTTAGGCCACCCACATTTCAGGGATAGGGTGAAGTAATACATAAAAATAAATGCTGGACTCCATATCACGACAAATGCAATGGGCAACAGGAATGCTAGGGCCTTGCTGCGGTTCCATACTGCCCAGACCCGCAGGCTAAGGAGGACTGAAAAATCCTTGGCGTTTAGCACAAAGCATTTTATGAATGACCTGTTGGTACAAACTTTCGGCGACGGCATAGCCAGTTACATACATAACTGGGGCGGAGATCAGTGGCATTTTCCATTATCGGCATAAGATGCATACTCACAACCTGTAGTTTTTTCAAGACGAGAACAAGTATGCTCCGTTTGAGGCATTAGGTCGCCTGCTCAGAGTCGAATCTAGTAAGCGAATCTGGAGCCCAAGCCACTAGTCGTAAACTTACGGTAGAGTGTTAGAATACAGGTGTCGATGAGCGGTAAGTACCTTTGCACGAGGAATAACACTTTGATGATATTCCATTTTGTAGTCCAAACCAGCTCAATTTCCATCCTTAGTGTGAGAACATAATCGTATGCCCACAAAGCAGCAGCGGAAACTGGACAAATATTTTAAGTTGGATTAGTTATGGCGTTTTTCTTAGGTACATTAATTGCCAGCCTAACCTTCACCCTGCTGATGTTTGAAGCATAAGATCAGGATTCGAGGGCCTTCAGTCACGAAAAAAAGCATACCGTAACCAAGGCCACCCCATACAATCCTTCGATGAGCGCTTTGACAGCAGCATCCGATGCCATGACTAAAGAAGCTTCTGGGCAAAAGTCAAGTCTTTCAATGAGAGAGGAGTCGAATGTTGAGTGAGCGACTAAGTGCGCAGTATGTCTTCACATTCCCTTTCCTCTGTCGATAAGTAGCTGGGGACGACGTCAATAGAAAGGTCTGGGGCATTTAGAAGGAAGGATGATCACCGAAGTCATTTTGTAGCTGAGGAAAATCGGTTGTTGTCGAGGTCCTGGGCAATTTCCTACCAAATCAGTATGGAGTCAATGCGGAATGTACTCCGATTCGGTCTGGGGAAGTTATTGAAACGTCAATTCTCAGGTCTCCATGGGGTTCTCTGTACGGCAACTCTGCCCGCTGATGTTGCTCGACCCCTCGACTTTTGCTGGGTGACTTGGGAATCAAGAAAATTTGCGAGGCACAGGCTGAACCGGTCACCGATCATCAAGTAGTTGTGCATCCAATGCCAACACTAACAAAATGATTTAAAAGCAAAGCCTGTCGGATAACACTGGGTTATGAACACGTATATATGGGGGTAGGTCCTGGACTTGTGGATATCTGGAATCGCGGTTCCCCAGGGCATTCCTAATGAACCAAAAAAAGTGAATTTGTATGGAAATGTGACCGAGATGAGCCAGCTACTTACGTGGTAAGTTAATTCACTGCGATAACATTAAAGTTGATAACGATGGGCAGTGCGACCAGAGACCGATGTCGGATTGACAGTGATACCATGTGCCATGCTTTCATGGGTTCTTGCAGGGTTCATGGGAGGAATGCGGCGTTCGTGCGACATTCATACATAGGAGAGTGATGAAAGGGTGAAGGACCTGGATAGGTATGCATAAGAACTTAGTTGAATAGCGCTGGCTTGCGAACCGCCGTACAGTACTGTGTATTCAAGCCATGAGTCTTACCTTGTCCTGTGCAGCGAGCTAAGGTGTTGAGAATGTTAAGAGTTTGAAAGGATGGGCAACGTTGAATCTACTTGGAGTAACTGAAGATCTGATGCAATGGGCATGCGCACCTGGCTCCGTAGCCGGTCGTTATTGTGACGGGATAGTGGCAGGATGGAGGTAGGTAAGTGAAAAAAAATCGAGAGAAAACTCAAAATGGATGGACAAATGTCAAACCACATTTGGTCTAAATTTGACGCCCACAACAGATCTTTTATGTATAATTAGTTGTTCCGATCATTGCAGTACTTGTGGCCTCGAAGTCAAGAAACAATATACCAATCGATAGGTATCACTCCCTTGAGTACAGTTATTTTCTAAAATTTACGGTCACACACCAGTTCTCGATTTACGATGTAAATTGTGCGAATTCCCGAGTGATTGATTCCGTTCGAGTACATCTGTAATCATGAGAACGGTCAACTATTTGTTTATGCCTTTTGAGGCAAATGTATATCGCCGACCAGATTCTGAAGATCATCTATCTTGAATACTTCTCTTCGCCAGCGAGAGGAAAGGCTCTACCCTTCTTCATCACAGTGAAAGTAGTGACTAGGACTTGCGAACTTCGGAGTGCCAGAACCCGACTTGGTTTTATTTACCGAGTTTCTCATCCAATCAACCAGCCACACCTCCAAGATCGTCCTATGCCGCAAGTCATTGCCAAACTGTAACCATCTTAAGGCCTAAAATAACATTTATACAAGAAGAGCACTTGGTTACAGATGAGCAGCTGTCACAAGAATAGTGCTGCAAGGTACCTATTTTGAGGTGCCAAATTCAACGACCTAGTAGACAAAGTTGTGGACGAGCCTAATGGCAACTCGGGTGTTCATGGCAAACCCGACTCGAGAAGGTCGTGAAGTGAGATGCGTTGATAATCCTTCAGATAGTCTTAGGCAATCAGGTTGGAGCATCTGCGAGATTTGACAACCAAACCCTATGCCTCCTAAAACCATCGCCTCCACCTCTGGGGCTAGATTTCTGATGCATTTTCCAGGCTTTTACAACACCGCAGCCTATATGCAAGATATTGGTAATGTCAGTAAGGCAGTACGTACAGTCGATAAAATAGTAAGTGATGAACTCACCGCTGTCTGCCCCGACAAGCGGCGCATGCAATCCGCCATCATCTTTTGATAACGGTGGAGAAAGACATCAAACTTCATTTTCCCCGCCTATTTGGGACTTTGCTCGGCACATATCAAGAGACCAAGGTAGGATAAAATCGTTCAATCAATTGACTGACATCAAGCATCAGTAATTCCTGTCCCAGAGGAAGACCTCATCGAGGCAGGGAAGAAAAAATGAAAATAGAGGAGGGTAGAGCTCCGAGCTCCAACGAACGAACAAGGCCATCCGCCAAAGATAACATGGCCACACCGTATGGTAAACGTTTGCCCAGTATCGAGAGTAAGGTATAACCCAAACGTACAGTTATGTATATGAACCACCATTTACTGGAGGAAAGGACTATTGTTATCCTGGACATTTGTGGGGTGTCAGCGAGAACATAGCAATACTTCTCATGGCCTAGCAGCTCACCATGCATACCCCACCCTTTACTACAGCAAACACAAAATTGTAAACCCGAAAGACGTTCGAAAAGCATTATTGAGGCCAGAGGAGTGACGAGTACTAGTGACGGATCAAACTAAGTACGTACGTACCAGATACGCGTAAGTCCCACGTGGCACAGTCGAACTCAAAGTTATTTATATCCACTGGTCGCCAAGTCGCCGATACTTGTTGGACCAGACCTCTCGAAAAGGATCCTTCAAAACTGATGTGTTTTTGGCTGCCAGTGGTTCACTCTGTGGTCAAAATCTTTGTAAGCCTCGAGTCAACTTGATGCAAGTTCCGCTGGGGTCTAGATTTGGAGTTTTTTTCTGTCAAGGAAAGACCCCTATAGATCAGCTTCTTGACGTCGAATCAAAGGTTGGAAGACAGCGTAGCATTCAGACTTACGAACTTGGTATTTTGTGCTACGCCATACTCTGCCTGGCGACATTGATAACCTCTGGAATATGGTCGACTAAGTACTCTCCGGCCGAGCGTCGTTGGTTTCGTCAGTTGGAAGGGAACTCTTGATAGATTCCTCTCTCTCTTCGAAGTTTTTGGGACCCGTTGTTGTTCTCCGCACATCCGCCGAATCTCTGAAGTTTCATTCTTACGTCAACGAGAAGTTCATTTCAGTAAAAACTGAAGACCTTTTCACGTCGCCTCATTGCTGTTTCCCCTTCCTCCCTTCCCTCTGCCAACGCCTCAAAACGATGCGTTTTACTCATCTCGTTGTCCGTATTTTCCTCAGTTTCCGTTATTTGTTAATAATTTTGTCTTGTAGGCTGCCTCCGCCATTCTGGCTTCTGTGTGGGCAAAGGAAATTGTCATCACGTAGGCGGCAACACTACAAGCGACCCCGGTGCTGTTTTTAGGCCTCAACAAGTGGAAGCAATTGCTGGCGACGTCGTCACCTTCAATTGTATATCGCCTTTTTTTCTCCCCTTTCCCAAACCTGACAGTCTGCTCCCCAGTCACACAAGGCAATCATACCGCAACACAGTCCACCTTTGCGTCTCCTTGTGTTCCAGCGCATATCTCCAACGCCACCATCAACAGTTTCGACTCGTCCTTCCGCCAAACTGACAATGGAACGGCTGTCACTCAGTTGTCCGTTACTGTCCCGGATAATACCACTACCATCTGGTTTTATGATGCAAATACCTGTGACCTTGGCGGTGTGGGTGGCATCAACGTTAATGGATCGTCGGATGAGACGCTTGATGGATTTGCGGTACGTGCAGCCACATTGAAACCAGGGTCGTTTCCGAGTTTTGTTCTATAGCGTAATGCAATCCGCTTGAATGGGACGAAGACTTCCAATGCGTCGAGCAGCACATTCCGATCAGCGGGTGCAACTTCCACCCCCCGTCGTCCACCACCACCACCACATCTACCGCAAATCGCGCCATTGCCTTTGGTCTCTCTGGGGCCATACCGGCATTTGTAATGTTGCTGGTGCTTACCCTCTAACTCACCATTCCAAAATAGACACCGCTGGACTAGATGCTCGTTGATGGACACTTCTTGGCTTGGTTATGGCACTTGGTTTTGCTTAGATCACTTGTCTTCGCCGATACTTTATTTTCATTCTTCATCCTTTTCCCCATGACTTTTCTTTTTGGACCACTGGCTCGACTTGTACCAGACGTGAATTTATTTCTGATTTTGTCAGTGGTTTAGGGGCACTCGCTGTCCAGCCACCGGCCTGCATGGCGTGCAGCTGCATCCGTTGTGCGTGGTCTCCACCTGCTCTCCACGTGGCGGTAATAACTATGATCGTTTTGCACATTTTCGAAGTCAATGCTGTCCTATGAACGCCCCTATTCTGTATCTTCTGCATTTTCGGCGTTGAAATAATAGCAGCGGAAAAAAGGATGAGCCGGACAGGATAACAAGGGGCCACTGTTTGATTTCGCGGGTGCTACAGCCATCGAGTTATATTCAGAGCCCGTTCCCTCACGAGCCAAGAAATTCAACGCCTGTGAGACTGTCCTTGCATCTTTGCCATAGCTTTGATGACTCAGGCTAATTATGGTAACTCTGTCTCTTTATGAAAAGGTCTGCCCCTAGATGGATGCCAGGATAAATTTTACGAGGTCCTGTATGTATCCTTTCGCTATTTGCAGGGCCGCATTTCTCTTCTCTGACTACACTCGGCAGCTACTCCTGTTATGTAAATTATTGCCATAAAAGTGTGTGGCGCCATTCCCGATTAGTATGGCTGATAAGTCTCAGGAATTTGTAAAAAGTTGATAATCGATGCTCGGCGCCCGCTACCCGGCTTGTGAGGTACATATCTGGTACAACGGTACATCGTGTTATTTAAATTCATAATTTTAATTGAGTGCACGGGGTATGAGGCAGTCGCTTCCCAGCAGCGTCTCAAGAATTAATTATGTAGAAAGCAGTGTTCTTGGTGCTACAAAAAAAAGGTTTATTACTTTGTATGACGCATGATTTCCGCGTTGTGGACGATTAAACGCTGGTCCATGGCCCCTATGTAGTCGTATCCACGAGCGGCCACGAGGTAGTCCGATCGAGGCGGAGCATGTTAGACGAGAATGTTTGCTGTAGGAAGTCGAAAGCATGCCGGGACATTGAGAGCCGCGGCTCCAACGATGCACGAGTTTATTCAAATAATTAAAGCCATTTTTGTGCCTATATTGATATGGCGACGGGCTCAGCGTCCTCATTGAAAACAGCCAGGTCCAGGCACAGGATCTTGTTTCTTCAGTCCAGTCCTTCACTGGTCCAACGCACGAACCTCTCGCCGATGAAATAGGCCTCCTTTATACAATAAACCTCCTTCTTCGTCTGTACACTGAGATAGCCAGCCTCGTATATAAAGGGCAACGGCTTTTTTGGCTCCTGTTCGGTAGACCCAAGTCTGATTACCGGCTCCCGGCATCCAAGCCGGGAAGAACATTTGAAATCATGGTCACCTCTGCAGCCGATGTTTTGGACAAATTGGTTTAAATTTATTGCCGTTAGATAGCTGACGTATCTGCAAGATTTAAAATGCGTTTGGATACCAGAATGGTTGGCTTTTCCAAACTTCCTCCCCAACGCCCTTGTGCCAGTTTAGCGCGGTGTGGCGCAAGTGATTTTTGTTATGTCGTCTGTTTCTCCGTCGGATGCTGCTGCTGCTGCCACAGCCCTGTTGAACGAGTTACTGAAGGAGGGTCTTATTGGGCCTCTCGTAACTGTACGTTGCTGCGATTCTCTCGGTTGACGTCCATCTAGAGCTAAAATCACCTTTCTCCTCCTTTTAAACACGTCCAGTATGCCGACGGTAAGCATATACTTCCCATTGAAAAAGATAGCGAATGGCTTTTTGATTACCCTTCCCAGTGGCCGCTAGTACTGTGTTCGCCTACGACTGGCTTATCACGCTTTCCATGGAGATCGAACTGATCTGGCAGTCTCGTTGGAATTTCATCAAGATATTGTTTCTTCTTCAACGATACCTGCCATTCTTGGATACCTGCTTCTTGGAGCTTTATCGTGTGTTTTGCCCACTTATTGCGGAGGCTGTTATGCTCACAAAAATTTCAGGTCAACTTTCATTTTTGACTCTCAAGCAGTGCCAGCGAATTCCTTTTTATTACGGATGTACGTGCCCCCCTTCCTTTTCTCAAGTATGTACACCAAACGATCTCGGATTCAGTCCTATATATCACGGGTTTCGTCCTGTCCGAAGGTATGCGTTATTATTCTCGAAATGTGCACATTTTCGTTATTTAGCACCGCGACAGCGCTTCTGGGCATTCGCGTCTGGGCTCTTTGGAATCGGGAGAAACGACTCTCCATACTCCTTCCCATAGTTTTTGTAGGAATATGGGTTCCCATATATTATGCAATGTATAAGTATGTGGATTCTTTGAGGTGTAAGTACTTCATTGCTTATCTACCATTGAGAAGTGTCGCTAATTGGCCTCACTTCCACTAGACGCCCAAGAGCCTTTCTCGGGTTTCAGAGGCTGCTTCATTATAGAAGCGAAAGAGTATCTAATATGGGCCTGGGTTGGGCTGCTGGTTTGGAATTTTGGTGGGAGAGTCCCCCAAAATATCTAGACGCATCTCAACGAATTTTAATGCAGTCACTCTTTCACTTACACTCATTCATGGGATACGTTCCTGTTTGTTCCCGTCCTTTGGTGCCTATCAGCATGTAATTTATACACCTTCGGTATAGATCGAACCGGCATAACATCAAGATTAGCTTCAGTTATTTACCGCGACGGTGCGTACCTTCATCTTAGAGAAATGGGGACTTGCTGACCAAGCGCGTGAACAGGCGCTTATTATTACCTCTATCTCTTTAGTAAGTTTCCTAATCAGGTCGTCTTGAAATCTTTGTCAATGAATCGATGCAAGTCTTTTCAATCCTTAATATTTTTTTTACTGCGACACTTCAAGTGAGTCTCGAGGTTGTAAACCATCGTTGTCAGGCCTGACTGATCCGTGCTCTTGCCTAGCCTGCAAAGCGAGTCGTTTTACTATCGTGAGTTATTTCTGGGAGATACGTTGCCAGTTCACGTGTTTACATCTTTGCACTCTAGACTTGAGCGCTGTTTGCATTCTGTGTTTGCAAGCCGTGTCCTGCTTCACATGCGTGCACAAGTGAGGCAGCCCGACACTGCAGCCATCCAACTAGGAACTGGGACTGGAACTGGAATAGGAACGCAGGTTCAGACGGTTGGGAGCATGAAAGTCCAGGCACAGCAGGTACAATCAATGAATGGCGATGTCGTGCATGTTCAAAGCCTAGGTTATGAAATGGAAGATTTGGAGAAGCGTTGATATTTACTATTTCTCGTATGTTTTCGTGGAATCGAGTAATAAACCTTGAGCGGTGGTTATCGAGTTGCAATTTTTCTTAGGGTGTACGAGTCAGTTTGGCGGTTAACCTGATCATGAGCAATCTGGGAACTTCTTAAAGTCGTTTGTCCTTTTTGAGTGGTTGAACTGTGCAGTGTAATGTCATTAATTCTAATCCACAAAAATAGTCTCGGATTAGAACGGCAAAGCCGGCCAGTGGGGTGCGGACTCTGAATAGGGGTCCTCATCGCCGTGATAGGCGCCCAAACGCTGGCGTGGTACCCAATTCAATAACAAGAGAGACATCAAGGAAGACAACGTACTTAAGATAATTCTGAAGTAACTTGCTCGCTGTATAGAGATCCGAATTCTCACAAAATTTTCAAACCCGTTATCCGGTAAGTGCCCGGGCGGCTCCACATCCGGAGTTTGGTTAAGATTTTCTAACACGTTCTGGCTTTACACCACTCCATGCCTCCTTGACATTGATCGACATTCCGAATTCCTGTCGCAAGGGCATGCGCGATCAGCTGTGATTGCGGAGGGAAGAAGGAAAAGATACCAAGGAACCCACGGGGTTGAGATTTACTATTTATATCCTTGACTTGGCCCCAGCCCAAAGCCCAGGCTCAGTTCCGACCCATTGAATAGAGTTGGGGACTTTCGAGTCGACGTCGATTCTCTACCGTCTTCGAACCAAAACCATCGGTTCGTCGTAATGGCCCATACCCAGAAGCCAAAGCGGAACAACTCCCTTTCAATTCGCCTCACAGAGTCTGCGGTCTTCCTTCGCACAGACGGCCCTTTAGCTCGCAGAAGCGCTGCACCTCCAGATACTCGTAGTTCTTTGCTTCGCGGGCTACTGATTCTGGATCTTGTCAAGCCGACGAAGATAACTAGCATCGAGGTCGAACTCATTGCTACAACATCCACTGCATGGCCAGAAGGTTCGTCGTTATATTTTGTTTGCGCTTTTCTTCGAAATTTTTTCGGCCATGATTCTTACGCACTTGAACGCACGTTACTCGCCTTTCAAGTTTTTCTGATGCTGATCAACGCCTTAGGAATTGGTGCTCGTCGGATAGATGTTACGGAAGAACACCGAATATTTCATGCTACCACCACATATTTTCGACCAGGGAGAGCCCATTCCAAAACCCGACGAACTGCTTCCATCGGACCCGGAATATCTTATTCCCAACAATACAATCACGAAATTCTCGAGTTTTACAATGGTGGTGAGGACTTAGGAAGCTTAGATGAAGCTGAATGGGACGACCTAAGAGCCCAGTTTCCACGTCTTGATGAGGACATCATCGCGGACACTTCCCCTTCAGGATCTCAAAGTATCAGCAGGAACAACAGCGAGACCCTTCCTCGTTCTAGTTTGGTAGGTTTCCAGCTTTAATACGTCTCAGGGTCATCCACAATTCCCATCTACACTTCGTTCCTTCAATCAGGATGATACCTCCACTTCCAATTCTTCGACAACATACCCTCTGTTTGCCGGCACACATTCTCGACCGAATCGCCGTGGGAGCGTCGATGGCACTCAGTTTCAGCGCATGCCCCTCTCCGAGACATACCACGAAGGCGACGAAGAGAACCTTGCACTGCAGCTGTCCCCAATACCACCATATTCACCATTTCCTATTTCTCCTACAATCAGCGCTGCCGGCCGTGAGTCTCCTATCAGTCCTGTGACTTCCCAGTTTGAAGGGCAATATACCGCGCAGGGGCACGCGCAGAACTTGGGGGAGTTCCGACATTCTCTCAATGCCAACTTGAGAACTTCACAAATTTACCAAAGTGCATTTTCTTTGCTTTTTATCCGTGACGAGAACTCTTACATCTATTTATTTTGATTTCCTCCGTCACGTAGGCCAAACGAACATATCAGGTTCCGCTCACTCACTCTCTTCCATTCGTCCGCAAGATCGCTCTCTCTCGCGCCACCCGAGCTTGGCTGAAGTAATACCAGAGAATCAGGTGTTCGAGGGCCAGACCTCCCGGCTACAATCTCCAACTCGAACTTCGACACATAGACCCCCCTCTACCGTTGGACCGTCATCGCGACGCCCAGAATCGCTTTCGCAGTCCTTGCGCCAGCTTGATTCGCCGACGCGGTTAGAAGCCGAATTCCATCAGCCGCCGGTTTCTGGTAGCGAGAGGGGCAGAAAGGCATCCCGCTTTAGTCTCTCCGCTGTGTCCAACATCCTAATGAATGCCGTGCGCTCCGGCTCACCTCAAAACCTCAGATTTGGGGATTCGCGGGAGAGAGATACGGACAGAGACCGAGAACGGTCAGCTGACACGTATGCTAGCCGAAGAGGGAGGACGCTGGAGCGTTCAAATGTTGGTGTGGAATCGACGAGAACGCCGGGCAACGAGGATGGGTCGAGAGTGAGGGAATCAAGAGATAGAGGGATCGGCATGATTAGCAAGATATTGAAAGACAAGGAGAAAGAAGGTAAGGAGAAAGTAGAAGGATGGAAAGAGTTCAAGACTGGTGGGTCACAGTGTTACAAGAAATGGAGTCTTCTACTCACAACACGCGCAGGCACATATACCTACCCAATATCTTTTACAATCCCGTGTAACGCGCCTCCAACCATGCAATGCGATTTCGGATCTGTTACTTGGCGGCTTAAAGCGAATGTCCATCGGCCAGGAACGTTCACGCCTAAAATGTCTGCCTCTCGTGATGTGGTAATAATTTCGTGCCCGACAGAAGAGGATACAGAGGATACAGAGAATATCATAGTCGAAAGACACTGGGAACAACAGTTGCAGTATTTGATTTCAATATCTGGAAAGAGTTTTTACATTGGTGGGACCATGCCAGTGACTTTCGCGCTTCTGCCTTTGGCAAAGGCTAGAATTTATAGATTGTCGGTGTGGATTGAAGGTGCGTTGACGAGTTAGATGGACATTCTCGGTCAGTACTCATAGACGATATTATAGAAAAGGTGGATTATTATACAAAGATGCGACGCATCGCCCGGTCGGACCCTCTCACCCGCGTCTGTCTCTTGTCCATCAAAGGCGAAGGAAAAGGCGCCGATCCAATTTTACCACTTGACTCTGATTCTCCGGATGCCTTGCGTAATTCTCCTCTCTTTGCTCTCGTCGGACCCAACTCCACAGATGCTGAGCTTTCCGAGATCGCCTCGAGCCTCATGGGCCCAGGACCTTGGACCTTCCACCAAGATTTGCAACTGCCCAAGTCCTGTGACACGCTCAAGTTCACTAATAGGAATCGAAGGAGCAATATAGTTGTGACGCATATGCTGAAAATTATTATACGTGTAGAGAGGGGGGATGATCTGCACGTGGATAAGACGGGGAAGAGGAAGTTATTCGATATCGTTGTACAGACTCCTGTACTGATCCTTTCTGTGAGTGGCAGCCAGTTTTGAATGAAATCTTTGGCGCAATATGTTACTGACAATGAATCTTGGCGTTTTAGTGTCGTTGTAACCCAGAATGGACATCTCTACCACGATATGCCGAGGTATTTGACGATTTAGCGACGATTACGCCAAGTTGTCCATGTCAAGTCGCTCGTGCACGAGCCCATGAACATCCCCATGCCTTTAAGCCAGTCAGTATGTCCGCAGCACTGGAGCGCATGACATCACGCCACTCGTCCGATTCTTCAATAGCATCAGCGGCAGAGACCAGCCCAGTGAATTCTTCGACTATGCGATCACTCAGGCAGACGAACGATGGCGATAGCATCTTGCAGTCAAGTAACCTCTTCGAGAGGTTGATATCAGGGCAAGAGAGTGAGAGTGGCGAAGCTCCACCATCCTATGATGTTGCATCGTCGTTGAGATTACCGCTCAGTCGTACAGGGATCTCATCTCCAGTTCAGATGACACATGGTGCTGGTGTTGCTGTGATCTAGTTGGTTTATCTAATTATACCTGCTACCTGTATTTCTTTATTGGGGATTTTAGGATTAATAAAATGGTAGACAGCAATTCAGGCAGAAACGATTCTCAATTCACTTTGCAGGTGATCCAATTTGCTGAAAGACTGCGGTTCGAGCAGTGGTGTATTATTGCAGATGTCGATGTGGTTCCGATTATATTGATACATTGCTGTGGGTAATATAAATTATATCTAGAAATAAATGTGCAGGAAACCATCTAATCCTCTCTGAACATGCAAGACCTGTCAGTAGGAAGCTTATTCAGAGAAAATAACCACATACTCAGGCGTCTCTCGTCGTAAAAATAACAGGTCGATAGCTGCTGAGAAGGCTGCAAACGCCAGACCACCGCTCAGCGCTGCTTTTGGCCCTGAATTCCGCGCGAGAATGCCACCGCAGACAAAACCAGAGGATACAGAGTTGTAAATATCGTTTTTGGCACGGTACTACGTAGAAATGCATTAGCCAATGCATCTCGGACAGAGAGAAAAAGTTCAAGCTTTACTCACGGATTCAATTACGCATTCAATGCCAGCGAACATCGCGCCAATTTTACCAAATGCCCTGCCGCTCGTCCACATGCCTTTTCCCATTTCCCTGAAGATTTGACTAGCCTTTTGAGTCGTGTTCATCCCTGCCTGTGTCTGTGAACGCAAATAGGGATCTTCATACGCGAATGAAGCCGACATGAGTGAGAAGAACGCGCCGATACCGAAGCCTATGAAAGAAGTAAGTCATATCCTATCACTTGCAAGATAGAGCCCAAGACGTACCAGCACCTCCAGCTAATACTGTTTTCACGGGACATGACTCCATGGCCGACGCCATGTAACCTTCCCAGCGTTTGCTCTGCTCGTAATACGGTCGGTCGTCCTCTGAAAGGCCAGGAGGAAGAGGCTCCTTGTGTGGGGCCCATATAGGGACGCGACCCGGAAGCTGATTCGTACTCGGGTTCATCTTCACCTCACCCGTTCGTTGTCGCGGCCAACGAGCTTGAGGGACGGATAGAGCGCTGGATTTAGGAGCTGCCGAAAATTTGTTGCCCGATGGGGCTATTTGTCACTGCTTGGATCAGAAGTCAGCGCGTCGCGTCCTGGTTGAACTGCTTTGATTTTTCATCTGTAGGCTGCACCACCTGGTGATTGTTGGACTAAATGTCCGTGCCCTTCTGTCGTCTGCTTCTGGATCCGTTCCCACGGCTCATATCTAGTGTATTCCGTAGATACTCGCCGTGTCACTTATCTCAATCCATTACTTTCGCCCGTCGTGTCTCGTCTCTGCGCTCCTGTCAACAGGTTATGGGCCCCGCCGCATCGCTATAGACGATTTTTCACGACAACCGCCGCTGCTTTCGCAGCTGCATCAAAGGATCTCCGCTTAGAATCCACTACTCTTTGGCTTTTTCGTCCGACCTTGCGGCTCTCATACCGCACATTCGTCCGACGTCGACTTTGGCCCGTTCGGTTTCCGCGCGCGCTGTCGAACCCTCTCGCGTTACGTTATTTCAATTTCAGGAAGTCAAGAACCCGATAGCCTATAGGCGTCCGGTCAAAAGGAACCCGATAGTCAACGACATCCGGCCATCCCTTGCACTTTCCTCACCACTCTCGTCATTTTCTGTCCGACTCTGCAGTGCTCTACTGTATTTCTGTCGCGCAACCACTACACGCCCGCATTTTGAGCTGGTTTTGTAGGTCTTCGCATCTGCCTTGGCATTCGTACGGTCCTCGTACTTGAAACGTGCACCTCCGGATCCGCGGTTAACTGCCTTCGGTCAACTGCGATCATAATCTCTAGTTATCAATTGCCACTTCGCCGCCTCACCAAATCGTCTTTTTTCTTCCACAACACTGCGACTCTGTCATATTTTCAAAATTCAGCGCATATATTCAGTCTCTTCGCTTTTTTGGACGTCTGGTCTTTCTTTTCTCTAGCTGCGCTTCAGGTTCCTTCTTTTTTAGCTTGTTTTTCTTTTGATTTTAGCCTGCCTTCCACCAACCTCTACCAATGCCGTCAAAAGTCAGGAGATCACGGCCCTCTGCATCAAACTTGCCTCGTCGTAAACCAAAGCCTAATCCCAAATTACCCAAACCAGCGTCCTATCTCGTCATCGATACGACCTTGCCATCTAGTATCTTCTCCGAGCGTTCAATGTTCGTGACCTATTCCGCTGGAAGCAGGATTCATCGTACAGCATTTGGAACCGAGTTGGTCATTGAAGGTACAGGTGACGTTCACGTTCAGGTTTTTGCCGGCGGACAATCGATTACACTCCAGGTCAAGAATTGTTGGCACGTTCCCAATTCACCCCACCACTTCCTTTCCACGCTGTCTGGATGTTTTCGAGGATACCAATTCATGATTGCTTCCCGAACCCCTAGGATGCTCTTCTCCCATAAATCTCGTATTTCGTCACCCAACACTCCAAAATATGTTCCACTTACTCGTGAAGATGGTTTTTTAGTGCTCAGATTCAAGGTTCCAGCACCTAGTATACCCGCTCCAAGTACACCTGCTCCAGCAGCTCCACATGCGAAGATGCCCTCACGCAGTCTTTTAGATGCAATGGCAAGGGCTTTCTCAGGACTGCTCTCTGACCTTGCTCATCATCGACAACACTCTCAAGCTACTTCTCTAAATTCATCAACTCATTTACCAGTTAATCCACCTCCATCCATCCATTCCTTACCTTCTCCTCCATTACAAGAACAACCAATTTCGCCTCTACAAAGTTCATTGTCTCAACCATTTGCAGGCCTATCATTTGGCCAGCCAGTGCCATCTCCTCCTCTGCCACCAGTCCCTTTAATTTCATCTTCTTCCAGCCCTCATATTTTTCCTTCATATCCTCCACCTCCAATCCCACATTGTCCTCCTTTTCACCCTTCTTCAATTACTGTTTCACCATCCTTTAATCAGCCTCCTCTTTCTCAAGTTTCTACCAAACATTCTTGTTCATCTCTTCATTTTCAACAACCTTCTTCACATTTACCAATCACTTCTCCTTCTCCACTTTCATTTTCTAGTCCTTATTTGATGGTTCCTCCACCACCTCCCCTGATTATTGCTCAGAAAACTCTTTTACCTCCCCTCCCATCTGAATTTTTTGAACTTCCTCCTTAATTTTGTAGTTTACTTAATTTCTCCTTTTATTTTTCAATTTATTTCTGTATGGGGGTGCCACCATTTTCCCTAATACTTTATTCTATGGGGGTGTTTACCTGGGGGTGTTTTTCTCATTTTTCATGCAAGTCAGCGACACACTCTTTTATTTTCTCCAATACCTTTTTTCATGGGGGTGCTTCTCTGGGGGTACTTCCTTCACTCTTCATGTGACACACTCTATTCATTCCTTTCGATATCCATTGCAGACTCCCTCAGTTGTGGGGGTGTGTTGGACTAAATGTCCGTGCCCTTCTGTCGTCTGCTTCTGGATCCGTTCCCACGGCTCATATCTAGTGTATTCCGTAGATACTCGCCGTGTCACTTATCTCAATCCATTACTTTCGCCCGTCGTGTCTCGTCTCTGCGCTCCTGTCAACAGTGATATCAGTTTCAAGTCCTTTCTGGAACCCACTAAAACTGCGCGTCTAGATTATTCCGTAGTGACAAACTCAATAAAACACTGTCGAATCTATTGCCTACCTTTCACAAAGGGTCTTGTACTCGTCAACAACACTTCCTCAGCCTGGCTGTCTCTGCGTGGCATCTCAACGGAAGTCTGATCCCCTGTTCTTTGTAGCACTTTTGTATTTATGAACATGTGTCCGGCACACTGGCAGTCAGAAATTTGATGGAATGCGTCACCGTGACCTCCCTCAACCTCTGTTATATGTCGACCCACAGCAGCCAGAAGACCCTTGGAAGACCTTGATGAATTGCAGTAATATCCAACCCATGTAAGGTAAATGCGCCACGGCTATTTTTGTCAAGGCTATGTCGACTTGTCAGCCCGGTCGCTACTCGTCAAGCTACTCGTTGTATTTTCTGGCTGGCGTGAGAGTGGCGGGGTGGACCCCTTTGTATTTCCGGCCTCGTTGCCAATCGTAAAAAAAAAATAGTTACTAACTTATCCATGTTTCGAGCTGACCCTTCTTTCGAATCTTTGCAGGTGCAGAACAACGAGGTTCTTGACATGACATCGCAACACCCAGGCCTTGTCGAACCCCATTTCTGCTAGTTGTAAATTTAATTGGTGTCATGATCATTATGTTAGAGATGAGCACGGAATGAAGGCAAAAACTGTTTTCGCGATTTAGTACACTACATAAAATCGGCAGAAGACTCAAGCCAATTGTTTTGCGTCAAGACATATAGGCGCTCAAAATTGTATAACATCGGAGACGGAAAGTACGATCTAAAAATATCTTTCTAAAAATTGAATTTTAATATGCGGAAGGCCTCATTCCCCTGTTGGCGATCCAACAAGTTCGGAAATAAGTGAGAATCGTCCTAGAACAAGATATGAGCGTGTTTGTTAATAATCCCAACAACATAAAAATATGCCTTGGGTGCTTTTATAAATATCACAAAGAGAAACCTATAAACCACTTGCCTTCTTCGAAGGGAGTCATTATTATCGGAGGTAGACGCAGAGATACCCTTTGCGGCCATCGTTTATGCTCGGACTCCCAGATTCTTATAGGCCTGCAAGCTCGTGCCGTCGGTCACATCAGACGGCAGCATCAGAAGAGAAAGGGACAGAAGCACGGCCACAGAGATAAAATTGACGACCATGAAACTGCGGATTGATTACTTTCCTTGATTCCTTTCGAGTGCTTGCCTTGTGTTTTACGCGTGAAACCAGAGTGTATCATTCAAGTCGAGGGCTCAACAAAATCAATGAGCCATGTTTGACTGTTGAATTCAACCCATGAGAATTTACCTACCTCGGCGGAATGATCAAGACAGAAAGGCAGCATGAAATCTTGGCGCACTTACTGAGAATTTCCCTAGACGTTCTCAAATAGCATTTCAAATGCGAAATAAGGGAATTCGAATAAAGCTGTACGACTTCAACTTGCTTATCCCCACTTTGAGTGGCCCTTTCTTGAAGCTCTGACATTTTCTTGTGTGTGTCCTGGTGTGGGTTTCAGACGATCCCCTGTATTTCCGCCACAAAGGGAATGATCCAATGAGGTGCGCCAACATGAAGAAGAGCTTATAGATATCGCATACTATATAAAAAGAAGTTTTCACAAAGCTGATAAGATCAGTCATATCGAGCCACAGAGGAAGAGGCCTGGAAGGCAGTGGGGACAGTGGCCATTTAGGGGATAAATACGAATAGAAAGCCATCAACGGTTTGCGTGAGCACATGGGATCAAGTGCATGTGTATTGACAGTCGGGGGAAAGTGTACTCGGCCTTATACAGAACAACTGAGAATCTGTAGCAGCCCTCAAGGCACAGGGAGTGAGGCACCGTGAAAGTAGGGTACAGATTTGCTGTTGCAACCCCCAAGTCTCTAGGCGCAGGATATCGCAAGTTTTCGGAGGGTTGGTGTATCCACTGCGATGCAGCTGCTCGACAGTCTTCCGTGAGTTTCGATCACTACCGTTCCCGAGTCTGCACGATCCAGCACGATCAGATGTTCAAGACGAAAAGTCTGAAAGCCTGAGATTCGGAGTAATCCACCAGAAATACTCAAAGAGCAATCCAAGCAGACCAGGAGCAGCGATGGGGATGGTGGCATAAACGGACTTCTGAAAATGGACAGGTATTTTTTCCGACATGGTATCCCAATTGGGAAGAGCGTTTGTGTGTGCGTCTCTTTTTGGCCACCTACGCTCACAACAATGTACAAGGCCACCAAGGCAATCACGGCAGTGTGTCTCTACTACCACTGCATCGTCCACTCCGCGGAAACATTGTGCTTGCTTATCAGCTTTCGGCGCCCCTTTTTCTCTCTCTGGCTGCCGATTTATAATTGTCTGTCTACAACTATCACAAGTTCACAACCACCGACGGTCTGCACTGGACACAACAGGAGGGAACAATATTTCCTGACCGATGTATTATTAAGGCTCGGAAGAGTGATGACAAGCCATTTGGCCGATGGTCTTGTTCGACAGTTCCCGAATTTCTCAGATCTCCCAGATCGCCGACATGATCCCTTCGAGCAGTCTTCCTCTTTTGGGAAACCCCTTGTCCCCAGACTTTCCTTCGCGACCTACCCATGCATTATAAATGAAGGATCGTCTGAAAAATGAAAAGCACTCCTCGGTCACCACCTACTCAACTCCCACAAGTCGTCCTTGACCTAGCGCACTTCGAACAAAATGCAATTCAAACTCGTCGTCGCGCTCCTCCTTTCCTGCAGTAAGTACTACTTGATCTTATCTTCGCTCACTGCTGACCCTGAACTACTATCTAGTGACCGCAGTGGTTTCTGCAGCCCCTGTACCGGTTGAGATACCTCCTCTTGACGTCGAGTCTCGCCAGAATAAGGTCAGTAACGATTCCTGAATGCCTT
Source organism: Galerina sulciceps (assembly GCA_023014345.1). Taxonomy (NCBI): domain Eukaryota; kingdom Fungi; phylum Basidiomycota; class Agaricomycetes; order Agaricales; family Galerinaceae; genus Galerina; species Galerina sulciceps. Next base: position 365,605 of record JAEDXJ010000061.1, read on the forward strand.
TAACTGTCCTCATAGAATTTTAGGCACGCGAAATCAATGCCGAGGTTGCTCGCGAAGCTGCCCCAGAACCCATTTGCGGCAAATATCTGTGCCTCTAGGCAGACCATCGTCGCATCTCCAACACACATCCACCATGCTAGCTGCGCTTCATGACCCCTTGAGCCTGCTCTCAAATTGCCATCCATTTCGATTCCATCCATTCATCGTCATCCTCCTCGGTTTCACATTTCTGTCCGACACCCACTTCTCATGAAAGATATTCACTGTCATTACTGTCTCTTGACAAACTCTCATCCTGCTTGTTTCCACCTGCTTGGTTTTCATAATCAGCGCACCCACATTCCTTACGACACACTCTTTTAGTTTTTGAATTTGCCTTCAACTCTGTCCTTTCACTTTTCTTTCCATCGCTCGTCTCCATCCCCAGCAATTGCAGCGCAAAACGTTTTCATCGACATCCGAAGTCCATCCCCTATTACCCACTATCCATCCGTCATAACGCAATACTGGCAGGCGAATTTCCATATTCTGATCCCCTCCGAACTTTTTGTCACTTCTATGGTTCTGCCGCCCCGTCCCTCCCACTATTTACCCTTTTTGTTATAGCATCATTCCACCCTCTGTATCGATTAGATCTGTGTCTCAACCACCTGTTAATTTATAATATAGATATTGTATCCATAGTTCGCCTACGCCTCCTGCAAGTGTACTTTAAATTGACAACAATAGCAAAAATCATCCACAACATTCAAGTCTAAATTGGCGTGATGTATTTTGCTGGTTCTTGTCAAAAAAAAAAAAGAGATTGCGGGGCTGAACACGAGTAACTAGTTTAAGATGTCATGTAAAGTATTGGAGGTCGAAAACGTTGCAAGGAATAGAATATGTACAAGGATACTAGGGACGTTCCAGGCCATGGCAAATTCTCATTAGTTCAGTTGTGATTGATCCATCTTAGTCCACCATATTTCCCTATAATTGCTCGTATCCAGGGCCTCTACGTGGACAAGTCGGCAAATGTTGGCAGCAGTTTTTTTCATGACATGAAGGTGGTCCTTGTCAACCAGAAGCTTTTGGATCGGCTTTCCTGTTCTGCGTCTGACGGGAAGCACAGCGCCGAGGGCAGAATACAGTTTACCACTATTCGCCTCTTTGAACATGCTGAAAACAATTGTTTGGAGGAAAGGCCACCTTTCCGTCAACGTCTTCTGTAGGTGGCTAGCATGATAGAAGATCGCATGTGGCAAGTGAAGGTGTGTAATGGTGGGGAATATCTGAGAAAATTTTTGCGATAGGACCAGTGTGTCGGTTGGTATTGTGAGGTATCGCAGGGATGGAAATTTAGTAGGGCCGACAACGGCCGACATTTGGGGAGCGTCGAACAGGAAACTAAAATTATCGAAGGAGCAATCTAGCCAAAGAGATTCAAGTTTGGGGGCCCTCATAGAGAGGAGGACCTTGACTGCCATCATCCCATCGTCGAGCAGACGAAGCCCTTTCAAGCTGCGTAATTCAAACTCAGGGCCAAGTTGGTGCAACGGCCACGAATTCATCTTAATGGTACCTTGGATGGAGAGGTAGAGGAGAGAGCGAGGAGTTGTAAGGACTTCCACAAAGGAGGTGTAAGTTTGTACTGAAGATTCATCCAGGCCGTGAAGATAGAGGGTGGTAATGTTTTGCAGTGACAATGTGGATGGCAAAGTATCTGGCAATTCTGTATCGAGAAAAGTCAACTGAGGGCATCCGCCATTCAATATGGTGTTGTATGCCCAAGGTAAGGTTCCAGTTATTGGAGTTATAACGTCATATTTAACAGCAAGTCTTCGAAGACTTGGGGCAGAGCTATGCACCAAACGGGACAACATCACGGATGGGGAGTTTTTGAAATAACAATTCAAGGTAAGACTGCGAATTCGATGGATTTCTTGACCAAGTTGGGCCGACATGGTTCGAAGTAGAGAAATACGATTTGTGGGTGACCTGCCGTGCCTCTGCTCATAACTGTAAATGTCGACATTGATGTCGAGAAGCATTGAACCTGATCGTTGCAAATATTGGGTAAGACGTGGTATCGACCTAGGGGAGTAGACATCTATCTTGGTCCAGAGTCCTGGGGTCATCAACGCCACTTCTCTCCAAAAACCTGAGACATGAGTGAGGTCAACTTCGAAAGGAAGTTTGCGGGGGAAATGGCGGTCAGATAGCGCCTGCTCGAAAACGTTCGAAAGTATTTCAGGTGGTAGCGATGCTATGGTGAACGGTTCATCGAAGGGCGTCGCCAAACCATCGAGGTCAAATTCCATTTCGACAGACGCCATCTGGATGATCTTGCTTTCAAGTTCAGCTCATAATCAGACATGAATGGCATAGTGGACAAACCTGTGGTCGAATTTGAGAGTAGTTGAGAGCTAAAAGAATGCGTCTTGAACTTATGTAGTTCAGCAATGCCAACGGCGCAGCAAATGACTTGTTCTTGCTACACCGCAGCCAAGTTGCTTTGAAAGTCGACCAAGCGCTGTCAGTTTTTCGAACGTCAGTTGTCAAAAGGCACTAGTTCTGGCCATCTAAGATTTGTTGAGATTAATGAGAATCCGTGAACTCACAAAGTTATAAATCAGGTTGGGTTGAACAGATAAAAGAGGACTTAGCGCTCGCGAATGCTGCACAGCATTTGCAACTGGACGTGGGAGCGACTCAACATCGATTACGTTGTAGGCCAATCGTAACATCACTGTAAAATTAAGCTATCGATGTGTATGTCTAAAAATGTTGTTGGTACACCTAGAAACTTAGGACGGCGGTTGTTTCAAATGTATGGCCCCAATCAAAATATTGCAAGCAGATCAATAAACCGTAAAAAGAGATAATAGAAAGATCTACAAGGGCTTTCGGGTTGCTGGGTTTATGAAGCGAGTGAGTCCCAAAGAATGTTTAGACATCCTTCGGCCATACTTTCTTTCCCCTGATCCAGGTACTCAGCACGATACCCTGCCTGTCTAATACAACGAGGTCTGCATGAGCTCCTGGACGCAATGTTCCTTTCTTGTCTTCTATCCCTAAACATCTGTTATATCACCGCGAGTCAGCAAAGTCAATCGCCTGAAGCACAATACAACAGGATGCACGGACTTAGCGGGGTTGTAGGTAGCACACTTTATGGCTTCTCCGAGCGAGCATCCGGTAAATCGAGATAAGTTTCGAACACAATGGTCGAGGGTAACAACGCTGTAACGAGTGCGGATTAACGTCAGTATTAGCAATGGAGTGGGTTGCCACAGATGAGATCTCGAAACACACCTTCCTGCAAGTGTTGTGGTGCCTTCCAGATAAAGCCTCTCACCCTCTTTAACAAATCGTTGTCCATCGCGCCACTCATGCACCCCGTCTTTAAGATGAGGATCTAATATTTTCATAGCTGTGAAAGTAATGGTTGGATGATGTCCCCCCAATGCATCTCAGAAACTCACCATCCGTGATGAGGATGCAACCATCGGGGTGTGAGGAATACGCAAGCTGGATTACTGTAAGCCGAGAAAATAAGTGCCGATGAAAAAATATGTACCCTCACGGAATTAGGATGGCAGTGAACTCCATCTACAATCAATCCATAATACGGACGCTCAAATGCCATATCTGCGATGTAGCCCTTGTCGAGATGTAAACTGGGTCTGCTTTGCCTCTTTGGTGAAGGCGTGGTAGGTGTGCTAACACCGCTGAGGGTCGAATCTTTTCGTGTAGGCGAGGCGAGGGACTCATCGAATGCTTCGGCTGACGGTGAAAGCGAATGCTCTTTCAGTTCCCTGGCCGATGGTAACTCCAAGGCAGGCAGTGGCTCTGAGCTGCATGGTAGATGAGCCATGATGGGCGCAGGGGAAGAGAGATGCGGAGAGGCTCCAAGCAATCCAATGATAGAGGGGTCGCGGTGGTGCAGCTGTGGCATAGCATTGAAAAGATGGGTAATTAACCTGGCGCCTCGTTGGACTGCTGCTGTTGCAACATCTGTACTCGCAACGCTGTCAAGAAGTCAAGGCAATGTAGACAAAATTTCAATGGGGAACAAACCTGTGGCCGATAGAGAACGCTATTCCCCTCTTGGTCAGTTCTTCCAGTGCTGGCATAACTCCTGGGATTTCGGGTGCGGCAGTGACCAATCGAACACCAGGGTTCCTGTTGTCAGACATCATCCAGTCTTCGCCGTCGGCCAGATTGTCCCGGCCATACACCTCTTCGAAGGATGCGAATCCATCGACAGCGGGGAGTAAATATGCTGGTGCATGAGCTCCTCGTTTAGTGAGATCTATAAAAGGACCCTCGGCATGCCACCCCAAGAGAGTCGCAGAGGTTTCAGTGGAGAACGGTTTGAGAAGATGTAACAGCTTCGGGTACACAGATTTTTCTTGAGTCTGGTTTAACGCCAGTTATTTAAGACCAGGCGGAACAATACGAATGCATACAATTATAGTTGGCAAAAGCCTATCAAAATCGAGACTTGAGATTCTAACCCACAAAGTGGTAAAACAGATGGCATACGATGTAACTCCAGTTTCAACTATCCTCTCTGCAATCATCCGCATGCCATGTCGGTACCCATCGTCGTCGCCTTCATATACGGAAAAATCAAAGCCATACGCTCCGTTGAGCTGAATATCCAAAAGGCCGGGACTGTCGACAGAAGAATGACGTAAGAGGTTTGAACGAATCAAAGCCATGTATAGTACCTGAGGATATTGCCCCCAACGTCAATGATTTTGTCTGGCCTTTCTCGACGAAGATAAAATGTTTTCTACGTGGTCTCTTCAGAAATAGAACGGCACCTTCATTTCCTAAAGAACACACCTGAGCATCTAATATGACACCGGTTGTTTCATCGACCCACAAGTCCTTTTCGATAAGACTCCCGTCTTCTTGAGGGAGTAGACAATTTGTGTAGCAGACTAGGCCGTTAGAAGTCATAGTTGTATCGTGGAGCCTGAGGTGTAGAACCAAGACCAGACCTTTCTTCTTAAGTCATGCTCTCTGGTCTATTTGAGGCGACGGTCAAAGATAACAACGTTCTCCTTCGGAATGGCATAGAAGGCACATGATGGGAAGGCGCGTGCATTTGTGCTCGGAGTCATCTGCATTCTCGTTTATATATGGCTGGCTGGCCTTTGGTACCGACACGTTCGTGCTATCATTTGACATGTACAACGACCTGGAGAAAGAGAGAAGAAAGATATCAGCTTTGTGACCAGCATTTGTGCCACGTACAAATTTTGAAACTCAACCTAATCTTGAACCACACCATGACTTTCATGTCCATTGCCTCAACCAAACTATTATGCGACCCAAACACACGGATAGTCCTCGTCTTAATCGGACACAGCTCTGGACTTTGGAGGCATGTGTACTGATTGGGAGAAGAGCTCTTGCTATGTCCGAGATTCTTGCTGTTCCGCGTTGGATGGCTTGTCAATTCAATCATATTCTTACTTTCTATGGCTCTTCGTTGATATCCGTATTCGCGCCACATTCCGCGAGTTGAGCAAGGTCGACCGAACATGACCTGAACAAAAGAGTGCGGAACGAGTGCGACACTGCAGTGAGTTAGGTCAGTATCTTTTTTGCATTTTTACTGTCACCAAATTGACAAGAATTTTGAAATGATTAGGTCGCAAAGTAGCTAACCGCTTCCCCATGTCCATCGGGGCAGGATGTCAGCACGCCTGGCCATTTCTCAGCCACTGGCATTTCTGTGCTGAACGGCTAGAACCACTAACCGAAGTACCGAATCGCTGAGTTCTTGATGTTTCCCTTGTCCTGTTTTGAGATATTCCCACTTGAGGACACCGTCGAGAGCAAGGCAACAGCCTTATTCAACTCGCACTAACGGTACTAAATCATCATCGGTTATCCTTAACTCTAGATTTCGAAAAAAAAAATGGAGATCCACTTTTTGTCTAGGGCAAGTTGCTCAAACTCCTCTCCTATCTATCTAATCTTTCCCTACAGCCTGATGAATTGATAAACTTGATGCAGAAATGCTGTCCAACTGTCATCATCATGAAACGAGCCCCCGTTTCAAGATTAGATATCAAAGTGAGCCACTCCTCACACAATAACACGACGCTCAGCAGTTGCCGTTCGGCGCTTGCGGGTCCTGTGTGGGGTCCTGAACGCCTTCCCACGTGCTGACGGTGATTGCCCTCTGTAACCCTTGAAAATTGCTCGATGTTCACACAGGTTTTCCAGATGTTGCGCTTTCAAGGCGGAAAGGCACCAAAGAGTTGCCTTAATAATTACTTACTTCATACCCGCAGGCATTTCCGAGTGTAACAGGTTATATCTCGCCCCCACTCAGGCTCAACCGGACAAAAACCTCGCACCAAATTTTTACCGTTCACTCCAGAATCGACCGCAGTGCAGGAAAAACGAAACCAGATTAGATTTCAATGTTTCTATTTTTACTCTCGAACCAGCTCCCGAGCCCTTGTCGGGACGTCAGTGTCACCACCAATACAAAAAAAAAGAGGCTGCTTGCCAGTTTGTCAGTTTACCCTTGTCGTTCTTGTCAATTTTATTTGACAAACAGGCTTAAGCGCACCTATGCCGAAGTTCAGGCGTACAGACCAACATTCAAGCTTCGAGAATTTCCCTTATTATATTAATAGGCCGATCATGATCAATTCAAAATTATCAAATCGGTTTAGAGCCAACAGAAAATTAACTTCCAAACGCCCATAGAAATCGAGGGTGCGCCGAGCCGCACTCGTCGCCATGTCGTCGGGGAATTCCATCCCCTTCAATGCTGGTTTCCCTTGCACGGAGTAACCCTTGGGTGAAAGCGATGACCAAGTCTGTCTTTGTCTTGAACGGGTCATCAGGTGAAAGAAACATAAAGTCGAAAGCTCCAACTCGGAGGTTTGGATCCATGGACTGTTAGGAGTTTCTGTGCAGAAGATCTAGAGTCCGACCGTGGGCCCTGCCATAACCCCATACTTGTTACACATATCATGCTAACGTTAGCCTCCGTTAGCCTCCGTCAAGCGAAGCGGGGAAATATCACCTGGAAGTTCGAACTATGTCAAAAAGTGCAACCGCAGAAGTCATTTATATCCAGGTTACACCTTCCCCGCAAGCGGTAACAAGTCCGAATAATTTATTACACACCGCAAACAAACCCCGTTGTGGATTTCAGAAGATTTCACTGGAAATAAAGCAGAGTGCGATACGTCGTTACTATATGCGTGTTTGCGCGTTGCTATCGATATAACCATCGCGCTCAGTAAATATTCCATCGCTGAGATATCGATGCTGGACCGAAATCAAATGCATCTTTCGTGATTTTATGGCTAGTACGCGATCAATGGAAGATGTCACCGCGGTGTTGACCGTCAAGCTTTCAGGCCTCGCCAGTCGGTGTTATGGAGTGGGTAAAAGGACTAAGTAAAGTACACAGAGCGTGAGGACGCCTGTGTCGAGTGTGAGGCAGGATGATTGCCCATGGCGGCGGCACCATCGCCAGGGCGTGCTTACAAACAGCGCTATCGCAACTCGGGTTTGATTAGATCGTGATGGCTGGCAAACGAGCCAGTGATGGGCTGAGCCCAGCAAAATGAACCGGTCGTAATTATTCAGCTCGCCTATACCCACCGTCGCGGTCAACGACGGAAGAAAGCGGAAACCAACTCGGTGCCAGAACAAGCGGTGGCTCTCACCTCAAGCACTTGGATAGTTTCACGAACACAACGATAGAGCTACAATAATAAGCCGCAATTATATTCATGTAATTCTAGAGTAGTCTATGTGCGAGGCGGCTCAGGGAGAAACCTGGGCCGACCAGCGATCGCGGAGGAAGGCATATGCAATACAAAAGGGGGAGTACGAGTACGAATATAATCCAGGAAACGAGTGGGCGGGGTCGAAGCGAATGGACGAGATGAGGGAGTCCGACACTCGGAAAGTGGTATACGAAAAAGCGAAGGAAAAAGAACCGGAGGCGGGTAAGGGGACGCTTGGCTTCGGGTAGCGGTAGCGGTTTGCAGGAGAAGAGAGGAGGGTCGCAGAGTGCAAAAGTGACAGTTATGTTACTTTTTTTTTTTGGATTGGTAGTAGGTAGTAGGTAGAGTAGTACCGACAGCCGAAGGTCACGAAGAGGAAGAAGAGAATATCGAAGAGGTGGGTATCATAGTAAAATCGGGAACGCGGCGGTATAACATATGTGGATGCCAGGCGTCGAATGAGGGTGGTACGCCGGGATGCGAGGGTGATGGTGAAGGTGAATGCATGGCATAGGCGAGCATGGTGTTGTGCGTGTTGTGATTGAGTGTGTTGATTGAGTGGTAATACAGAGTTGGATGGCGAGACAGCAAATCGACAAAGCAGTAAATAAAAGGAAAGAGAGAACCCAGGAAGGAAAATAAACAAGAGGATGGAGTGCAGAAGGGGTGGTGCGCGGACGCAAAGAGGCAGGAGGGAGGTAAGTTTATAAAAAAAATAAAAGACCGCCTTTCCCGGTTTTTGCTTTACCATAGAGAGAATATAGTAGACAATGGAAAAAAAATCAACTTTTTGGGACTGATTTTTTTTTGGTGGTGTAAGGTAGGAAGGATGCAAGCAAGCCCGCAGGCAGCCGTCGCCACAGCTCAGCATATTTGGACCTCCCATTCGCCACCCTCGCCGCCGACCTGAGGCATGCTTTTCAGTGCGATTCTCACTCTCCGTTTTGCACCTGCGGAATCCGGAATAGAGAACTCTGACGCGAGGCCAAAGCTTGAGTCTGCCACCTGACCGTAGCTCATCGTCTCCATGTTGTTTTCATATCTCACCGAGCCATCAGGAGCAAACGGCATGCCGTACTCGCTGGAGGAAGAAACACCCAAAAACGGGTCGGAGGACGATGAAGAGTACGACGAGAGGGCGCTGAACTGGGAAGGGAACGAGGCTTGGAGGCTTGATTCGGGGTCTACTCCTGACCACATAGCCAAGGACGAGGACGACGGCGACATTTCGGGTTTCACTCTATCGTAGGTGAGGCAGCCCCCGGAGAGCCGGAGCGAGATGAGGCCGACGATGACGGCGAGTGTATCCGGACCCGGATCTTCCCATCATCCGAAGGGGAAGTGTCGAACGAGATGTCCAAATCGCCGAGACTGCCCAAGTCCACTGTGTCTGCACCACTGAAATGCAGTTTCTGGATCTTGTGATGGTGATATCGGCATCGAGGTCCATGAGAGAGTTGCCTGTTGTCCTTGACCAATCGTAGTCATTCGGAAGGAAGTTATTGTAATCGAAGGCTGCTGCGGAGGATGTAGGGAACGGATTGGGTATGGCAAAGCTGGTAGGTGCAGTTGACTGCATTCGCATTGACAGAAGCGAAGGAAGAGCACAGAGCAGAACCTATTGGGAAGTCAGCGAGGCCGGAAAAAAAAATGATGTCAGGCTATAATTGAACACTGACCATCAATCCGAGGCTGGCTCCTGATTTGTGAGCTGATGAAACGTTTGACCGGGATGGTGATGACAATGAGAATTGGGGCTCTGTTGCCTCGACCTTGACAGGGACATCGCGGGCGGCGACGGATGTGGAGGCCAACTGGGCGCTGAGAGAGCGTTCCCGTTCTCTGGCAGCTGCGAGCTGGGCCTTGAGTATCTCAACTTCGGAGACAAGGATAGTGTCGGAAGGAGCTGTCTGCGGCGCCGAAACGGAGGTACCAGTTCGGGTAAGTGCCAGAAGCCTGGCATTTTCTTGTTCTAATTCGGCGACGCGTCTAAAGAAACGTAATTGAGGCGATAAGCAAAAAAGCGAGAAAGGCAGTGGAGGAAGAGAGGGGGCAGGAGGGGGGGGGCATGGTGGAGATAAACTTACACTTCCATGCATTCGAACTCTTCACGCTTGCGCTGCCTACTGAGGAAGGCTGCTGCGCGGTTCTTGACGAGACGAGCTTCACGTTTGCTGAGACCGGAGACATCGGGAGGGACAAAATCCTTGCTAGAGACACGCTCGCCCACTGCGCGCTTCTTGGTAGCACTAGGGGCAGGGCTGGCTGAGCGCTTGGCGCCACAGGAGGAAGATGTATCTGAGAAATGCTCTGCAGAGTCTGTGGGCCTGCGGACCTCCTGGCAGAGAGAAGGAGAGCGCGAGGGCGGGGTGGGTGGGCGGGCTATGTCGACGGGGAAGTCGAAGACCTGATGGGTGGGCATGCAGAGGTCGGCGTCAGAGTTGACGCGCATCTTGAGCATCCTGTTTGTGGGGACTGGGGAGTCAGTGTTATGGCCCTCTGAGATGGGGGGGGAGGGGGGCAGGTTGTAGTAGGCATAAGTGAAGTTGTCGTGGGAGGGCGAAAGAGGGGCTGTTGGAGATCCCAGGACTGGTCAGTCGGGGAGAGCAGAGGGGCGTCGTGGGCGATGATCTGCGACATGGCCAGAGAGAGCGTCTGCTTGGACATTTTATTAGCGACTAGCGGGCTGGTTATATAGAATCTAGGTGGAAGAAGAAGAATGGGAAGTGCAAACCGTTCGATCAATTCTTTTTACTGCTTCCAGCCCTGTTCGGATTTACATCGCACCTAACCCCGTCCACCCGAACCAGGCTCGGTTCGCTTTGGTTCGTTCTCTCTGCCCTCTCTCATCATCACTCCTGCTCTGTTCCGCCCTCCCCTTCCTCCTCGTCGTCCTCCGCGTCCTCCTCATCCCATATTCCATCCCCTCTATCCCTTCCCCCCCTCCTCCGACAACCGCCCGTGCCCCAATCCAAATACGGTGTCCCAGTATACACGCTCGAATAGGTCCCTTGGCCCTCCTTTCTCGATCAAGAATACGTGCGGATCAGCCTTGACAAGGCCAATCCTCGGAGGTCGCCCCATATCCCTTCCCCACATCACGCGCGATCGCAAAGAATAGAACCCGTGGACGTCCTCTCTCTCTAATCGTAAAAACCGATCGGTCCGTGTCTATTTACGTATCTCTTCCTCACTAGAGTACCACCATCCTCCCCTTTCCCCCTTGACTTGCCGTCCCGAGGTACTCCCGTTTGCCGTTTACATCCTTTCCTACCACATTCCTCTGCATGTCTAATTATCCTCGTGTCCATCTCTGCTCGGCCTGCAGACCCTCTCTTTCCCGACTCTAATTCTAGAGTATCATCCCAACATATCACGAGGCTCCCGCCAACCACTCTCGCTGCGGTCTTTTCAAAAAAACACTTACCCTCTAACTGCGCCAAAAACCACATGGGCTCAACTAAAGACTCCTATCGATTTCGTCTCTCGTCATTTGTGATGGTATCTCCCAGAGGACAACGAATGCCCAGTCGCACATTTGTTCCCAGCATAGACGCGCGCCAAAATTTCAACACGTAAATCAATTTAAATTCAAATACGATCGAACGGTTGTTTCAACAACGCAAATTCTCGACATCGACGTCTAGCGGACGATCGTATACCAGGGATTATCCTCCACTATCACCGTCGACGGCCATTGTGACTCTTGTTTTCAGCATCTGTTCAATTCATTCCTTCGCGTCCGAATGCGACCAAAATTAAAAATACTTCCCATTCCCCCCCTTCCTCAGCCTCAGTCGTCCCAGAAGAACATGATCATGATCCTGGCAAACGGCATGCGGCATCGTGATAGTATCTCGTCTCGTGGGCCTGATCACGCCAGCTTCGAGAACCCCCTACCGCATGACTCCCAGACGCACCGTCAACTCCGTCTTGACATTCCTCTCGGGCCCTGTGCGGTAATTTTGGGCTTCAGACATGACTTCGAAATTATAATGAAATAGAAAGAAAAAAAAGAAAACGGTCCTGTTACATACAAAACGCACCCAGCCTGAATACTTGATCCAACCGCTTTTCCCAAGCACGATACTTTGGAGTGGGCTGGGCGACGCCCCAAACCCGGACTATTCAACGACTACTACCGACGAGCTCACAGCTCGGCGAATCAATTCAATGAACACATTTCTCCAGATTTCTCCTATGTGCAGGCCAAGCCCTCTCGACGTCTTCAAATATTCTAAATATACACCCACACCTTCCCTTTCGGGACCGCTCTTCCCAACGCCAAACGCTTTCGACCTAAATATACGCGCCTGTTAATAGCAACCCATGTCCTGATGCGGCACTACATCCCCCGCGCCTCTCAATTTGGAACCCACAAACCATATCTCGCTCTCCAACGACCTTAGCCCCGAGGTGTTGAACAAATTACCCACCAGCCAGAAACCCACCCCACTCGACCCCAGCCCAGAGTGGGGTTGCGCCCGCAAAGTTCGGATACGGTCGACTTTCCTATCGCGTTCATCACCGTCCATTTTCTTTTGTGTGATGCCCACCTGGTATCGAAATCGAAGCCCTTCCCCCGCGAGCAGTCTGCGGCGTACCACTACATGAATGATCATCTGCTCCCTTGCCCATGATGCTCTCAACTTTCGAGAGCTGATGTTAAACACGGCTGACATGGTGATCCCTTGGGCTGGTCGGTAGTATGGTGCCATTTCGAATAGCTTGCCTACGCCTCGGACAACCCACGCATTGGCAACAAAAGACTAAAACTAGCGCTCCTTGTCGTCCGTCTTTCACAGACGGGGCAGACTGTGAACAGTCGCAATGTTCGATTTGAACGGGCCCAACTCCACCCCTAACGACCCCAAGTATAGGTTCATATTTACTGTTTCTTCGACTTCACGAGTCACCCGACTCATACCATTCGCCCACCCTCGGTTATCTATGTATAAATTATCTCTTGTTTTCATTACTCGGTCTCGGACCTTGGAGCTTCGACACGAGCGAACTGGTAATTCAAAAACTGGAAATTGCGAACGAGGCGGCCCATGACCACCTCCATGACATCTCCATGGACGGTTGGGCCTGTAGCATTGAGCGTCAGTATCGCCACTGTATCTCCTCTCTGCCCTACCGCCACCAGCGAAATGGTGCGGACGCTTTCTCCTCTCACTCAAAGGCCCAAGATAGCTCTGTATGTTCCGAACGCCTTGGAGATTTATCAGTGATACATACGCACCGTAAAGCTTAATGACTGGGCTCATAGTCATTTGCGGTTTTGTCTGGCCGCCAGGCTACGGGGGGGGTCCTTGTTAATGTCCGCCCATGCCGCCTATGCCTCCAGACATGGTCTACGGACATCAACAAAATAAATTTTGAACGAGGCTACCAATGACATAAGGATGGCATTCATATCCGTCTTTAGCATGCACCGATATCACCGCGGTCTCTGCTTCTTAAACCATGCTGTCTCCTAAGCCAATAAGCGGCCAGCAGAACAGTCCCGCAACGGAGGTTTTTCTGGCTCTCAGCCTGAAGCCAATGGCCCAGGATAGGCCCACGGCAAGCTATGTTCCGCCGGTGGGCTTGGTCGTTTTCTCATGATGCAACTCGGTCATTAGGCTCTTGCGGTTTTTGCAATTGCGTCGTGACCCACTTGCCGCCTTGGCTAATAGCCGTGTTAATGTCGAAAGTGATGAAGATGAAGATCTGAATCGGTTTTGATAACATCCATGACCATGACCCATCAATCTAGCTTCATGCAGCCGGCTTAGGCTTGTGACTTTGGAGATACAACGTGAGCTTGAGGCCTCGAGCTCAGCTTTGCCATGTCAAATACATCTCTGTTCAATCAAGTACCGGTAATACATGCGTCCGAGCATATCTTCCATGCGATTGAAGCAACCAGAACGGCAACAAGGCGCCAAGTTCGAGAACAGATGAACGCCATTGGTGCGAACTCAAAACCCAGGTGGAAAGTTCAATACATATATGCACCAGCTCCCATCTAACAGCCGTTGACCTAGCCTTATATACTTAGCACTATGGCATTGTGTGAGCACTAACAGGCTGCGCAGCAAGCCCAGTCAAGTAGCGCGACACTTTTATTTCTAAATCACCGACGGCTTGCCGAAGCTCCACTGGTGGCTCGACTTCACGCAAGTCGACCCCCATCAATACTTTTGAGGCCTACCCATGAAGGCGATTTTGTGTTCCACAGGTTGACCTGCGTGGGCTATGTTACGAGCCTACGGCGCACAGCCTGACTGCGAGCTGAGCTGAACCGACTTCCGAAATTGACGGTGTGCCCGAGATGGGTTTCATCTGGGTTATCTTTGTCTGATTAGATGGAGGTTTTTCGGGCATCACCTGCTTTGGGTTTGATAAGATGGCTTTCGCCCATCTGCAGGTTTTAACAGGCTTCACTCTGGTGTCCAAGCGACAATTATCACAGAAATTTGCGCTCTCCGCTAGTTTATCAGCGCCCGCCCTTCTACACCGTCAGACGCCGGTTACTGCTTCTTTCAATCAATACTTTTACTCCTAGAGTCCAGAGTCCATGGTTGGGTTTCTAGAATCAAAGTTTGCATCATCCATGGAATCATCGCTGCATCTGCCATCGTCGGGCCGCCCTCTGACAAATTCTCGGGCTTGTTATCGCATCTACCGCCCCGGCCAAAGTTTAACTTACAAAGATGACATCAAGCTGAATACAAGAAAACTTCGCTTTCGACTTCGAATCTTCGGTCGGCCCTCTAGAGCCATAAGTGCAATTGAATTTTGTCCATGTACAAATATGTTGAAGAACTTCCCCACAGCGCGTCAACTTCATCTTGCAAGCACTCCGAGAATACCGCCCGTCCGCTCCACCGCACCGCATTCCGCTCGATATCTACCACAGTCTGTCGAACAGAAAGCGGGAGCGGTAAGCTGCGGTGCCAAGTTTTCCGCTGCAGTCGACACCGCCTGGCCGTACTAGCCCGCCAAGTGTCCTGCGTACTTACGGAATTTCACGCGACTATCATTAAGTTCGGTCCGACGTAGGAGAATATTCTCCAAGTGTGATTATCATAGAAGCAGATAAATTCTTCGTAGCCTTCAGGCTACGGGCCTACATATAGATAGGCTAAGATAACAAGCGTATCTGGACTATCTAGTGGGATGTTCGTATCGCGGGAGAAGTCGAGGGAGAATGGTATTTGAAACCAATTGCATGATTCCTATGTATAATGTACGCCAAATCCCGATGGTGCTTCAAGTTAAACCTGTCTCTGGAGGGAGACCGGTCCTTGTTCCTTCGGGAGTTACCAGAGCAAGAACTGCCACAGGCTCTAAAGCAAATCGAGAATGACCAACGTTTGACTTCAGGGTTTGAGAAAGTGATTGACTAGGCTGCAATTTGAAACGAGTATCAAAAAAATGTCAACTGGAAACAGGACGCTCTGAGAGCTTGAGACGATTATGTATCGCTGCACTGGAATTAGCAATATCTTCAGCATTGGAGACTGTAAAATGGCGGTGAAATAGCTTATGGAGAGCTTGCAGTTTGTAGTCCTATTGACAGCTGGTCAATGCACGTTCGATCCAACAAGATCCATGTTGAACCTTACCCTGGATGGGCGACAAAATTACCAAAGGGGTCTCATTGATCTGTCGTTATCAATAAAGATTATCGTCAGAAAGGTGAGAGCCTGCGGGATCGACATCCAAGATATCCGAGGACCTCCAGGGAGGTCGCCAGGCCCAGGAGCCCCACTGAAACCGCGGTTCATTGCTGTCGACGAGCTGTAAAATAGCTTCAGAGGGAACAAATTACCTCGAAGAGACAACGGAGTCAGAAAACAGGTTATATATGCATGGTCGTGCTCACGATGCACCCGCCAAGTGCGTCATGCATAGGACTCTGAGCGCAGACGACCTGATGGCTGCCAATCCCGAATGGAGAGGAAAGTCCGAGATCGGTACGAGGCAGATTTATTATGGGTCGATGACAGTTGGTAGGTTAACAGTCTCGGGACAAGTGCGTCGTACGAGTCTTGAGTCCTGAGTCTATCTCCAGAAACTTTTTCTCAAGCCCAGTCGTTTGAGGAAGGCGACGGAGAAATTCCCAACTGGTACCTTCATTAACATAGATTTTGGGAGTTAAAAATAGATGGGAACTCCAGATTCCAAGGCAAAAAAAATGTTGAATAGGACCACCTTCCAAGCAACCTTCGGAGCCCATAGTAGTTTTGGATATACTGAGGTGCCCACCAGAAAAGTTGAGCGATGTCAAGCACTTTTCAAAAGGAGAGAAGGGCACTTGGAGTTGCGAGGCAAAATCTCGTACCTGACAGAGCACAAAGATTTCCCATTTTCATTTGAATGCTGTTAACTTGAAAGTGTCGGCGTGCTGGCAATATGGTTTCGTGTTTAACGCACATATAGTTCTGAACCCGAGGACTGGCATTGAAATTTGGCATCGACAGCCTTGATTTGACCTGAGTTATATAGTTTTCTTGACTTGTCCTTCACAAATTTCGGGACATAAGCATTCCTTTTCATAAGAGGTTGACATGAGATTCCTCTCAAAGGTCGAACCTGACCTGCAAAGAATCAACGGAGGAAATTAAAAAGACATTCTCAAGGGGCTGTCGACATTTTCAATTTGTCGTTGCAAAGCGCGTTATGATTTGGATAGCGTGTCGTGATGTACAAGATTCGTCTAAAACATAATCATCAAATCCTCACAGAGTATAATAAAAGCCGGGTTGACCCTCCAAAGGTTCTTTTCGTTTTCCTTCTCTCATAGACTTGTTGAGCCACATGAATCGTAAGGTAGTGGCAGCAAGAAGCGACAAGAGCAGTGCTTGAGACCCAATCGTCGCACCAAGACCTGCAATCGAATATTAGCACTCACTTCCGACGGAGATAGTCATAAAAAGCCAACCGGGAATATATTTAGGATAATCTTGGGCACGGAAGACGGTAGTTGCCAGAATGCCACCAATGCCACCCAAAGACACAGTCAGAGCAGTTTGAACTGATCTCTTTGTGTGAGAGACGACGTTATTCGAGGCCTGTTGTTGCAATTAGGCTGAGTTTCGACGAGTAAGGAGCAGTAAAATCACATAAGCAAGAATAGTTGGGATGGCCCCCGAATTTCCCGCATTGGTCAAGAAAGCACCTGAGCACGCATTAAGAAATAGATGCGGAATTATATTGCAAGACTTACCGAAATATCTGACTTCGTTTTTCTTTGCGAATGCCGTTAAGCACAAGCCGACAAGGCAAACCGCTGTGCACAGGACGATAAAACCGCTGCGATGTCTGTGCTTATCGGAAAGGTAGGCGACAATCAATGTGGTGACAATCTTAAATCAAGGAGTTAGAGCGGGACACGTTTTTTATAATTTATTACCCACAGAAGGACCATAAGGAGGGGCACTCTGATTAACAGTTAGACTGAAAGGGTTAGATTGTAAAACAAAGAAAGCTCACAAGAAGCAGAGAGGCTGTTTGCGACCAGCCCATACCCTTCAGAATGATAGGAAGGAAGAAAGATTGAGCATCTGCGAGCAAACAATTGGTGAGATGATCGGACCACTGTCTTCATAAAATATGTAGCCCACAGGATGGCATCGCTGCACACATGAACATTGTCCCTGTAAATGTCGATTAGAGAGCAAAGTGTCTGAATGATTTTTATTCATTACCGTAAGCCCATAGAGTCCAATCAGACAAATGTTTTTTGACCTTCTCAAAAGTCAGAGTATCTGGAACGGCATCTCCACGATCATCATCGATACGTCTCAAGACTAGAGCTGTTTGTTCAGGGGTCAAGAAGTTATTTTGATCAGGGAAAGCGGGGATGAAGAGCCAAGTGATTATTGCCAAGAAGATAGTAATCGCCCCTTCGATTATCTGGTAATTGAAAGTCAGCTATAGTTCTCGAGCAACGGGGGAATAGATGACTGACGAAAATCCATCTCCAGCCCGCAAGCCCGCGTCTGCCTTTGAGAAGGCTAAAAACATAGGCAAGGATCGGACTCAATCCACCAGCAGTGACGGAAATCAAATAAAAGACGGCAAGGCTGAAATTTAAATGATTAAGCACAGGTATTGAAAAGGATGGCAAAGAAATGCACCGTTGGTGAACTTCATGGCGTTTATACCTGATAGGATTCGCGTCATAAGTGGGATAGGCAGGAAGCTGGGTTTAGTCTCACCAAGTCGAGATGATGAAAAGAAGTGAAGGGAAGAATGAAGCCTAAGAACGCGACATAAATAATTGGCATGTAATTGGGTCTTGGTTGACCAACCTCAAACACGCCAAGCAATACACGGCATAGAATTAGATACCCCCAAGAGTGGATGAAACCCATGCACAGCTGTATAATGCCCCATGACGTGACAATAAAAGTCAACCAGTTGCGAACTCCAAAGTACCGAAGAACAAGGTTTCCTGGTAGTTGCCTGACAAAGGGTCATTAGTATATGCAGGAAAGTGGGACGTATATCGTGACAAGGACATACAGAAGAATATAAGGAACGAAATACAGGCAGTTGACAATACTGAACCGATTTCCAGTAAGGAGATGCTGGGTGTAAAAGCGAAAGGTTTGTTGAGATGAAGAAGCAACAGGTCACGTTGATACAAACCAAGTCGACACCCATACCGGCTGTATGAGCTGCGCCCATGTTGATTCGATCAATGAGGGCGAACGAATATACCAAAGCAAGGACGGGAATGATTCGCCAATCAACATAGCGCCTAGCGAAAGGTGTCCTACCATTAGCCTGATGTGAGAAATCCAGTAGCGAAAACGTTACATTGTTTTTTTCTCAAAAGCGATGTCATGGGAGTCAACAGACTCGACTCTCTTCATAGAACTGACAGAAGACTCTTTCGAGGGGTCCACTTTCTTTTCATCCGTAAAGGAATTACGGTCAGCCATAATCAAAGAGTTTTGGTCAAGGGTGAAAGATGAGGGAGGTCCAGAGAGACGGAGGAAGGCAATCCATTTTTCCTGGTTTTAAGTGTCAATGGAGCTTGTCGACCATAAGGATCGACCGACGAAAAGAGGCAACCCTGAATTCTGTCAGGGCTTCGACCAGATTGAGGCTACACGATTGACAGAAAGGCCTGATTTTCTTGAGACTTCTTCGCTGAAAACAGTGGTGTATGTAACAGGAAAGCCAAGCACCCGGACATTTATTCCCGAACACATCGACACTTTCTGTTGACTCTTCGAGGTGAAATCAAGTTCCTATCTCCAGTGCCTCTTCTTTACATATCCTGCCCACCATCTCCGAGTTGTTTTCTTTCCTTCTGACGATCTGAATGCTGGCACCGTCTTGGAATATTGCCTGATTGTCGATTTGTGGGCACTCCCTGTCTTTCTGACCTTTGCAGATGGAGTTATAGAACATTACACGGCGAGGTTGCCTTGACGGTTGTGAGAACTCAGGGAGCGGGTGTTGGTGGGCTGAGAAAGTGCGAAGTCGAAATACTATAGCGGCGCAAATCATGGGGTGGTCATGCCATACATATAGGCAAGAAATCTAAGTGACCTTCAAAGGGAGAGAAAGACGGTAAGCTTGGATCTCATGACATAGGTTTACGTCTATCGTTTTGAATAGAGTGCAGAAAGCGGAATACAAGACGGGGATTACCCCATCAACGAATGAATTTCAAATAGGCACCGATCATTGAATTCTACTTGATTTGACTTCGTGAAATGCGGATAAGCAAAGGCGACCAAGATCGACTGGAAGATCATTGCATGCATCTCAGAGGCGCCTTGGGATACTGCGCCCACTGAAATTCCGGAGCCGTCAACTTTCAAGCCTGTGCATCATTTACATGCCTACGAGTTTTCATCCCTCCCCAAGTACTTAAACTTAGTAAAGTTTCCTGGTCGTATTTAAACCCAAATTATGGGGCAATATCAAGCTTTCGGCTATCTACCTAGCTAGGAAAGTATAATACAAGAAGGATCAATATCGGTGAACTCTAAGTATCTATCGAGGTAGACTGCGGCGCCTAACTTCGAACCTTCAATTTCCAGATCTAATTACAGTGTGTAAGTAAAGCCGAATTGACCCTCGAGCGGTCCTGTTGCACTCCCATCTTTGATGGATTTGTTTTTGCTCCAATAGTAAACAGTCGTGATAGCAAGGAGGCCTAGCATAAGAAATTGGCAAGCGATTGTCGTGTAAATTCCAGGATGGTATGTCGGATAATCGACCTGACGAAAGACAAGACTGGCGAATATACCCCCTATTCCCCCGAAGGAAACGATGATAGCAGTGGAAACGGCCCTCTTGGTGTGGGAGACAATGTTATTTGAGGACTATGAAAAGATTGCCCCATCTGTCAGACAAAACAATCCGGAACTTGTAAGCTCATTACCTACATATGCAAGAATGCCAGGGATGCAGCCTCCTGAACCGGCGTTGCTCAAAAAGATGCCTGTTATCATATTATACTCAGAGTAGGTCAAAATGGTTGATGCAGCCACCAGGCGTACCTGCATATCGCCATCCTGCGTGGGGTACGAATCCTGTCAAAACCAAACCAATTAACGTTATGATGGTCTGGACTGCTATAATTGCTGCCCGTTGGTGGTACTTGTCCGAAAGCCACGCAAAGATCATTATGCTGATAGCCTAGTCATTCAAGGTCAGCGAAGGGTCCAGTCGTCATAAAAGGAATCACTCTAACCGCAAAAATGTAGGGTGGTGCGCTCTTGTGTTCAAAAACATTCAGTCAGAATACCGGCATCAATTCCAAACAGAAGGATCAAAACCTACCAACAACAGAGACGCGGATACACTCCATCCCATTCCACGCAGAATGATAGTGACGAAAAAGCTTTCGTACTGTCAGTCACGTAAGGTCATCAAATTAAGGAACCCACCTAATCGCATAAGCAGGAAGCGTTGCACACATGTACATCACTCCTTTAAGACCACGTAAGGCTCATCATTAGAAGCGAATAAGAAGGTCAAAGTTTCCGGCACATACCAACTGCCCAAATTTTCCAATCAAGCAGATGCAGGAGTACCTTCCCTCTGGAAAGCAAGTCAGGCACCGAGTCACCACGGTCTTTTTCGACCCGTTGTAGGATAAGGGTAGTTTGTTCCTTAGTCAAAAAGGTGTTTTGGTCAGGGAAATTGGGAAGGAAAAACCATCCAATAATTCCGAATAAGATGGTGATGGCACCCTCGATGATCTTTTCACGCTAAGTCAATCTTTCGAACATATTTGGTGATTGCGATCCAGGCTTACAAAAATCCAAGCCCAACCAGCAATCCCCAATTGTCCACCCAAGAAACTCAGCACATATGCAAATATTGCACTAAACCCCCCAATAAACACGCCGACGATATAAAATGCAGCAAGGCTAAAACAAACAGGGATCAGAGTGTGTAACGACATGCATAGGCACATATACATACCGTTTTTGAACTTCATGGCGAGTATACCTGTAAACGACCGAAGGAGACAGATTTAATTTCGCCAATTAGCTACAACCCTTCACACACGCACCACGTTGTGATAATATAAACCAAAGCCGAGAAGAATCCCGCCTATAGAAAAAAGGGGTCAATTATCAAAAGAGGACTAGCACATATACTGACCTCGAATGCACCCAGCAATACTCTGCAAAGAGCCAGATAGCCCCAAGTTGGTACGAAACCCATGGCTAGCTGAACCGTGCCCCATGAAACAACCAAGAACGCAAGCCAGTGAATGACACCCAATTTACGCAGGAATATGTTGCTTGGTAGCTGGCTAGATGGACATGAATACGAGACGTCAGCTGATCGGTGAATACCACCCGACCGCCCTCAGAATAGAAACTGACAAGCACACACAACAAAATATAGGGAACGAAATATATGCAGGACACGATGCTGTACCGCGCACCAACACTCAGGTGCTGAAAGTTATGGTTAGCGTGATGTGGGGTAAATGAAGGGTCGGCATACGAGATCGTGGTCCATTCCGACTATTCGTGCAAGTCCAAGGTTGGAACGATCGATCAAGGAAAGAGCGGTAAGCATCCCGAGAATGGGAAGAACCCGTAGGTCGACTTTGCGACTGAAAGCAAGGTGAGAAGGCGTCCGTGCACAGTAACATAAATAGCTACATTGTCGATTTTGTAAGACGCAAATTTTCTTCCTCTGACCTGCCTGCGCTTTCTAGAGCTGAAGTCGTCGAAAGCAAATCGGCTTTATTGTCAACCGCAGGATCGGACGCTGAGTGAGCTTGTGAGGTAGCCATTTTGCTACAGTGTATTCGGCAAAGAGAGAACAAGACCGATGCGTTCGTGCCAGCTTCTTGAATGATTTTATACTTCCAGGAAGTAGATGGCGAGGACCTAATCAGGGAGCCGGATCAGTAAACGTGAAGACAAAGAAGCCCAAGAAACCCAAAATTACAGAGCTTTCCAGACTAGAATTCGAGAAGTAGTCGCGACTCTGCTTTTGCCATCAAGAATGGGGAAAGCTGAACACTTCAACCTACGCCAAAAGTACGAGAACAGGAGCGCCACGATAATTTTAACGGAGAAATTGCTCAAGAAATATCTATACCTGCATATCGAAGTTCGCCTTTGAGACTCCCGGTCTGCGAGTGGAACCGCAAAAATTTCTTCCGGAACATTGCTCCAGGGGCCAACAAGGCATGACCGAATTTAAGAAGGTCAAAGCCCGATGGGCTAGCCAGCTGAAGAACGAGTCTTTTCGGCCGTAAAAAAATATCAGATTGATCTATTTGTGAAAGGCCCTGGCTCGGTGTTCGCAGGGTTATTTCAAGTCTGCGTTCCGCTGTGAAATGAACGTTCTGCATTAGGGAGAGCTGAGGGCAATCAAACGGCGCCTCTCACCCAAAACGAGATAACTCCCTACTCAATGGCGTGACACCAAGAATAGTCCAATTTACAATCGCTCTTGATTGTCGGTTGTCCTGACCCGACAGGCCCGAGGAGCAAGACTTGTGTACAAAATGGACCGCAAGGAGAAGTTTAAACGTCTCGAAATGATCCACACTTGGCCTTGTGGGCCCGCTGCCCTCGCATGCTGCGGTGGGTCGTGGTTTTGAGAGACTAAAATTGGCCGCATAGTTCGAAGTTCCAAGGATACAGCTTGTGCTTGTGTAAATCTATCACAATTCGATGATCAAGGGAGGGGCACAGTAAGTCAACGTTAGATGAGAATCGCTACCACAAGACCATGATGCCAACGGGCAATATTCACCCGCGTGGTATGTAGAGTGTATGATCGGGTTCCGGTTGCATGAAATACCGCTCTGCATATTGTACATCGTTGTATTTAATAATTCAAAAATTCATCTAGCAGTTAGTTAGTTATAGGAAAATATGAGGACTCTGACAAAATTGGGATGAAAATAGAGATGCACGTACGCCTTACAATATCCTTCCTATGTATGATTATTGAATAGTCAATGTGCCTCCTTTTCCTTCTTTGACCCACTCGTGCTTGCCTCTTTTTCTTTACCCTTCTCTGAACTAACAGACGCCGATACATTAGGCGTTGTTTCGTCTTGATATAGTCCATTTTGTTCTATGTAATCCACCACTGTATTCGGCAAAAGGTAACGAACCGAAAGGCCTCGTCTCAAGAAAAGGCGGACCTAAGAATAAACAGACGATAAATAAAGCAAATACCGCATATCTGGCTGGGCCATACCTTCGTGCTGGAGACGTCGTTTTGAATTAGCTGCGAGATCAAGTAGATGTTGCTTCGCCAGCGAGCAAGGCTATCCGTAGCCTGATCCATGCCCGTACCGGCACGCTCGACAATCAAACAACCATAGCCGCCCAAGATATGTTCCAGCTATGAAGAGCATTAGAACCACTTTTCGCTCAATTTGCAAATGGGTGAACCAACATCAGAGTAAGCCCACTCCTGGCTCGCTCATAGTTCCGATCAGATCAGAACCTGCCAAAAGCATGACGCGGACCCTGCGATGCTCGCCAGATGAGGTGTTTGCACACCACCCAGAACGGTGTTGATTTCATGGTCAAAATGATCCAACACGATAGCCGTTCGCTGATAAGATTGGAAGGCCTCCCATGAATCGACCATTAACCATGTATCCGAGTCCTCAGCCGCCAGAGTGCACATATTCACCCTGTCAATTGAAGATATCAGCATTGGACAGTTCTATTTTGAAACCAGGACATGGGAACACGGCAAGCGATGCCAGGAGTCAGGCAAGGCAGAACGTCATACGACCCGGATGATAAGCCGAAAACGGAAACCGGAAAGATGACTCGATTTGCCGTATGAAAGTCGTTCCAGCCGTTGGAAGGAAACACGGAAACGAGTTTATCGGCCCACGGTGACTATCTAGCAAAGAGAGGATGTGGCCTTACCTGTGACGAGCGCTGAGCAATCCAGGCTTCTTGTACATGTCACTGACAGGGCTGAGATAACCCCCTAGGATTTCAAAGTCGGTATTTTGCCTGACATAGTCCTTCGCCATTTCGAACATGCGAAGGTGGAGGTAGGTAACTGGGCTGAAGGAGCCACATGCGACGAGAACTATGGGGGTTTTGTCTGGGTTGTGGAGAACCCTTGAGAGGCGCTGGTGGGGGAAAGAATAGCCCTCAGGATTTGTGAAGGACTCCGTTAAATGGGGAGAAGAGGCCATTGGGAAAGGAGAGGGAGGAGGTGAAAGGAAAAGGAAGAGACTGAAATTAGAACGAGTTGTATATGGCTTTACATTTGCGACAAGAAGCAAATATCAGTTATGAAGCAATTTGTTCCCACGCCGGCTTCTGATTCTGCGGAAATACGGAAACATCGGTCACCCTATCGGCTAATTTCTCCGCATAGTTCATGCAGCGAACGTTGCAGGGCATACCGTCAGATACGGCGTCTAGATAAGCATTAAATAATGGCTGCAGTCACTATCGATATCACAGCCTCTCGAGAGTTCCTTTGGTATTAATATAAACCCTTTTCCCTGAGTTTTAGCTGCTTCCTCTACGAGAGTTTTCAAGAGTTTTTCGATCAAGCAACTTTAGACGCCGTCAAGTAAAGATGCCAATTCTCCCAAGTAAAGTGCATATCAGCTTTCTCGTGAGCCAAGAAAATAAACACGGAATAAAGTTCCAAGAATATCTTTTTTCTGCCAAATAAAAAGCGCGCCTTTCTGACCTTTCCTTGGGAGGTCATGATTGCAGTTGCCTCGCAGTGTCTCTGACTTCGGCATGTATCGGCTAACTGTCGGAAATTCAAAATCAAAACCAGCGGCGCTAAATCCATGCTTCCCAGTGATCGTGCGCTCCAGACTTATAGGATCTTGACTCTTCCACTGCCAAAATCATGCTGGATACTCTACCTATTTCTCGACCATGAAGCGGACATCTTCATCGACCTCCTCATCATCCGGATATGCATCGAGTACCACCAGGCCGTCCAAGCGCTTACGCTCAAGTTCTCCAACAGATGAATCCAAGAATAGCCCACTGAAAGTGTATGTCGTCCAAGCGAAACTCGATGAAAAGGTCATTCGGGAGCTCTTCGACATAGTAGAAGGATCAATCGCCAGTGGAGGCGTTGACCTGGAACTATGCAGCAATGTAGTGGATGCCGATGTCATTGTTACCAATGTCAGAATGAAGAAGCGCTTGGAAAGGCATGTGGACTGGAACCTCGCAGTTCGTAAAAACGCTCGGCTGACCATGCTCGTCATTAATTGAAAGTTCAGAAACAAAAGGCAATCGTAACGCCAGATTGGATTCGCGACTCCGTCAAGCAAAACAAACCTGCCGAATGTGGCAGCTATGCAGCTCTGTCAGAGCTACACAATGAAACTGTGCAAAACTGTCCTGAAGGAGCCAAGTCAAGTCAAGATACTGATGATTCAGAAAATTATCAGAAGGGCGAATCGGCTGGTCCACTTTCTCAACATGTAGCACCAGTTCCGAGTCGTAAACCAACTAATTCACGAGTATACAATAACTGGACCAAACGATATGCGTGCCAACGTGCCTCTCCGCTGGTCTGTGTAAATCAGGCGCTGGCAGAAGAATTAGGTGTTCTAGGTCGCTCTCGGGAACTGGAAGGTCAGGCGATCAATGCTCTCAGCTATGAACGATCTGTTGCGGTATGCAACTTTTAAGCTCGTTGCTTCTGATCCTTATTCTGACAACATTTTAGATGATAAAAGGTTGGGTTACCCGCCTGTATATCTGCATATCGACTATTCTAACGCGTGACAATGAACAGCATACCCACATCTTATCACAAAAGAGACCTTTGCTAGAGATATCATAAAATTACCGGGTTTGGGAGACAAAACACTGTCCAAAGTACGAGCAAGATGAATCTCCCACTGATCATTTTTCTCATCCTTTTTCCACTCTTTCAGATTAAAGAATTTATCAAGAATGCATACATTGAAGAATCTAGTGCGTGCTTTTGCGCTTGCGTTCGAGTGCTGCAGCCTGACCTTCGACACCTCAACTTCGGACGTCATAGAAAAGACTCGAGAATCCGAGAGATTCCAGTCCCTATCTACATTTGCCACCATTTACGGGATTGGACCCACTAACGCGCGCAACCTATATGACCTCGGATTACGCACCGTCGAGGACTTGGAAAGGTACTACGACGTCATCCCAGGATCCACTATCACATCTTTGGAGGCAGAGCTCGTCACCCCAAATGGACGCAAGATACCATCGGACAAGGCTCCAGACATGTCTATTAAAATATCGCTTCTCATGAGAGAAGATTTCGATGTCCCTATACCGCGGAAAGAGGTCGAGGAGATGCACAAAGTTGTCATGCGTGAACTGGAGAAGATCCAGCCTGGTTGCGTCAGCACCGTTGTTGGAGGGTCAGTGACACTATTTTTGTGGAAAGAATGCATTTTTATAGTACCCCTAACCTTGCGAAACTTAGTTATCGACGCGGGAAGCCTCGAAGTAATGATGTGGATATTGTGTTCACCCATTCCAATCTTCGCAGCGGTGCTGGCCTCGTGAAAGGGCTCTGCGCCAAATTTGTCCAGCACCTGCATGCTTCTGGTGAATAATCCTTGGATTCGTTCTTTACAACGCCTAACGAAGTCACTCAACATCAATAGGACTTGTTACCAATGTGATGCGTATGTTCACCAGGCTCATTATCATGAACCACTTTAAGCCCTTCCACCCTATGTAGATCTCTCCGGATTTCACGCACACAACGCACTGAGGACTGAGCATTGGGATTCTCTCGAGAAAGCTCTGACGGTATTCATACTCCCATCCGATGGAAAACGGAAGCCGTTGCATCGGCGACTGGACTTGATCTTTGCTGCCCCCGAAGCTTACTGGACGGCGGTGGTAGGATGGTGGGTCTACTGTCCCCTATGTGACAATGTTGCCACTGGAGCAAGCTAAAATCGCGTTCTATTTTCCTCGTAGGTCGGGTTCGAAGATGTTCCAGCGTGATCTGAGACTATGGGCCAAAGCGGAGAGGTATGCTCAATGCCTTCTTCGGGTGCTTTAATTAAAATTTTATTAGAGGAATGAAATTTGATAGCTCAGGAATGTAAGCTTCTACTCCTTGCTCTCTCAATGTATAGCTTATGAAGATTTATGCCTTAGGACTCGTCGCCACGATTCCAAATTATTTATACCTCACAGTGAAGAAGAAGTATTCGACATCCTCGGTCTGGACTGGGTTGACCCCACTATGCGTAACGCCGATGTATGATTATTGTTTTTATTCCTATCTTGTGGGATGTCACGCGAAGCTGCTTTGTACATTTAACTTTATAAACGAAAAGGAAAGACAAGAGGTTGTATATTTAGTGAACACAAGATTCCATGTATACAATGATATGCGGTTGTAAAATATAGGTGTATAACTTTCCTTAGTTAGCAAAAGCGGAGATATCAGTCATCGCCTTCCCTAGGATGAGGGCATGAATATCCTGTGAAGATATTCGTTAAAAGGCTATCTTGGCAGTTTATTCGATGTTGGCTTACGTTGGTACCTAGATGAGATTTGAGGAATTAGTATTTCCGCCGCCAGGTTTAAAGAATCCGAACCGAGAAACGTACCTTCATAGGTATTCGTTACTTGTAAGTTAGCTACATGTCGCCCAACGTGGTACCTGAATGAAAATAAGTGTCTTTACGAAACACGTCGAAGGAAAGAGGAAAGAAAACCCACTCATCAGCACAAGCGTTTCCGCCCAAGATATCAAGCACGATACGTGCTTGCTGCAATGCTTTGCCGCAGTTATTCCGTTTGACCATGCTGATCATCTCAGGCGCGAGCTTTCCTGCGTCCTTAAGCCGTCCGACCTGCAGACTGGCTTGGAGGCCGAGCGCAACCTCAGTCTGTGCGTCGACGAGCTTCTTTTGCACAAGCTGGAACGATGCGAGAGGCCGCTTGAACTGGTGTCGTTCCAACGCATATGAACGTGTGCGGTCAATACAATCTTCCAGAGCACCCATGACGCCCCAGGAGATACCAAACCTTGAAGAGAACATTAAAACTTTTGGTCACGTTTAATGCCAAGAACGTACCTGGCTGAATTCAAGCAAGAGAAAGGCGATCCCAAACCTTTGGATTTGGGGAGCAAAGCATCGTGTGGAACACGGACGGAGTCCATGAAGATAGACCCCGTCAGGGATGCTCGAAGGGCGAGCTTGTTTTTAATCGGTGGAGCTGTCAAGCCTTTGAGGCCCTAAAGTAATGGCTTGAGTGATTAGACGAGAAAGATACGGATGTGTCACTTTATCGAGGATGAATCCGCGGATGCGATTGTCCCATTTACAATTAGCCCATACGATAAACACGTCCCTGCGTATTTTGAATGAGATAAATAACACTCGATTAAAGGATGCCAGATAGCTCACGCGACTGGCGCGTTAGAAATCCATGTCTTGCTTCCGTTGAGGATGAATCCACCGTCGACCTCTTCTGCGGTCGTTTCCATGCCAGCGGGGTCCGAACCGTGGTTTGGTTCGGTAAGACCCTCCAGTTTCATGAGACAGGCGTTGAGAAAAAGTATTCGCATGACTCACGAATGCACCAACAATTTCACCCTTGG
This sequence comes from Galerina sulciceps, assembly GCA_023014345.1. Taxonomy (NCBI): domain Eukaryota; kingdom Fungi; phylum Basidiomycota; class Agaricomycetes; order Agaricales; family Galerinaceae; genus Galerina; species Galerina sulciceps. Next base: position 394,444 of record JAEDXJ010000061.1, read on the forward strand.
CTGGACATAGATTAGCGAATGATATATTTCAAAGGATGTTGCCTTTCACCTAAACGGGGGAGGTATTTTTCTTTCTGAGCTTCCGTTCCGAAAGCATGAATGGGGTGCATAACAAGGGAGGATTGGACCGAAGCAGTTGACCGGTATCCTGAATCTACTCTGGAGTAGGTCAGGAAGGCCTAGAAATAAAATAGCGCGTAGTCCAAACCTTTCGATTTCTCGCGCAATAAGGCCGTAGGCAACGTTACTAACACCAGCACAGCCGTATCCCTCGATGGTTGGACCCAATAGGCCGAGCTTGCCCATCTCCGGGAGGATGCCATGATTAAATTCTAACAGCATATACATTGGCCATATGTATTCAGGAGTGTCGAATGAACAAACCCTCCGTTCGCCATCCATGCAGCACCCGCGGCATTAGGTTTTCCTAGAGCATTCACGAATGAGAGTTGGTCAGTCCTAGGGGGTTCCAATATCCGTGTACAACATACCTGACAGTACTGTCTTGCTGTATCTCTACGATGGCTTGTGAATACAGCAATAGAAAACCAACATTAGGTAGGAACATACCGGATAGCAACCTCCTCCTCCGTCAACTGGGACTCCAAATTGAGCGGATCCTGCAATAAACCCAAGTTATCCACGTACACTTCCACTCAGAAGTTCCGGTTCTTGCCTCCCAATTGAACTTGGCATAACCTAGAAATCTCAGTGTGAGGTCCACAGCGAGCGAATAAAGCGGAGCACGAATGAAATACCAGATGCAGCACGTCGCGCAAACACGGCCTGACGCGAGATACCCGCACGAGTAAGATGGCGGCCTGGGACACTTAGCATTTCAGATGTGGAGGAAAGCAGAAAAAAATGTGAGGTAATAATTTTGACGTTCAAGTTGGACTCGAGATCCGGTTTCTCTGAACACTTTGCCGGTCGCTGCTATTTTTAGCCTTCGTGGGTGGGAACCCCAAACTGTAAACGCTCAACTATCTAAGCTAGAAGTACTGTTACAACTTGAGATACGTAGGGAAGTGGTACGTGGAATTGCCTTGATATTTGGAGACTTGGTTCCAAGTGATCCCTACAGCTGTTTGGAAGGAGTACAAAGATACTTGTTCTGATGGCTTTTGTTTTAGATGGCTGGACTTCATCAACGACTGTTTGAATCCGACAAATAGTGATGTCAAACACAGAAGGCCAAATTTACCACCCATTGTATTTTCGCATCACAAATGCATGCGGCAAAAGTTCTTAAGACCTTTGGGGCGGCGTCAGAGTCATTGTCGAATGAATTTTGATGGACATGTATCCATGGAATCTGAAGTTTACCTCGGAGAGCACCTACATCGAGGACTAGACTTGAAGAGGGGTGCTGAAAACAAAACGACCAATTTTCAAAGCCAAAAATCACTGAGGGAAACAATTACATGTGATGGACACTGGGTTTCGGACATGGGGGCTTTGAACTCCGTTTATTTTGGGGATATAAAAGAAACAGAAAGAGCCAAGGTCATATCCTGATATTACCCAATGACACCTGGTCTTTATCTTTGCTTTGTAGATTCATTTCTTTCAGCGACGATGCTCATCGGCGGCACGATAGACGGGCAGGTTTAATGGGTTTCGTTCATATTCTCAAAAGCGCATGCAAACATGTCATATTGCAACATACAATACGGAGGGATGGAAACAGCCATGTGTGTAGGCGAAAATCAAATGGTTGAGGGGTAAAGCATCTAAGAGTAGTTGAAGTCAGAATATCAGAGTATCAAGGGGGAAGAGGACAAAAACTCACAACGCGGACACTGGCACCGAATGCTCGTGGAGGAAGATTGCTTCGGAATTTTGACTTGACAACACCTGACGATCCGTGCGGTCTGGTTACTCGTCTAGCGAAGTAATTGAGTAATAAACAAAACAATGAGTTCTGTGGAACCACCTACCCCCAGATAACACGGACTTTTGAGCCCTGGATCTCCCGCTTGGCCTTGTATACGAAGGCAACGCGCTATTGGTGAATACAGAAATATAGCGTTAGAAAAACAGTGCTCCCGGCAATATGCATTGCGCACCTTTCCAAGGTAAAATTGGGCATCCTCCTTGGTTGCAACACCCTCAATCTGTATCAACGACGTGTTGGGGCGGGAGTTGCGTTTAGCGCGCTTGTGACCTAGGACCCGGCCTTTACTGTACAATCTGCAATATACAAGCCACGTCAATGCAACGCTCTTCTAAAGATCCATGGTGGAGCAGGCGCAGATAACAAACAGCCAAGAAAGAATTTGTATGAGGCCGTCATCTGAAATTGCTTTCCAACATCCATCCCTTCCAGTATATCTCTCCACCTATAATTCGGCCTGTATGATTGCCCGCTCCTTACAAGCGCATAACTCACCTAGTGGAGCCCATTTTCTGTCTTGAAGTTTGCCGGCGTCGTTGAGAATCTTGTGGGGAATGCTTTCGACCTGAATGGGTGGCAGACGGGTCCATCACCTTTCGAAACAAACACTGACAAAGGTCCGTGGCTCACGGCTAAAATTAGAACTGACTCCAGCACTCACCTTCAACCAGTCCTTCAGCCCAACACCACAGTTATGGTGGACATATAGCCTATCTTAAGCTTTCGGTATCGTAAAAGACATGTCACAGGCCGAAATTTTCTTATCAAATGAACTAGACGGCAGCCTCGATGCGTTCATCACGTCCGCAAGACCTAAGCCAGAACCAATTTTTACCTCACAGGAGGTTCGCGACCGCGGCTCCATATTCGTTGCCAACATATACGCCGCCTCCACTCTGGACGAAGCCTTTGCGCGTGTGAAACACCTTAAGCATGTCGTGCATCGCGCGAAGAAGGCCACACACGAGATCTCTGCATGGCGCTGTATGGTGCTGAAGTCTGGCAGAACTGGACTAGACGGTCCAGGCGACTTTGAGCTGCAACAGGGGAGTAAGGACGATGGAGAAAGCTGGGCAGGTGCGAAGGTGCTGAAGGTTATGCAGAATCTCGCTGTCATTGATGCAGTGGTTATTGTCAGTCGTTGGTGTGTAGCACTTGTTCTGTCAGCAATTTTTGTTTATTGACCTTTTGACTGAAGGTACGGGGGAACACTACTAGGGCCGGCTAGATTTTCTCATATCGAAACATGCGCAATAGAAGTGTGCAAGGAATTCAAGCGCTCGGAGGAGCTTCAGGACTGTATCACAACTCTACGTACCCTGGACGACTTGCTGTCCGTCCACCGAGATCAATTGGCAGCGCTTATGTCGACCGAGAATGCTGAAACTGGCGACTCCTCGCAGGCTTTGACCAAACCCAAGGGTAAGGAACTTGCTGCTAAGAAGCTTGATTACAAGCACCTCGACGTGACAAAGGCCAAACGCCTGATACAAGCACGAGAGAGTGCCATTAAGAGCGTCAAAGCTCTGATCGCGAAGAAATCGACCACCAATTAAATCCAATAATAACCTTCCCATGAAATCTGGAGCTAGGTTGGACTGGCTTGGACCCCTGATGGTCTTACTTCCTTCTCCGTGCCTCATAGAACCATCGCATTCGACTGTCCTCACTTCGAAGTTGCTTCTTATTTGACTCCTGCGCCGATGAAAAGTGGAAAGATCCAACTGTGCTTCCTTGTGCACATTGACGCCTGGATATTCAGTCAGACAATGATGGAATTCACGTCTTAATTTCATTGTCCTGTACTTGACCACCCGGCTATGCGCTGGTCGAGGCTTTACACCCGCCATGTACACAGCCATGACAAATTTATCGCTGTTCCCATATCATGGGTCTCGATTGTCCTGATAGCTCAAATCCCCAATTTATATGGGGGATACTAGACATGTGAGTGAAGCATCCAGACTCCATACCGACCCGAGACCACCTAATTATTCATGAAACACATTAATCTGTCTTTCAACATGATTATCAGCATCAGGAGTCGTAGTCGCTGTAACAAGTCTTACCTATATCTTACGCACAAACATAGACGAAAGCCTATGCGGTACATTATTGCTCATGATGGTCTACAGGATTGGTTGGCGATCACTACATTTGACAGGGCGAATGCTGCACGAACACGATACTTGCCATACTGTACGCCTTTCTAGCTGGTTTCGGTCTTATTCCTTCTACTTTAATTTTGCGCGTTCATCAGGGTTTCGCCTTGGTTAAGTTTCGCCTCCGTTGCACAGACCGTTTCTTACACATGGGTCAGTCACCAATTTATTCAAATTATTGATGGGTTTTTATGATCGCCCACGTGGGGGCGGGCGCCTGCACAGGCACGAATGAAATCAGAATGGGTCAAGAATCAGCTGCGGGCCTATGGTCCGGAAATATACAGTGTCCGATGACCTTCCACGACCACCGACTCTTCCGGTGAGTGGAAGGCTGTGGACGGCTTGCATCGACACTCCAGAGCGTGGTCAAATGTAGACAGCTGACGGAACCAGGCCTCTACTCTCCAGGAGAAATTGACAGGCGTCAAACTTCAAAATGGCCAAAAGGCTTAGAGTCTCTTCAGAAGTTTAAGTACATGTGGACTAACCCATGGTTTCGTGTAATCGCCAAATTTTCATCAAACTCCATATATCATTACTACAAATCGGGAGAGGTGGTTACGAAGACCTTTGAAAGTTCGTAGACCGGTTTTCTGATACCCGGAAAAAGTATATCCGTTTGATGAGTTCATAAATTCGAAGCCTCAGTTGTGCGTATTCATCACCCAGAATCTCCTACTACATACCAACTACGCTGACGATGTTCAGCTCCACACTCTTTTTACTCCAACTAACGACAGGGCTTGCCGCTGCAAGCGCAGCTTCCTTGCAACAGTTCAATCTTCTCAACTTCACAGTTGGAGGACGCCTGCATACTGGAACACCGTTCTCTCAGCCATGTTTCTCTTCAAATGGGACGAACACAGATGCATGTACTGCAGTTCAGACCAATTATATAAATCGCCGTATGTCATTCGTACGCGTTCTTTGATCGTCTTAACTTAACACTGTCGCAACAGTATTCCGCTCTGACCACTTCGGCGCTTACGAACTTCCGCAGTGGGAAACATGCCAGACCACTGGAGATGAATGCCTTTTGGACACGACGAACACTTCAAATTCACTTGCCTTTTCCCCTCCAGCACAGTGCCTCCAAGGAAGCGTGCCAAATTATTATGTGAGATTTTGATAATTATTCGAAAAGGCTCCAAGTTAATGACCGCCTTTAGATTGACGTGGCTGGTCCCAATGATGTGAAGGCTGCATACATATTTTCGGCACTTAACCAAGTTCCCCTGGTCATCAAGAACACTGGGGTTTGCCGACTTTGTTGCATCATCGAAAAATTCCTGACAGTGTATCTTTAGCACGACTACATCGGTCGAAGTGCAGGACCAGGAACTTTGGCTCTATGGGCAAGCATTTCTTTTGAAGCACTTGACTTTTCTAACGCTTCCTTTCAATATAGACACACAACCTTAAAACTGTAAGACCTACGTTTCGTCAGGCTGGAATCTAAAACTAAAGTATCTATTCAGCTAGTTTTAGATAAATCTTTTGTTCCTGAAGGCTGCTTGATTGCTCCTACGACTGCGGTAACGGTTGGTGTAAGTAGCAGTGCTTTGGTCGAGGGTATACAATCTAATTGTATAATTTACAGGCTGGGCAGCAATTTGGTGCCATTTACGATTTCGCGCTGGCCAACAATGTAACTATTGTGTCAGGTGCTGACCCCAGCGTTGGGGCATCGGGTGGTTGGCTTATGGTGAATTCGAAGCAGAGAAACCTTGATTCTGTGTTATTTAACGACACCCGATAGGGAGGTGGACACAGCGCATTGGCACCATCCATGGGCCTTGGCGTTGACCGAGTTTTGCAATTCAAAATCGTGACCCCAGATGGCGTTTACCGCACCGTTAATAAATGTCAGAACAAGGATCTCTTCTTCGCACTTCGCGGTGGAGGAGGTGGAACATTCGGTGTGGTTCTGGAGACGACTCACCTTGCGTCTCCCGCCGTCCAGCTGCAAGTGTAGGTAATATCTTTAGCCATTTCCGAACGCAAACAAGCTCAATTCCATACTAGTGTCCTGGGACTCACAAAATACGCTCAGGGAAATGCGACACAACTTGTCCAGTCCCTTGCCAAGATTGCGGTTCAGATGGCTGCTGATGGATGGGGAGGATATATCACAGTGTGTCTTTATCAACCAAGATTTATTGCCATTTAATTACTTTCTATTATCATAGCTGCTGGAAGTGCTATCTGGGTAAACCCGCTTCTTAACAGCACAGCTGCACAAGCATCCGCAGCAGGCGTCGCTAAGGCTTTCGCCGCTGTTGGAGGTACCACGTCTTTCTTCGTCATGAATTCAAATACAGAATTTTTTGAAACCTTCATTGCCTCAAACACTGCTGTATGTGTGCAAAGTTAGATCCTGATGAAACATGCCGTGCACGCTGACCTTTCGTCTCTTACAGCCAGTTGGCAAGCCACAAGTCGTTGCGAGCCGTCTCATTCCAGATGACAAAATTACAGACGAAACTCTCATTGCGGCCATGACTGGCGCGATCCTTAACTCCGAGTTTGGTGAGATCCTAGCCGTGACTCCTTACGGATTCAAGGGTCATGATATTGCTGAAACCTCTGTCAATCCCGCCTTCCGGACTGCTGTCTGGCATGTAAGTCCTGTCCTTCAATTTCAGCGGCTTATGACTTACCACGATGCTATAAAACTAGGGCTTGATTGGCTCTTTCTGGAACTTTGACTCTACTCTTGCTCAGCGCGTTAGCGCATATCAGGATTTGACAAGGAAGTGGGCTGTTGTTCGCGAGCGAACGCCTGGTGCTGCCGCTTACCTTGTGGGTCTTTTATGACAAATAATGGAAAGTCAACTGACCCGCACTGCGACGTCTCCATAGAACGAGGGGGATGTTTATGAACCTGACTATACCACTACTTATTGGGGTTCTAACTACCCCAAATTATTGGCCATTAAAAAGAAGTAGTGCGTATTATTCGTCTCATTCTATAGTCCTCAGCGACTAATCGCTAAATGCTACTTATAGCGATCCTTTCCATCTTCTTGATTGTTGGCACTGCGGTACGTATTCCAATGATGACTAGTGCGAGCCTTGCTCTGGTACTGATACAAATCTTATGAATGTAGTTGGATGGAAAGGCACTGAGGATCCTCGTTATAAGTGTTACCCAAATACCAACACTAATTAATTCGTTCTTAGGCTACATTGCCTTTTATTATTATTGTTAAATGTAAATTTGGCTGATTGTCGCAAAGGGAACAGAACTCTTGAGGATCCATTTTTCGGGACCACCAACAGGCAAAAAAGAATTTATACAAAAAACTAAGAGCCAACTGGAAATATTCGACCAAATTTAGGGATACGCAATCCTTTCTAACTATGTATCCAGCCATGACAGATCCGTTTCCAAGCAGTCCATCACATCCGATTCCCTGACCAGAAGTTTCTGCTCAGCCTGATTCCAATCCTGATCAATCGACCTATCCAAAGAGTCAACATCGTCGACATCGGGTTCGGAATCCGGTTCTGATTCCTCTAGGACGAACGAAGGGTCCAAGTCTGAGTCACTTTCTTCATCTTGATCTGAAGCGTCACTGTCATGGTCTTGCCATTTCCTTCCAGCTGCTACTTCATCTTCAAGACGATCCCCAGCTCGAGGAGGCCGAATGCAGGAAATCTCGCCGACGTCACAGCGAACAATCACATTCGCGAACCGATACTCGAATGCATCCTCCGACTTCGTCACACAGTCAGGTGGAAATACCAATGGAAGGTTGTCCGCAATCTCCTGAAGAGATTGCGCCAAGAAACGGATGCCCTTCAGCTTGGGTAACGTGGCGTTCGCCATCGCATCTTGCGCGAGATCCATGTCGCTACTGCCTACATTCTTATCCGGCATCCATATGTCAACCCACTTGACACCTTTGTGGAACAAGTCCCCGTAGAATGGTGGCAGCACTATGTGTTCGAGGGCGGGGCAAGTTGAGATTGATGGTACAAAGTTCCTAACCATCCTCGTCCACTGAGAATCGCGCGTGATGTGCAGGTATCGTAGGCCAGCCCCGTGTTTATGCAAAAATGTACTCGGGAATGAACGTCCCGGCAGGGTGAGGCTTCTGAGGAAGGGCATCGACCAGCCCTCAGTGAGTGTGTCAAGATTCTCCATAGAGGAAGCCTGATTTATGAGAATGGACAGAGAGTCGAGACGTTGCAGGTGGATTGGGCTTGCAGACGTATATTTAGAGTTGTCGATAGGGTCAGGAATGGGAATTTTGAAAGTGAGAGAAGTGAGGTGTGCAGACACTAAGTGGAGCGTTTCGTGGAGAATTTCGGCTGGGATATCATCATTGACCAAGAGGGTGGTGATATTGGGTAAGACGGCACATGATAAAGCGACTGTTGGGGAGGTCCAAATTAATGGTGATTCGGACCCAGAGCCTGAACCGAAGGAGCACGATTCTACCTTCTGACAAATCTCAAGAAGGGCCCTTAGTTGGGTCTTAAATTGCTCGAGATATCGAGCAGGGACCAAACACGGAATCTCGACGCGCTTCACTGCCTCCTCAAGCTTCAAGTTTCTACTAGAATAGCTTGTCGGTGATTTAAGGGTGCGGAGAAGATTCGTTAATTGATAGACGCGGCGGATAGAAACGACTTCGTAGAGAAACGGCAGGGCTGTCCTATACCAAAACCTAGACACACCGATCAGTGCAAGTTTCTGCTGCTGGACAAGACACCACGGATGCTCCCCAGGCAATAACGATGTGGATGAATTGAGAAGGAAAGGAGGGGTTCTGATGAAATCGAATATGATGTGCAGAACCTCTGCTGGGAGCGGCGGCGCTGAAGGTGACTTGGCTTTGTCTTGACCTTTCCGATCGCCATTGCGACTCATAGAGCGGGCTACGGGTGCTACTTTGTGGCCTGTAGTTTGCTGGTAAATAGTCTTGGCTTTTTCGCGCTGAGCAAAAGGTCATGAGATTTGAATGGCACATTGAAAATTTATCAACACACCTGAGAATGAGTTTTGGCTGTGTGTTCACTCTTGAGAGGTGGGCGTTTAGGCCGCGGTTTAGCTTGTTTAGGACAAGAGGTAGAACTATCCATGGTCCCGATAGTTGAGCTCTAGTCGGTATGAGAAAGAGATGTCGGTATTAACCCAGGCAAATTAAGTGCCAAGGGTTCAAGTGAAAAAGGTATAACACTAGAGAACATGGCAGCGGAATGCTTATATACTCCTGGGTCGACAGAGATGACAGTCTGTCCATACGCATGATGTATTGTTTGACATGGGCGTCGAGAGGTGACTGATGGTGGAGAGAGAAAGACTTCGCACACTCAAAATGGTGAGGAAGAACCCAAATGCGGACAACTTGACGACCAATGCCACACTTGCATCGAAACATCATCTTCATGTCTTCTCTTTTCACCGCCCACAACGAATATGGCCGGGGGTTGTGAACCTATACCATTGGTGATCGTTCAAGGATTTCTCGGAACCACTGGTATCATTTCCTGGGATCGCCATCTCGAAAGCCTTGAGGCAAATTCGTGGGCACGAAGGAAGATAATCCTTCCAAGGTGAACCTTCAGTAAATCTCGACTGGGATATACAATGCATAAGTCAAATTCTACAGTCTTGGAGCTGTGAGCTCTTTGCACGACCGAGCATGTGAACTATATTACTCCCTAGTAGGAGGAAGAGTCGATTACGGTGCTGAGCACTGCACTGCTCATCAACATGGCCGTTACGGTCGTGTATTTTTGACAGGACTATACCCAATGTGGTCGAAGGAAAGGCCGCTGCACTTTCTGGGCATTCTGTCGTGAGCGTGTATCCGTTGGAGAAATATGACCCAACGGGCATCACAGGGTGGACCGACAATCATTAAACTGCAGCACTTGATAGCGATTGGTCACTTTGGAAAGGAAGCTCACCCGGACATGATTCTCTCTGTTAATGCAGGTTGAGCTCAGCCATTTATGACCGTTTTTCTTAAACTAAACGGTCACTTCGAAGTCAGTGCGCCATTTCGAGGAACACAACTCGTCTACCTACTGGGAGAGAGCACGACG